>WOXC01002760.1:0-402154 GCA_011680675.1 Gymnobelideus leadbeateri
AGAGGAGAGGAAGGGAGGGGAGAGGAGAGAAGAGGAGGGGAGGGGAGGGGAGAGGAGAGGAGAGGAGAGGAGAGGAGGGGAGGGGAGGGGAGGGGAGAGGAGAGGAGAGGAGAGGAGAGGAGAGGAGAGGAGAGGAGAGGAGAGGAGAGGAGAGGAGAGGAGAGGAGAGGAGAGGAGAGGAGGGGAGGGAAGGGGAAGGGATGAGAGGGGAAGGGAGGGGAGAGGAAGGGAGAAGGGAAGGGAGAGAAGGGAAGAGGAGAGGAGGGGAGGGGAGGGGAGGGAAGGGGAGAAAGAGAGAACTGTCTGTATTTTTAAAATACAGGCCCTTGAGAGCCAGCCCCACAAGGCTTCTGGTTCTTTGGAAAGGAAAAGAGCTGAGCAGTAAGAGTGAATTACAACTTAGCCTCTGTGCCTATATAAAGTCTCCAAGGTCATATAGCCTACTAGAAACTTTTTTTAAAGTAACAGAAATGTGGAAGGAATTACATCTGGTATTTCTATGCTGGTTATGTAGCCAAGGGTTGGTGGAAAATGCTGAAAATGACTGAATTTTGAAAGGAATGCTAAGGTTATCACTAGTTCTTCCCAATTATTTTCATTTACTTAGCTTATTAAATTGTAATTCGCTTAAGAAGTATTTCTTTTCATTTCTTTTTTTTCCTAATGATGAAAAGACAAATCTTTTTTTTCAAAACATTTTAAATTTTTGTTGATAGTCTGTAAGACTGAGTTGTTTTAGGAGCTTGCCATCCCTTATTTTTAAACTGAGATTGACTGACAAGTAAAGTCTACAAGAATAGGTGCTTTCTGGGAAAAAACTGCACATTTTTTCCCCAGAAAAGACCCAATTACACAGCAGTTCAGTCCAGAACAGATATTCTCATTGCCTATATCAATATATCACACTATTTTTATGTCAAATTAGTAGCTCATCACAAGGCATCTGGGCTTTCACTTCTACTTTGTTTTAAACATAACTGTTCCTTTCTGCTCTCTTCCTCATATTCCATATGACCTGCAGATGGTTCTGTGAAGGAAAAGAGCTTCAGAACTCCCCAGACATCCAGATCCAGTGTGAGAGCGGAGGTCTTCATACCCTAATCATCACAGAGGCTTTTGAGGACGACACAGGGCGTTACTCTTGCCTGGCTACAAATCCTAGTGGTTCAGACACAACATCTGCTGAAGTCTTCATTGAAGGTAAGAGAAGAGAAATCTCCCACGTTAAGATTGCCTCAGTGTCCTACAATTTCTAGGCTCAAACACTTTTCTAAATTATAACCATTTTAGCAGTGTTACGATCCAAACCTATTTCCACCAAACAAACAAATGTAACCCAAGAGAATGCCTTTGAAAGCCCAATGGTGGAAATGTCAGATACACATGTCCCATTTTCCTGCATTTGATCCTTTTAATTTGAAGATTTCTGGTAATATTCACATGGATGTACACACTACTAAATACCAAGATTTCTTTTGATGTTTCTCTAGTGAATTCAAAACAAGACCATACTTAAAACACAATGTCTATCAACTATATAAAATTATAGAATACTTGTTGAAGGGATAGAGAATTGGGGGGGGGGTCCTAAGGATATGCAGAAGAATTTACCATTAGGTGGAATACTGTAATGGGTTTTTCCTATATTTTCATTAAACCCTAGGCACTTTCCTCCCTTCAAATGGCTCTGTTATTCTCTAAAATAAAATCATTTTTGGCATAGATTAATATTTGTAAAGTAGTGAGGGGGTGATAACCTTGAAGGCAAAGTGTGGTCTATTAACTTTATTATAGCATTTTATCAATAACAATATAATTCAAAATACTCTGAAAAGCATAAAACATTGCCTTACTTAAAAAGTTCCTGAAATCAGGAAACTCCACCACATAGATTCGTCCTTTGCCTGGTAATTTGTTGTCTTATAAAATTTAATAGTTAAAGTTCAGGAAGAAAAGGGAAGTCTCTAAAGTCACCATTACCTGAATGTTGAACTTTTCACCAGATAATTACCCTCAGAGTTCATTCTCTTCTTTAAAAAAAAAAAAAAGTAATAGCAAATATTCATAAATGAACTTATTTAATTTGCATATCTTCTAACACCAGCCTCCTAAGAGCAGGCAAGAAATATTTTCCTTCTAACAGTAACAACTGCCTTTGCCTAGTGTTTATGCTTGGTCTGTGCTCTGTGTTTCTAATTAAAAGACTCTTTTGTTCTGTCCTGGGAATCAGAGAATGGATTTCATGTGCTGTCAATGAAGTCCACATATGAGACTGAGATATAGCATAGCTTTGAGAGTGCTATAGAATAAAATGAACTAAACCTAATTATGTTCACTCAAGTTACTTGAAATATTGTTGTAATATAGGCTATAGAATACTAATTTTGAAGACAGAGCACTTCTATTCACATCTTGGCTCTGCCACTCCATAGGTGAGTGGCTTTGAGCAAGTCACTTTCCTCTATGGACTCCTCTTTCCCAAAATGAGGGGATTGGTCTCTGGGGTCTTTTCCAATTCTTAATCTATTTTGATGTCAATCATCAATGTGATATAGTAGAAAGAGCCTTGGGCTGCAAGACAAATTATCTTGTTTTATTCACATTTCGCTAACTAGCTATGTGACCTTGGCGAAGTTGTTTGATCCCTTCTTGACCTTAGTTTCCTCAGGTGCAAAATGGGGAGGGACAGAGTGAGAGGAATCATACTAAGTCATGGGATCATAATATCATAAACTTAGATCCAGAAGGGGTCCTTAAAGGTCATCTAAATTAGTCCCCTCATTATACAGAGGAAGAAATCGAGTCCTAAAGAGATGAAATCACTTGTTCAAGATCACACAGTTGTTAGTGGCAGCACTGGTATTTGAACTCACATCCTTATCTATGATTCCCCATCCAATACTCTATTCATTCCTCCCCAGGTTGACCCATAAGGGCTCTTCCAACTTCTGGAATTTAGTGATATTTATCTGAAAATGGCTAGGGTTCTTGCTCTCATAGCGAAACAAGAACAGATATGAAGGAGAAAGTCTTGATGGATTATCTTGAAATAATACATGGTACAATCAGTTGCCTAATGAATTAAAATGTACCAAAGACACCTTTGTACCTTAGCTGTTAAATGTAAGCATATTAGTACAACAACGATAGGCTTTCTTGGGTTGAGATTGATTTTTCTACTTTCTTCATTCCATGCCCTGTGTACCTTTCTGACCCTCCCTACCTTCCACTTCTACTTTTAGTAAGAATAATTATAGCAACATTATCATTCCTGGAATGTATATGTTAATCAATTATCCTATGGTTCCACTCATTATCCTCACCATCACTAATTCAAAACCCTACTCTGTAGCTTGTTGTTCTTCAGTGGTGTCCTACTCTTTTGTGACCTCATGCACCATATTTGCCATTTCCTTCTCCGGTGGATTAAGACAAAAAGAGACTAAGTGATTTGCCTAGGGTCACACAGCTAGTGTCTGAGTCTAGATTTGAACTCAGGTCTCCCTGACTCTGGGCCCAGAACTCTTATCCCCTGAATCATCTGGCTGCTCACACTCCATGGCTACCACTCCCTTATACATAAGCTCATTCGAAATAGGAACTATATTTCTATTTATATTTATAAGTCTAGCACTTATCACAAATGCATGGTGCATACTAAGTGCATAATAATTGCCTTTTTAAATATATCTATATATTTAGTTTTCAACATTCACTTCCATAAGATTTTGAGTTCTAAATTTTCTCCAAATCTCTCCCCTCTCCCCACCCCAAGATGGCATGTAATTTTATGTAGATTCTCTCTCTCTCTCATATACATATATATAACCTATTTTCACATTAGTCAGTTGTAAAGAAGAATTGGAACTAATGGGAGAAACCATAAGAAAGAAGAAACAAACAAAAAAGAGAGAGAGAAAAAAATAATATACTTCAATCTGCATTCAGATTCCATAGTTCTTTTTCTGGATGTGGACAGTATTTTCCATCATGAGGTCCTTTGGAATTGTATTGGATCCTTGCATTACTCAGAAGAGATAAGTCTATCAAAGTTAGTTATCGCACATTGTGGCTGTTAATGTGTACAATGTTCTCCTGGTTCTGCTCAATTCACTCAGCATCATTTCATTCAAGTCTTTCCAGGGTTTTCTGAAATCTGCCTGCTCATCATATCTTATTGCACAATAGTATTTCATTACATTCATATACCACAACTTGTTCAGTCATTCCCCAACTGATGGGCATCCACTCAATTTCCAGTTCTTTGTCACCACAAAAAGAACTGTTATAAATATTTTTGTACATGTAGGTCCTTTTCCCATTTGCATGATCTCTTTGGGATACTAATAACTTTAATTCCTTCATGTGCAAACCTGCCATGTTGAACATCTTTCTTTTTCCTTTATGCCTTCTTCCACAATCCTGAAGTATCCAGTATGGGTAAATAGATTCAGGGACTCTAAGCACAGAACATTTTTTCATTGCTGCATCTAGCGCTTCTAAATGAAAGCTGACAGACTAATAGTCTGTCTTATGATGACTTGGAAGAATCCATTTCTGTCCATCTATGTGCTGGTTCAGTTTCATGCCTCCTGTGGTCCTCCAACAAAAGCCACTGGCTTTTTCCCATGTACCCTTTTCCACATGGAAGCACTAATCTGACTTCAGTTGCCAAACAACCATCAAGCATTAGTGGCTCTAATCACTGCATATTGAGTTTAAACAGATTGGGTATAAAGAGAGTAGGGAGTAGCAGAGGAGAGGGAGATTCAACAATCCATCATATCTCTCAGCACCAAGGTTAAATGCCTTAGAAAAATCACTTACAAAATATGCAAAATAATGTCAGACAAATGACAAATATAGCATGTTAGAATCCACAAGTTCAATTATGTGAAATGTGAGAGAAATTCTGCCCCATGACTCAAAGTGAAGACCTACTTTGCCATAATTTTCATGTTTCATTTCCTTCAGGGCTAAATTAGACTCAGATCTATTCCCACTGAATTACTGCCTAAAGCGCTGCTGTAATTAGTATATCAGCAAAGAGTTCTGCCATATCCGTAGAGAGTATCAAGTGTGCCTTTTGAATCAGAAAACTCAAAAATCTCTCTGACAGGTCAAAGGTATTCATTAGAAACCTTATTTTGGGGGTGGCTAGGTGGCACAGTGAATAGAGCACCAGCCCTGGAGTCAGGAGGACCTGAGTTCAAATCCAGCCTCAGACACTTAACACAAAAACTAGTCATGTGACCTTGGGCAAGTCACAAAGAAACCTTATTTTTGCTCTAGTCATAAAGTTCACCTTTCCTTAAGCCCTATTTCAGTGTGTCATAACTACATGGAAGGGACCATAGGTTCTTAAATACTGGTACCTCTGAAGGTTTGGGGTATCAGCATGTCTGCCAGCTCCATGTTGTCTTCCAAGGACCAATTCAGCTAAGTTTGGAGGGGATCACTGACAATACTTGACCATCATATGATGAACTGTGTTAGAAAGGAAGGGCACAGTCCAGCCCCTGTCCCCAGGGTGAGAGGTGGTGGAAGCATGGCAGCTGCAGTGGCTGAACCTACTGGCCTACAGATAGAAGGGGGACAAAGTGACCATTACTAGGGTAATCACTGTTGTTTGACCTGCTTGGATCTGGAACGCTTTCTTGGGTGGTCCTAGGGTGAGAAATGCCAGTTTGCCAGTGTGGTGTCTGCAGAGAAGGTGCCCCCCTCAGACTTCTGAAAACATTTTCAAAAACCCCCAGCAATTTGGGACACAGCTCTTTGCAATCTGGAAGCAGAGTTTTACTGTACCAAAGAGCTCAAAAGTTAAGTAATTGACTGGCAATATAAGCAAGCAGAGGAACCACAAACAGACCATAGAATCCGTTTTTTGGGGACAAAAAGGATCAAAGCATGGAAGCAGAAGAAGACAATGAAGTCAAAATGCCTGCATCAAAAGCTTCCAAGAAAAAATATGAATTGGTTACAAGTCATGGAGGAGTTCAAGAAGGATTTTGAAAATCAAGTAAGAGAAGTAGAGGAAAAATTCGGAAGAGAAATAAGGATGATGCAAGAAAATTATGAAATGAGAGTCAACAACCTGACTGAAGAAATACCTTAAAAAATAGACTAACTCAAATGGCAAAAGAGGCCCAAAAAGCCAATGAGGAGAAGAATGCCTCAAAAAGCTGAATTTGCCAGTTGGAAAAAGAATCTCAAAAGGTTACTGAAGAGAATAATTCCTTCAAAATTAGATTGGAGCAAATGGAAGCTAATGACTTTATGAGAAATCAAGACACTATAAAACAGATCCAAACAAATAAAAAATAGAAGGCAATATGAAATATCTCATTGGGAAAACCACTGACCAGGAAAATAGATCCAGGAGAGATAATTAAAAAATTATTGGGCTACCTGAAAGCCATGATCAAAAAATGAATCTAGAAATCATCCTTCAAGAAATTTTCAAGGAAAATTGACCTGATATTCTAGAAGCAGAGGGCAAAATAGAAATTGAAAGAATCCACCAATCACCTCTTGAAAAAGATCCCAAAAAGAAAACTCCTAGGAATATTATGGCCAGGTTCCGGGGTTCACAGATCAAGGAGAAAATATTACAAGCAGCCAGGAAGAAACAATTTAAATACTGTGGAAACACAATCAGGATAACACAAGATCTGGCACTTTCTACATTAAGGGATTGAAGGGCTTGGGATATGATATTCCGGAGGTCAAAGGAGCTAGTATTAAAACCAAGAATCACCTACCCAGCAAAACTGAGTATAATGTTTCAGGGGAAAATATGGTCATTCAATGAAATAGAGGACTTTCAAGCATTCTTGATGAAAGAAACAGAGTTGGATAGAAAATTTGACTTTCAAATACAAGAAGCAAGAGAAGCATGAAAAAGTAAACAGGGAAAAGAAACCATAAGGAGCTTATTAAAATTTAACTATTTACATTCATACATGGAAAAATGATAATTATAACTCATGAGACTTTTCTCAGTATGAGGATAGTTGAAAGGAATATATATATATATGGATATATATGTGTATACATACATATATATGTTTTATAGGAGAGTCTATATGCATATAAATACATATGTGAGCGGGTGCATATATATGTATGTATACATATATACATAGACAGAGGGCACAGGATCGGTTGAATAGGAAGGGATGATATTTCAAAAATAAAATCAAGAAGTGAGAGAGAAATATAATGGGAGAAGGAGAAAGGAAGAGATAGAATAAGGTAAATTATCTCATATAAAAGAGGCAAGAGAAAACTGTAACAATGGAGGGGAAAAGCAGGAAGGCAAAAGGGTAAGTAAATAAGGTCAACTTTAGTCTCATTGCATTTGGCTTAAGGAGGGAATAACATACACACTCAATTGGATATCTTACCCTACAGGATAGTAGGGGGGAATGAGATAAGAGGAGGGATGATAGAAGGGAGGGCAGATTGAGGGGGTCAGGGTAGTAAGAAGCACACACTTTTGAAAACAGACAGGGTCAAAGTAGAAAACAGAGTAAGTGGGGGGGTAGGATGGAGGGAAATATAGTCATTCTTTCATAATATATCTACTATGGAAATGTTTTGCATAGCTACACATGTATAACCTATATTGAATCGCTTTTCCTCCTAGTAGGGGTGGGTGGTGAGAGAAGAAGAGAAATAATCTGGAAATCCAAGTTTTAAAATCAAATGTTTATAATATATATATATTATTATTTTTTACATGCAGCTGGGAAATAAGATATACAGGCACTGGAATATAGTAATCCATCTTGCCCTACTAGAAAGTCAGAGGGGGCTAGGGGAAGGAATATTCATTAGGATCACTATTTTGGGGTAGGGATAGCGGAAAGATGGGGAGAAATTTTGTAACTCAAAATCTTGTGGAAATGAATGTTGAAAACTAATAAACAAATTAAGCAAAAGAAAAAAAAAGGAAAGAAAGTGTTCCCCTGGACTACAGTAGACCTGCTGTAGAGCTTGCATGCTTAGGGAGAACAGTCAAAAAAGATTGTTTAATGATAAATTAATTATTATTTATATTAATAATATAAATTAATTCTATTTAATGATACATGCTCTCACTTTGAGAGCAATCGTTTATGTTTCTCCAAGGTTCTGAAAATTTTGACATCATTCAGAGAATAAAGGGAAACTCTCAGGTGAGACAAGCAAGGTAACAGGAAATCTGCTCCAAACTGAGAGAAGAGAAAATACACAAAAGGAAATAAAATTCAAGTAAAAAAGAATCTCTTTCTTGATATTTGGCATTAAGTGTGAGAGAGGAAAAAAACAACTCCTTGGCAGTGATCCTGAGGAAAAGCTTAGTGTTCTTGCTTGAGGTTGCAAGTAGGTGGTTAACCTTTATTATATTAGATACTTCCTTAAAAAGCTAAGGAAAAGACAGCCTGTTGACACTTGTCTCTAGCACTGCTCTGCCAGAAAGGAATGTCACTAGTATCCCAGAGAAAGTCTAGCCTCAGACTCCTTCCCTATCTTTGTGGCCTTTTTGTCAGCAATAACAAAGTAGAGTGGACAGAGTGCTCAGTTTGTAGTATCTCAGTTCAAACACTGGCTCTTCAACTTAACTACTTCTGTGACCATGAGACAAATTGTTTAAACTCTGGGCCCCAGTTTCCCCATCCATAAAATGAGGGAGTTGGACTAAACTCTAAGGTGGCTATAAATCTATGGTAAATTAAATAAAAAGCATCTCAAATAACTATTAAATAAACTATTATATAAATAACTATTAAACATATTTAAAAATATGCTTTAAAAAACACTTCAGAGGAGAGAGGGGGAACCTTTGAGTATAGAATATTGCAATTTTTGCTTCACTGTTTTTCTTTATTCCAAAGAGGAACTCTATGGGAGTTTGTTAAAACATAACCATGATGTTGAAGAAAAAAGAAGAGCACCAAAATATTTTTCAAAGTTTCTGTTTTACTACAGGAAAACAGTGTTTTAATATATTCTAGTATCAGTCACATAAACACACACACACACACACACACACATATTAGCTACAGTGAAAGAAGCTAGAAGCCTTCCAACAAGTGTCCCTCCCTCCTCAAACTCAAGCAATGACATACATATACTAAAGAAGAAACTAGCCTGACACCTGAGATGTTGCCCTGGACAGCAGGTGCAAAGCAGATGACAAAAGGGAGAAGGTAGAATGGGGAAGGAGGAAGAAATTGCCTTGTGAGAGTGTTGGCACAGATAAAGAGATTTGATCTACCACCCCTGACAGAATCTGCCTTGTCACTTGAGATGAAAGGTGACATTGAATTTTGACTGGGGATGGGCAGGTGTATAGAAAGCTCATTGAAACCCTGTTTGTTCTACTTTCTTCCCCCCTCCAAAAAATAATTTGCCAAGCACAGCCTGTTTCTATGTATCAGATTTTGCTGTGACTCTCAAGAAATAAAAAGAAGCAGAAATGGTTCTTAAAATGTAGGTAAAATGATACCTTTTTTCCAGTGCTATGTTACCAGTGCATGGTTTAAATATTTGAAGTCAGGTCAGACTAATCTATTTGTGTGCCCATGTCAATAACAAGAGATAGTGTTGATTTGACAAGTGCCATAGCTACCACAATAGCTACTGGGGTTTAGCCCTAACCACCCTGATAAAGGCTCTCAGTAATCTCCAATGACTTCTTAACAACTGAAGATCAAAGATCAGATAATTTATCAGACTAGGTTTGCTTCCAAGAAGTGATCTGATCCAAGCCTTCACTTTCCCTGATCTTTATAACATTCATTACTATTTCCTCAATCCTTTCTTTTAAAATACATTTTATTGATACCTTTTATCTGACCAACAGTGTTTCCCAACCAGATTGAACTCTCTTGTGTCACAGAAAAGTAATTAACTAAACACATGCTAGCCAGGCTGTGAATACAGTATTTGGTCCCAGTAGTGCCCAACCCCCCCACCCCTGCCCCCATCTCTCTGCCTTCAGGGAGGAGGCAAATTTCCCCTTCTCTTCTCTGCATCCTCCATTAACTCAGAGTTCAACTTCTTTTTAACTACCTGTCCATTTACTTGACAGCATCAGTTCCTTGAGAGTAAGATTTTTCATTCTTTATTCTTGGATCTCTAGCTCATAGTTTTCCTGGCACTCATTAAGTGCTTAATCAGTACTTAAAGACTGATTGTAGTCATCTAGCACATTGTTCTTTCTTCAGTTTATTTCCATCTGTATCAATTCATATAAATCTCCCCACATTCCTCTGAATTCCCCATCCTAGTCCATTTCTTAAAGACCACTAACATTCTATTAGGTTCATATAGACACACCCTCTCTTCCCTTGATTCCCCGCCCCCAACCTTTCTGACTGTTCTTCCTCAAGTCCTTTTGTTGCTATCTTTTCTCTTTCCCACAACCCTCACAGGCCTTCCCTGAAGCCCTCTGCTTTTCTTTTTGTCCATTCCCTTCATGATATTACCCACTCCCACAGTGACCACTATACTCTCTGTAAATGATTTCTAAGTCAACATCTCTAGGTTCAACCTTTCTCTGAAGTCCCATCACCCATCTCCAACTTCCCTCTGGTCATTTCCACTTGTATATCCCATTATCACTGCACATGCAACATGTCTAAAATAAAAGACATTATCCTCTCTGATTCCTCTTCCTGTATCCCCTGTTGCTGTTAAAGATATCAACATTTTTACCAATTACACAATTTATAAATCTGAAACAACATTGTCACCTTCCTCATCATTACTTCTCATACCAAAAGCAGTCCTGTTCCCTCTGTCCTTTGTGATGTTTAACTTCTTTTATTTTCATTACTGTTTCCCTTATTACCTTGTGCCTGCCTATTATTACAGACCTAGTTTTTGCCAGATCTCTCTGCCTTTTCCTCCCACCCATCCAATTGATCCTACATATCATCATCAGATAAATCTTTCTAAAACACCACATTTATAATGTCACTCCTCTGGTCAGAAATCTTCAGTGGCTCCCCAGTTACCTATAGGACAAACTCTGTATCCTGGCTTTCCAGTAATTTGACCTCAGTTTACCTTTCTGGACTTATTTACCTCTTCTCCCACACCAAATGAATGCTGAACCCATCTGGCCTAATCCTTGACTCCCTTGCACTTTTCCAAACTCCATCTATTCACAGTAGGTGTATGTGATAAAAAGATAACTAAGGGGTGACTAGGTGGCACAGTGAATAGAGCACCTGCTCTGGGGTCAGGATGACCTGAGTTCAACTCCAGCCTCAGACACTTGACACACTAGTCATGTGACCTTGGGCAAGTCACTTAACTCTAACTACCCTGCCCTCATCCCTCCAAAAAAAAAAAGAAGATAATTAAGACATTGTCCTTCCTCTCAAGGAATTAATAATCCATAGAAGATATGAGTGAAGACAAATACAGGGCAGCATGTGACAAGTAACAAGGAATAGTAACAAGTAACAAGGAATAGTACCAAGGGCTGTCAGAGTTCAGATAAGGGAGAGATTGACTCCCAGTGGGGTCATTAAAGAAGGTTTCAGGAAAGAGGTGGCATTGGAAATAGGTCCTGAAGAATGCATTGAATTTCAGCAGCTAAAATGGGGGCATCCTCGGTCAAAAGAACAGTATACATAAAGTCAAGAGGGGGAAGGTATGAGGTGTATATGAGGAAAAACTTGCTAGAATCATAGAGTATATTTATTAATATAAGCTAACATTTTTATATAGCACTTTAAGATTTGCAGAGTACTTTACAAATTTTGTCACATTTGTTCCTCAAAATAATCCTGGAAGTCAGGTGCTATTATAATCATCCCCATTTTACAGGTGAGGAAACTGAAGCTGAAAAAGGTTAAATGATTTACCTATGGCCACACAGTAAATTATATAATAATAATTACAACAACAATGGCAGCTAGGTGGCGCCATGGAAAGAGTGCCAGCCCTGGAGTCAACAGGACCTGTGTTCAATTATGGCCTCAGACATTTACTGGTTGTGTGACCCTGGGCAAGTAACTTAACCCTGTTTACCTCAATTCATCATCTGGAAAATGAGCTGGAGAAGGAAATGGCAAACTACTCCAACATCCTTGCCAAGAGAACCCCAAATGGGATCATGGAGAGTTTAACCCACTGAAACAACTCAACAAAAACAACAAAATAATAATACATCATCATGGATAACATTTATATAATACTTTAAGTTCAGCAAAGTGCTTTACAAATATTATTTTATTTGATCCTTGCAATTGTCCTCAAAGGTAGGTGCTATTATTATCTCTTTATATATGAGGAAAATGAGGCTGAGAAGGGTTAAGAATTGTTAGCCCATATACACCAAAATATTTAAAGCAGTACTTTTCTGTGGTAGCCAAAAACTGGAAACAAAGTGGGTGTTCATTGTTGGGGAATGGCTGAACAAATTGTGATATATGAATGAAACAAATTATTATATCAGAAGAAACTAATGTAAAAAAGTCAGAGACGTGTAGGAAAATTTGTATGACCTGATACAAAGTCAAGTAAGCAGAACAGTAAACACAACTAGAACAATAATGTCAAGGAAAACAACACTAAAAATCTAAGAACTCAGATCATTGCAGTGACAGGTTTGACTCCCCAGGCCTGATGACTATACCACCTCCCTTTTCAAAGGCAGTGGGACTATAGGTGCAGAATAAGCCATGGCCTGCCAGACAGTGTGGTAGTTTGTGTGTTTTAACTGTTTTTCCTCATTGTAAAGTGTACAGGGAAAGCCAGGGAAAGAGAAGGAAGGGATTATTAGGAAAATAAAATAGAATTTCTTTTTTGAAGAACTATTAATATTTTGGAAAAGCCATTAATATATTTAATAGACATAATTTTTACATTTTACCATCTAAGATTTTCAAAGGATAGATTCTAATGTTAAAACACAGACTTAGCTAAAGGAAATGCAAAAGTAATTCTGTAAAACAATTGTGATATTTACATTTATTATTTATTTTGTTATTGTGTTATTTACATTTAATGTTATATGTTAGGAACTCTATCCAGCTGGACAAGTATTTAGGCAAGTTTTTTTTTTCCTAAAGGTTAAATAATCAATAAATTTTAAGTTATTAAGATTTTAAAAGGCTATTGTAATACTTCTTTGAAGTAGTAAGGATAGGAATTCAAGTAGGAACAATGTAAATAGACAGGAGGGACAGATATAAAAGATATAGCAAAGGAAAATCCATACAACAATCAACTGATTAGATATTAGTGACAAGAGTGAAGGTGGATTCAAAAAGGATTCCCTGGTTTCAAGTCACTCAGAAAATGAAGGTGCCATTCACAGTAATAACAATGACAGGAGAAACACCGGTTTGGGAGGAAAAGTAGTTCAAGTGGAATATTCAGATAAAGTCTATAATTGGATATACAGGAATTGAGCTCAGTACTGAGCTAGAATACAGATTAGAGAGTCATCTCCATAGAGGTGTAAGTTGAAACTATGAAAATGAATGAAATTTCTGATAATAATAGTTAGCATTTATATAACACTTTAAAATTTGCAAAGCACTTTAAAATATTATCATATTTTATCTTCGCAACAACCCTAGAAGGTAGGTATCATTATTGTCCCCACTTTACAGATGAGGAAACCGAGGCAGACAGAGGTTAACTTGTCCAAGGTTAGAAAACTAGAAAATATTTTAGGCTGGATTTGCACTCAAGTACTCAGGTTTTCCTAATTCCAATTGTAGTGCTCCATCCACTGCGTTGTGTGTGTGTGTGTCTGTGTGTGTCTGTGTGTGCGCGCACACAGAGAGAGGGAGGGAAGAAAGAAAAAGAAGGAAGGAAGGAGACTTGAAGGAAGAAGAGAGGGAGGAAACAAGGTGAAGGCAAGAAAACTAAGAATAGAATCTTAGGATTTAGAGATCTAAATTAGAGATCTAAATCTCCATTTAGAGAAAAAAGATGAGTGGTTCCAAGGTAGGCTTAAAATTGGAGTAATGCAGTTCCAGGGAAGCTGCGGGTAGGTCATCAATTGTGTCCAAGTCTTCAAAGAAGTTGAGGGCAATGAGGACTGGTTTTGATAATTGTCACTCTGTAACCCCACCCTGGATTGTAATCTCTCTCTTCCTTAGCTATGAGAACTCTACCTAGCTCCCTGTATTGTTTGTGGTGCAGCTGCAGTCTATAGCAGCACCAAAGCACTGGGTGCTAGATAAATTAACAGGAGTTTTGGCTCCAAGATTAACTATAGACAGCTGCACAAGTAGAGAGAATACTTCCTGCTTATCATCTTTCTTAGAAACAAATTTAAGTACACCCCTGTGTAAAAACTGAAGGTAAGGTCTACACTGATATTAAGTAACTAACATTTATAGAACACTTTAAGGTTTGCAAAGCATTTGACATATCTGATCTATACAGCAGCACTGTAAGTGCCATTATTATCCCCATTTTGCAAGCTATAGCAACTGAGAGTAAAAGAAGTTGTCGCTTCCCTGTAGTCACAGAAATAGTCACAGTCTGAGGCAGGATTCAAACTCAAGTCTTGCTGTCTCCAAATCCAGCATTCTAGCCCCTATAGCATTTATCTGTCTTGAGGGTTTTATGGCTCTCAGGAGAGCTGGGAAGACAAGAGAACATTTTCATCTCTTGTGTGTGACATAGAGGACTCAGTTGTTATTCACAGATCACAACTGAAAAGACAAAGTATAAATTGTGTCAGTGCAAAAGGCAGCACCCATATAGGCACTCACAATGTTCATGCTATTCAGATCCTCTCAGAGTGAATGATGCCATCCAGATACTTTTAGAGATTGGCAAGATTATAGGCTTGAAGTTTATTACTAGTGACTTCTATATAATGACTAGTAATGCTAACTTAGATAGAATTGGGGCAATCTTCAATAGAGAGAAGCATCCTGGCTCTTTTAATGTTGTCCATGTGAAGGATGTCAATGATGGAACTCCTAGGTTTGGAAACTGACTCTACAACCGCGGATTGGCACTTTCTCTGCACTTAATAGTCTTATATGGATTTGAACCCAGGTCTTTCTAGCTTCAAGGCCAATTTGATATTGACTATATTACGATACTTCTCTTATATACACTATATACAGGGAACTGTGATTTCATCAGCATGAAGAACTCTTATTTGGATACTCCTTCCAAAAATGCAGATATCAAGCCCAAGAACCAGTATATTAGCCAACAAGCATTTATTAAGAACCAGGCCCCCCTCTATAATTTGACTGCGCACGAAGATAAGGTTCTATGTGTAGATTGGGCAGAAATAGGGTTGCTGTTGAGTGGAGAAGTTGACAATAAACTACACTCTTACAAATATTCGGTCACTGCTTCAGATGCATGAAAATGGATGGTGATTCGACATCAGAGATCATCTATTAGCAAATAAAACTTAAAAAACATTATTGTCTTCATTAGTCAGCCTTTTACAACAACTTGTATTACGTGGTTTTTGACTGTCAAAACAGTCATGTTTCATTGTGTTTAGTATTTTTTTTCCATTTTTCCTTTGTATTTATAACATGCAAGTCTAGGTATTTATGAAAAGTGAAATGTGACCAGCTCTCTTCACTGAGTTCAGTACTTCCTGAAATTATGTTCCTTCATGAATATTTTGGCTTCGAGTAACATTAAAAAGGTCTAGAAAGTTTATAATAAATATAAAGCAATTGATTTTATAAAAAAAAAAAAGAACCAGGCACTATACTAAGCACTGGGGATACAAAGGAAGAGAAAAACAGATACTCCCCTCAAGGAGTTCTCATTCTAATGAGGAATGCAATATGCAAAATTTACAAATATATATATATATAAAGTATATCAAGATAAATGGAAGGAAATCTTAAAGGGAAAGGTACTTGTACCTCAGGGAACCAGAAGAGGTCACATTCCTTAAATCATTCTTGTCTTTCAACTTAAAATTTTCAGGTTTGGGTTTCTGATATCATTAAAATGGTTCAACTTAGTTACCATGAAACATATACTTGCTACCATTGTGTCATCAGTTACTTTTCCTATGTGATTAGTCAATCTATAAGCATTTATTAAGCAAGAATCAAGCTCAGCAAGAAGACACTGCTGAACAAAAACCAAAGCTTACTTTTTAAAGATCAATAAGTTCTCTAAGGGAGCTCCTAACAACTTCTGGAGCCACAGCACCCACAGAACAGCACAGAGAAGCTAACCTCCTGCTGAGGACAGCCCAGCAGCCCTGCAGGGAGCAGACAGCGCAGCGATCTGAGAGCAGGCAGCCCAGCGCGCTGGGAACCGACAGCGCAGCCCACAGAGTGAGCCCAGGTCTGCGGTTTTAGCCCCAGGGCGGCCAGGCCTTCAGCCCCCTGGAGGAACCCCAGAACACCAGCAATTGTGGCGATTCCAGAATTATCAGCACAGATATGCCTAGGACAAAGTGAGAGGTTAGTGCCCTATGGACTTTGGCACCAGTATTTGGGGAACACGTGGCTTCCTCCCCTGGGGGCAAAAAGCTGCTGAAGAAACTGCTGCACGGAAGCCATTTTGCAGCATCAGCAGTGGCTCTAGCTCCTGGTCTGCAAACTGTAGGAAGATCCAGCAATCAGTCTGGGGGTTAATCGCTTTTGCTTTAAACTGCCTGGATCTGGATTGTGGTCTGGGGGGGAAGTTTGGGGTGGGTATCCAACTTGCCAGAGTGGGTGGAGGCTTTACAGAGGCCACCCAACTGGCGGAAGTTGTGAAGACCCCACGTTTGGGCGGAAGCTCCCCTGTCTGGTGGCAGAGTCCTACTGTGGCAACAAGCCCCAAAATCAAGTAATTAAGTGGCAATATGCCTAGGCAAACGAAACAAAATAAACAGAAAAGTTCAACATTGGACTCCTATTTTAGGAGCAAAGAGGCTCAAAGCATGGAGGAGGACTGTGAGGTCAGAACTCCTGCACCAAAAGCCCCAAATGAAAATACAAGCTGGCTACAGGCCATAGAGGACCTCAAGAAGCAGATAAGAGAAGTGGGGGAAAATTTGGGAAGAGAAATGAAAAAGATACAAGAAAAGTATGAAATGATAGTCAACAGCCTGACTGAGGAAAATAACACCTTAAAAAATAGACTAACTCAAATGGCAAAAGAGGCTCAGAAAGGCAATGAGGAAAAGAATGCCTTAAAAAGCCGAATTTGCCAGATGGAAAAAGAATCTCAAAAGCTCACTGAGGAGATTCATTCCTTCAGAGTTAGACTGAAGCAAATGGAAGCTAGTGACTTTATGAGAAATCAAGATGCTGTTAAGCAGATCCAAACAAATGAAAGAATAGAAGGCAATGTGAAATATCTCATGGGAAAAACCACTGACCTGGAAAATAGATGCAGGAGAGATAATTTAAAAATTATTGGACTACCTGAAAGCCATGATCAAAGAAGAACCTAGAAATCACGCTTCAAAGAAAACTGCCCTGATATTTTAGACCCAGAGGGGGAAACAGAGGTTGAAAAAATCCACAGGTCACCTCCTGAAAAAGATCCCAAAAAGAAAACTCCCAGGAATATTATAGCCAGGTTCCAGAATTCCCAGATCAAGGAGAAAATACTACAAGCAGCCAGGAAGAAACAATTTCAATATTGTGGAAACACAATCAGAATGGCACAGGACCTGGCAGCTTCTACACTGAGGGATAGAAAGGCATGGAATATGATATTCCAGAGGGCAAAAGAGCTGGGAATGAACCCAAAGGTCACCTACCCAGCAAAACTGAGTATCTTGTTTCAGGGGAAAATATGGTCATTCAGTGGAATAGAGGACTTTCAAGCATTCTTGATGAAAAAACCAGAGTTGAATAGAAAATTTGACATTCAGACACAAGAAGCAAGAGATGCTTGAGAAGGTAATCAAGGAAAAGAAATCCAAAGGAACTTATCAAAGTTGGACTATTTACAGTCCTACATGGAAAAACAATAACTGTGTTTGATGAAAGCTTTCTCATTATGAAAATAATTGAAGAAGGGTACATGGCATATGTTCACAGTTATACTTGGATAGAGGGCACAGGTTGAATTTGATGGGAAGGGATGATTATTATTTTTTTTTGGAGGGCAATTGGGGTTGGGTGACTTGCCTAGGTTCACGTGGCTGGGTTTTTGTTTGTGTGTTGGGTGTCTGGGGCTGGATCCGAGCTCGGGTCCTTCTGGCTCCAGAGCTGGCTCTCTGCTCGCTGTGCCACCTAGCTGCCCCAAGGAAGGGATGATTCTTAAGGGGTGAAGTCAAGAGGTGAGAGAGGAGAGTGGCAAGAGGAGATGGAGGGAGACAGGGTAGGGCAACTATCTCATGTAGAAGAGGCAAGCGGAAGTAGTTGCAGGGGAGGGGAAGAACAGGAAGGCAAAAAGGCAAAAGCATATTCTCATTGAAGTTGGCTCAAGGAAAGAATCACACACATACTAAATGGAATATCTTACCCTCACTCACTCTCCTGAGTAGGGGAAAGGGAGATGAGAGGGGGGATGATGGAGGGGAGGGCATTCTGGGGAGAAGGGAGGTTAGAAGTACCCACTATCAAAGAGGGACAGGATCTAAGTAGGGAATGGACCAGGTGGGAGGTGAGACAGGTGGGAGGGAAATATAAGCAGTCCTTTACAATATATCTACTATGGTAATGTTTTGCATAGATATACATGTACAACACATACTGAATTGCTTATCTTCTCAGAGGGAGTGGGTGACAAAGGAGAAGGGGAATGGATCTGAAAATCAAAGTTTTAAAATTAAATGTTTCATATGATGTCCAGGCAGTGGGGCTCAGAGATTCACCTTGCCCTAATGGCAAAGTCAAAAGGGATATGGGAGAAGATAAGGGAGAGAGCAGATTGGATGAGGGGATATCTAGTGGGACTGCTATTCTGGGGTGGTGGGTAGGGAAAAATGGGGGAAAAATGTAACTCATAATCTGGTGGAAATGAATGATGTAAACCAGAAGTTAATAAAGCATTTGTTTAATCAAAAAAAAAAAATAAGTTCTCTAACATCAGTCACCAAAATAATGAATGATTTAAGGAACATGAGTTATATGTCACTCTGCCTTAGAAGAATTTGTTAAAATGTAATTCTTGCCATTGTAGTTAGCTTTATTGTCACTGAAATCCCTTTGCCCACTTATCTCTTGGGACAAAGTTCACTGATATTCAGACGTGTGTGGTCTACAGTTTGGTTATGATTCTCATAAAGAGATGATGAAGTCAAGAGGCTGAAATACAATTTTTAATAGTGTTTTTCCCAATTACATATAAAGACAATTCTTTTTTTTTTTTTAAAGCAATTGGGGTTAAGTAACTTGCTCAAGGTTACACGGCTAGTCATTTGATTTATGCGTGGGTGCTCATTTTCTGAGGCCGGATCTGATCTCGGGTCATCCAAACTCCGAGGCCAGCGCTCTTACTCACTGCCACCTAGCCGCCCCTTTAGGGCAATTGGGGTTAAGTAACTTGCCCAAGGTTACACGGCTAGGTTTTTGTTTTGCGGATTAAGTGTCGGAGGCCGGCTCGAACTCAGGTCCTTCTGATTCCAGGGCCGGCGCTCTATTCACTGCGCCACCTAGCCGCCCCAAGACAATTCTTAACATTCATTGTTTCTGAGTTCCAAATTTTCTTCTTCCTTCTCTTGCCTCCCCCCTCCCTAAGTCAGTAAGCAATTCGATATAGGTAAAATATGTGCAATCATACAAGACATTTCTGTATTAATCATGTTGTGAAATCAGAAACAGAGCAAAAGAGAAAAGACATGAAAAAAATATAGAAAGTGAAAAATAGTATACTTCAATTTGTAGTCAGACTCCATCAGTTCTTTCTCTGGTGTGAATAGAATTCTCCATCATTAGTTCTTTGGAATTGTCTTCAATCACTGTATTGCTGAGAATAACTAAGTCATTCATAGGTGATCATTGTATAATAGTGCTATTACCATATACAATATTCTTCGGATTCTGTTCATGAAGTAAAATTGAATTATCTGATATAATTGTGTCAAGTTATGCTGATCCAGAACTAGAGAACCCTCACATTCCATAATTAAGCTGTTGCCTTATTTTAATTTATCTATAAGCCAAGTAACTGACCCTTGGAAATGAGCAGTCTGGACCCTGAGCAGTGTTGCTTGTATAGCAAAGAGAAAAATTAAAATAACTTTTACCTCTCATGAATCAGTCATTTGGGCATTCCTGGATGGTGATCAAGACGACACAATATCAGTGTGGTTCAGCATAGAGAGACAAGAGAACCTCGGTTTATATCCTGCCTCTGACATTCACTGGGTATGTGGTCATGGCCATTTCTCTAAAGCTCTCTGACCCTCAGTTTCCTTATCTGTAGAATGAGAAAGGATACAGTTGTTTTAATAAGTGGCCTATCCCCCAAATGAAATGTAACCCCTTCCAGAAGGGAGTGCATTAATTAAACTTTGTATCTTCCTCAACAATGTTTTCCACAGAGTAATCATTTAATAAATATTTGTTGAAGGATCGATTTTAACAAGCTTAGTTGACAAATTTCTAAGAGATTTGATATTTAAGAAAGTTCAAGAAAGTGAACTTTCTTTTAAAATGCATTGTTATATTTTAAACATAAAAATGGAACAGTACCACAAGGAGGGAGTATGGTATGAATGAAAGTCCTCTGGAGTCAGAGGACCTGGGTTCAAATCTCACCTCTAACATTTACCTTACATATGACCTTAGACAAGTCAATGATTTCTCTGGACCTCAGTTTTGTCATCTGTAAAATGAGGGAGCTGGATTAGATATTTCCCAAGGTCCTTTACATCTCTAAATCTATGATCATATTCTTAGATAGATCATAGATCTCCAACCCTCAAGCAGGGGCATGCTGTGGCTGGTTCATACAGGCTCTTGAGAGCCAGTTGTTAAATTTTCCGTGAGAGTATTTACTCCTCAGAAATTAGCACATGCTACAAATCATGGCTTAATTTATTGAGGGTTTTTTCCAATCATCTAGACTTAAGAAAGTGATGGGGAAAATGTTAACAATGCTTTTGGCCGGGTGGAAATGGGGGAGGATATTTCCTAAACATTTACTAGGACACCATTGTTTTCAAGTGAGATAATGTATTTAAAGCATCCAGTAAACTTAATGCTCTATATGTGAACATGTGTATATTGTGTGAAAATAACAGATCTTTATAAAGAATTATACATCCAAATAATATCCTTGATCTTCATCATTTCCAAGTCAATGAAATAAGCTTTATATGTGAATTTTTTTCCTCAAAGAGCTCTTCAACTCTGAGCAATCTCTCTCTTACTATATAAGCAAGCCAAAATGATACTTTAAACCTAGTAGTTAAGCATCAAGTTAACAGACACTCCTGAGAGAGAAAAAAAGCCATTAAGATACAGAGGTGGGGGGCGGAGCCAAGATGGCGGAGTAGAAACAGCTCATCCAAGCCACTCTGCCCCCAGATTCCCCCCAAACTATGTAAAAGGGGACTCTGAACAACTTCTGGAGCCCCAGCACCCACAGAACGACACAGAGAAACTAACCTCCCGCTGAGGACAGCCCAGCAGCCCTGCAGGAAGGACCAGTGCAGTGGTCTGGGAGCCGGCAGCACGCAGTGTGCAGAGGGCGGGGAGCCGAGCCAAGAGGAGCCCAGGTCCCCATGAGCCGAGGTTTTAGCCTCAGGGCAGCAGGGCCAGCAGCAGGCTGGAGAGACCTCAGAACACCAGCAGCTGTGTCGACTCCAGAATTATCAACATAGACATGCCTAGGACAAAGTAAGAGGTTAGTGTCCTATGGACTTTGGGACCAGGATTTGGGGAATGCGTTGGCTCCCTCCCCTGGGGGATAGAAGCCTCTGAGGAGACACGCCATTTTGTAGTTTTCAGAGGCAGCTCCAGCTCCCACCCTGCAATTAATTGTAGGGAGATCCAGCGATCAGTCTTGGGGGCTAATCGCTCTTGCTTTAACCTCCCTGGATCTGGATTGTGATCTAGGGTGGAAGTTGTGGGTGGGTTTCCAGCTTGCCAGAAACGGAAGTTGCCCCCCACACGTTCGGGACGAAAATTCCTCTATCTGGCCTTAAAGCCATAGTGTGGCAACAAGCCCAAAAGTCAAGCAATTAAGTGGCAACATGCCAAGGCAAAGGAAACAGAAAAATGCAACCCTGGACTCCTATTTTGGGGGCGTAGAGTGGGAAAAGGACTGTGAGGTCAGAAGTCCTGCTCCAAAAGCCCCAGGGGAAAACATGAGCGGGTTGCAGGCCATAGAGGACCTTAAGAAGAACTTTAAAAATCAAATAAGAGAAGTGGAGGAAAAATTGGAAAGGGAAATGAGAAGGATGCAGGAAAAGTATGAAATGAGGGTCAACAGCCTGACTGAGGAAAACAACACCTTAAAAAATAGACTAACTCAAATGGCAAAGGAGGCCCAAAAGGGCAATGAGGAGAAGAATGCCTTAAAAAGTCGAATTTGCCAGATGGAAAAAGAATCTCAAAAGTTCACTGAGGAGATTCATTCCTTCAGAGTTAGACTGGAGCAAATGGAAGCTAATGACTTTATGAGAAATCAAGATGCTGTTAAGCAGATACAAACAAATGAAAGATTAGAAGGCAATGTGAAATATCTCATGGGAAAAACCACTGACCTGGAAAATAGATCCAGGAGAGACAATTTTAAAATTATTGGACTACCTGAAAGCCATGATCAAAGAAAGAACTTAGAAATCACCCTTCAAGAAATTCTCAAGGAAAATCACCCTGATGTTTTAGATCCAGAGGGCAAAATAGAGGTTGAAAGAATCCACAGATCACCTCTTGAAAAAGATCCCCAAAATAAAACTCCCAGGAATATTATAGCCAGGTTCCAGAATCCCCAGATCAAGGAGAAAATACTACAAGCAGCCAGGAAGAAACAATTTCAATATTGTGGAAACACAATCAGAATAGCCCAGGACCTGGCAGCTTCTATACTGAGGGATCGAAGGGCATGGAATACGATATTCCAGAGGGCAAAAGAGCTGGGAATGAACCCAAAGGTCACCTACCCAGCAAAACTGAGTATTTTGTTTCAGGGGAAAATATGGTCATTCAGTGGAATAGAGGACTTTCAAGCATTCTTGAGGAAAAAACCAGAATTGAGTAGAAAATTTGACATCCAGACACAAGAAGGAAGAGATGCCTGAGAAGGTAATCAGGGAAAAGAAATCAAAAGGAACTTATCAAAGTTGAACTATTTACATTCCTATATGGAAAAGCAATAACTGTGACTGATATCTTTCTTACTATGAAAATAATGGAAGAAGGGTGTGTGGTCACATGAATACATATGTGAATGTGTGTGTATATGGTTACAGTTATATATGGATAGAGGGCATAGGTTGAATTTGTTGGGAAGGGAGAATACTCAAGGGATGAAATTATGAGGTGAGAGAGGAAAGTGGCAAGAGGAGATGGGGAGAGACAGGGTAGGTAAACTATCTCATGTAGAAGAAGCAAGGGGAAGTGGTTGCAAGGGAGGGGGAGAATAGGAAGGCAAAAAAGGCAAAACCACATTCTCATTGAATTTGGTTCAGGGAGAGAATGACATACATACTAAATGGGATATCTCAACCTACAGCAGAATAGGGGAAGGGGGATGAGAGGAGGGATGATGGATGGGAGGGCATCCTTGGGGGGAGGGGAGGTTGGAAGTACCCACTATAGAAGAGGGACAGGATCATGTAGGGAATGGATCAGGTGGGGGGTGGGATGAGGGGAAGGGAATTATAAGCAGCCTTGTACAATATATCTACTATGATAATGTTTTGCATAGCTAGACATGTACAACATATACTGAATTACTTATCTCCCCAGAGGGAATGGGTGACAAGGGAAGAAGGAAATGGATCTGAAAGTCGAGGTCTTAACATCAAATGTTTCAAATATATATAAATACTATTATTAATACTCTTTTGCTTATAATTGGGAGATAAGATGTGCAGGCATTGGAACACAAAGATTCACCTTCCTCTAATGGAAAATTCGAAGGGGGTATGGGAGAAGGTATGGGAGAGAGCATATTGGAGGAAGCGATATCTTGTGGGACTGCTATTCTGGGAGATTGGGTAAGGGAATAACAGGGGGGGAAATGATTGTAACTCAAAATCTGGCAGAAATGAATGATGTAAAACAGAAGTTAATAAAGCATTTGTTTAAAAAAAAAAGATACAGAGGCAGCTAGATAGTACAATGGATCAGGTGCTAGAATTTGTTTCCAGAAAGCCCTGAGTTTGAATTCAGCCCCAGACACTTAGCTGTGGGAATGGGAGTAAATGTTATTTAATTTTTCATTTTTTTCAACCTTACTTTCTCTATCTATAAAATGGGGATAATCTTATTTCCCAAGTTTGTTTGAAGCTCAAGTAACTTCCTTGTAAATTCCTTTCTGAATCTTAAAACACTAAATAAATGCAATTTTTAATTTTTATTATTATTAAAATGCATTTAATTTTTTTTCTTCTAGGAGCCAGTTCATCAGATTCTGATAGTGAAAGTTTAGCTTTCAAATCAAAATTTGGAGATATGCCACAGTAAGTATATCCTCCCCAGTATAGCCTCCCCACCCCCACCATTATTAATTCTATTAATAATATGGAAATAATCTCTGGAATGAGAAATGTCAATCAGTGGACAGGGAGAGATTGAAAATAAATGATAGAGTAGAGATGACAGAGAAGGCCAAAATTCCCAAAAAGGAAATGGGATGGAGTCTGCCTTTTAGAATCTCTTGTGTCCTTTAAAACCCTGTTCTTAAAGCCTTTTAATCCCTTCTGTTTACAGCATCCTCTACCCTTCAAAAACTGTACTTTTGTTCATATTTATTTTACATATATTTGCATATCATATATGTATATATGCAAATATGTAACATTTTTTCAAATTACATGTAAAAACAATTTGTAACTTTTTTTAAATTTTGAGTTCCAAATTCTCTCTCTCCTTCCTTCTCCACTCCTTGAGACAGCAAGCAATTAGATATAGATTATACATGTGTATCATACCAAACAAATTTCCATATTAGCCATGTTGCAAAATAAAATCCAGACAAAAGAAACAAGAAAAATAGAGGGTTTTTGTCTTTATTAATTTATTTGTTTATTTTTAGTTTACAAGATTCAGTTCCACAATTCCTTGAGTTTCAAATTTTCTCCCCCTTCCTCTCTTCCCCCCTGACCCATGGGGGCATGCAATCAAGTATCAGATCTGCAAACACTATCACATTAGATATTTGTCAGGTTGTAAAGAAGGATTATAATCTATGGAATAAACAATGGGAAACAGGAATCAAAACCAAACAAGAAAAAGAAAGAGAGCAGGTAGTTTGCTTCAATCTGCATTCAAACTCTGTAGTTCTTTATCTGAATGTAGACAATTCTTTCCATCATGAGTCTTTTGGAGTTATCTTATAACTTTACATTCCTGAGAAGAGCCCAGTCTATCAACGTTGGTCATCACACATACATTGTGTCTGTAACTGTGTACAAATTTCTCCTGGTTCTGCTCTTTTCACTCAATATCAGTTTGTATAAGTCTCTCCAGGTAAATATGAAGTCCATCGGCTCCTCATTTCTTATAGCACAATAGTATTCTATTACATTCATATACCACAACTTGTTTAGCCATTCCCCAATTGATGGGTGTTCCCTTCATTTCCAATTCTCTGACACCACAAAAAGAGCTTCTATAGGGGCGGCTAGGTGGCGCAGTGAATAGAGCGCTGGCCCTGGAATCAGAAGGACCTGAGTTCGGAGCCAGCCTCTGACACTTAATCCATACAAACAAAAAAACCTAGCCATGTAACCTTGGGCAAGTTACTTAACCCCAATTGCCCTAAAGGGGCGGCTAGGTGGCGCAGTGAGTAAGAGCGCCGGCCTCGGAGTTTGGATGACCTGAGATCAGATCTGGCCTCAGAAAATGAGCACCCACACATAAATAATGACTAGCCATGTAACCTTGAGCAAGTTACTTAACCCCAATTGCTTTAAAAAAAAAAAAAGAGCTTCTATAAATATTTTTGTACATATGGGTCTTCTTCCCACTTCTATGATCTCTTTGGGATACAACCCTAGAATTGGTATTGCTGGGTCACTTATTTATAGCCCTTTGGGCATGGTTCCAGATTGCCCTCCAGAATAGTTGAATTAGTTCACAACTCCACCAACAATGCATTAGTGTTCCAATTTTCCTATATCCTCTCCAGCATTTGTCATTTTTCTGTTTTGTCATCTTAGCCAATCTGGCCAGTGAGGTGTGGTACATCAGAGTTGTTTTGATTTGTATTTCTCTAATCAATAATGATTTAGAGCATTTTTTCATATGCTTATAGATATCTTTAATTTCTTCCTCTGCCTGTTCATATTCTTTGACCATTTACCAATTGGGGATTGACTTATATTCTTATAGTCTTGACTCAGTTCTCTGTATATTTTAGAAATAAGGCCTTTATCAGAGATGCTGGTTGTAAAAATTCTTTCTCAGCTTTCCACTTCCTACTTAATCTTGGTCACATTAGTTTTGTTTGTACAGAAACTTTTCAATTTAATGTAATCAAAATTATCTATTTTGGGGGTGGCTAGGTGGTGCAGTGAGTAAGAGCATCGGCCCTGGAGTCAGAAGGACCTGAGTTCAGATCCTGCCTCAGACACTTAACACACACACACACAAACAAACAAACAAACAAAAAAGCCTAGCCGTGTGACCTTGGGCAAGTTACTTAACCCCAATTGCCCTGAAAAAAATTATCCTTTTGAATTTTATAATGCTCTCTAACACTTGTTTGGTCATAAGATCTTCCCTTCTCCATAAATCTGACAGGTAAACTATTCCTTGCTCTCTCAGATTGCTTACAGTATCAGCCTTTATACCTAGATCATACACCCATTTAGACTTGATTTTTGTATATGGTGTTAGATATTGGTCTATGCCCAGTTTCTGCCATACTATATTCTAGTTTTTCCAGCAGTTTTTGTTAAATAGTGAGTTCTTATCATGAAAACTGGGGTCTTTGAGTTTATCAATCAGATTTCTATAGTCATTGACTGCTGAGTCTCATGAACCCAATCTATTCCATTGATCCACTATTCTATTCCTCAGCCAGTACCAAGTAGTTTTGATGACTGCTACTTTATAATACAGATAAAAATCTGGTATGGCTAGGCCACCTTCCTGTAATGCCATGCACAAGCAGCTTTCTCGAGGACTGCTGCTATGAAAAGCTTTTAAGGTTCTGATTACATAGTACAATGAACACTCTATTTATTCAATAACAAATTAGATCAAAACATTCACAGAGAATCAAGGTAAAGCATTCACAATGTTACAACTTATCACAGAAAATCAAAATACAGTATTCACAACAGCTTATCATTAAAATGGCCACACAGTTTTTACCAAAGTGGTCACAAAGAACAATCATCTCAAAGCACAATAGTCAAAGTCTTCCACTCATGAGGGCCACTAAATTAACTCAATCAGTCACTTAGTCAACAATCAATCACTAAGTATCATTAATCACTAAGGACAATCATTAGAAAATACACAAACCCTCCACCCCTAGGTCACTAGTAAACTATAATTTCATTATTACTCAGTGCCCACATAGAAGTTTTACATCTTGACTTGGGACTGGTTCTCAGATTCCCTGGATCCCCTTCCATGGTCCCAGATTCTACCTGGATTCACCAAACTGTCACCTGTGTTCAATGGCAGACAACTTCCAGTTCCTTGTCCAGCTCTCTGGGTAGGTCCCCCTCCACACTGAAGTTCACAGGGTTCAGTCCATCTCAAATCCTTCACAATTTCTGCTCCTGGGAATTTAAGGCTCAACCAAGCCACAAAGTCCCTGCATCCAGGTCATGCTTCCTCAGACTTCTGCAGCCCGTTCAAAAAATCATAATCACCTTATCCAGCTGGGGGGAGGGGCAGGCTTCTGGCCTCCTGGGCTCCTGTTCAGAAGAAGCACAATAGTATTCTCAGGAAATTCTGGCTCAGTTCTCGATTCTCTCTACTATAGCTGCTCTGCCTCCAGATTCTTGTCCTAAGAAATTCTGACTGTGCCTCTCTGGGGCTTTTCCTATATACAAAGCATTAACTGTTTCAGCCAACCCCTTCCTGTTATGTCAGGAACAGGGGTTCATACCTTCTGTTTCTTTCACAGAAGTTTGATCAATTACTAAGTGCTATGTACCTGCTTACTTGCCAGTACAAAGGGATCAAATTACATTACCATTACACTTCCCTAGCATTTCTTTTCATTAATTCCCTAGATATTCTGGACCTTTTGTTCTTCCAAATAAATTTTGTTACTATTTTTCCTAGATCTATAAAGTAATTTTTGGTAGATTGATTGGTATGGCACTGAATATGTAATTTAATTTAGGTAAAACTGTCATTTTTATTATGTTAGCTCTACCCAGCCACAAGCAACTGATGTTTTTCCAGTTACTTAGTTCTGACTTTGTGTGAAAAGGGTTTTGTTGTTGTGTTCACATAGGTCCAGCATTTGTTTTGGCAGGTAGATTCCCAAATATTTTATAATATCTACAGTAACTTTAAATGGAATTTCTCTTTCTATCTCTTTCTGTTGGATTTTGTTAGAAATATATAGGAATGCTGAGGATTTATGTGGGTTTATTTTGTATCCTGCAACTTTGCCAAATTTACTTATTGTCTCAAGTAGTTTTTTACTTGATTCTCTAGGATTCTCTTAGCATATCATCATATCATCTGCAAAGAGTGATAGTTTACTCTCTTCTTTGCTTAATTTGATTCCTTCAGTTTCTTTTTATTTGCTACTCCCAAATTGAATAAGAGGGGTGATAGCAGACATCCTTTTTTCACCCCTGATCTTATTGGAAATGCTTCTAACTTATCCTTATTACATATAATACTTGCTGGTGGCTTTAAATAGATGCTACGTATTATTTAAGGAAGACTCCATTTTTTCCTTTTCTTTCTAGTGTTTTAATAGGAATGGATGTTGTATTTGGTCAAAAGCTTTTTCTGCATCTATCAAGATAACCATATGGTTTCTGCTAGTTTTATTGTTGATATGATCAATTATATTGATGGTTTTCCTAATATTACACCATCCTTGCATTCCTGGAATAAATCCTACCTGATCAAAGTGTATTATTCTTGTGATAAGTTGCTGTAGTCTTCTTGCTAATATTTTATTTAAAATGTTTGCATCTATATTCATGAGGGAAATTGGTCTATGATTTTCTTTCTCCGTTTTGCCTCTTCCTGATTTAGGTATCAGTATCATATTTGTGTCATAAGAAAAAATTGGGTAGGACTCCTTCACCAATTTTCCCAAATAGTTTGTAGAGTATTGGAACTAATTGTTATTTAAATGTTTGATAGAATTTGCTAATAAATCTATCTGGCCCTCGAGATTTTTTTCCTAGAGAGTTCATTGATGGCTTGTTCGATTTCTTTTTCTGAGATGGGGTTAGTTAAGTAATTCACTTCCTTTTCAGTTAATCTGGCCAACTTGTATTTTTGTAAATATTCATCCATTTCACTAAGATTATCAAATTTATGTGCATACAACTGGGCAAAATAATTCCTAATTATTGTTTTAATTTCCTCTTCATTGGAGGTAGATTCACCCTTTTCATTTTTGATACTCATAATTTGGTTTTCTTCTTTCTTTTTTATCATATTGACTAAAGGTCTATCAATTTTATTGGTTTTTTTTCCCATAAAACCAGCTCTTAGTTTTATTTATTAATTCAATAGTTTTCTTAATTTCAATTTTATTCATCTCTCCTTTGTTTTTCATTATTTCTAATTTAGTATTTAATGGGGATTTTCAATTTGACCTTTTTCTAGCTTTTTCAAATAAAGTTTTTAAAATACAATTTTCATCTGCATTCAGATTTCATCAGTTCTTTCACTGGAGGTAGATAGCATTTTTCATCTTACCTCTTTTGGAATTATCTTGGATCATTGTAGTGCTGAGAATAGTTAGATCATTCACAATCAATCATTACTTTTACTGTATCCTGGTTCTGCTCACTTCACTTTGCATCAGTTCATGTAAGTTTTTCCAGGTTTTTCTGAGAGCATCCTGCTTATCATTTCTTATAGTACAATAGTATTCCATCATAATCATATACCACAATTGTTCAACCATTTCCCCAATTAATGGACAGCCCCTTAATTTCCAATTCTTAGACACCCCAAAAATCTGCTAAAAATATTTTTGTACAAATTGTTCCTTTTCACTTTTCTTTGGGATACAAACCTAGTATATCATGTGTATCATGCCAAAACATATTTGCCCTCCAGAATGGTTGGATCAGTCCATGGCTCTACCAACAGTGCATTAGTGTTCCAATTTTTCCACATTCCCTTGTTGTTTTCCTTTTCTGTCATGATAGCCAATCTGATGGGCGTGGGATAGTACCCATGGGATAGTACAGTTGTTATAATTTACATTTCTCTAATCAATAGTGATTTAGATTATTTTTCTTATGACTATAGACACATTGATTTCCTCTTCTAAAATCTGTTTCTTTTGACCAGTCAATTGAGGAATGATTCATATTCTTACACATTTGATTCAATTCTCTATACATTTGACAAATGAAGCCTTTATCAGAGAAACTATTAAAAATTTCCCAGTTTTCTACTTTGCCTCATCTTGACTGCCTTGATCTTGTTTGTGCAAAAAGTTGTGTTTTTTTTTTAATTTGATGTAATCAAAATTGTTCATTTTACATCCTGTAATGTTCTCTATTTCTTGTTTGGTCATAAATTCTTCCTTTACCTGTAGATTTAACAGATAAATTAGTCCATGTTCCCCTAATTGGCTTATGCTATCACCCTTTATGTCTAAATCATGTACCCATTTTGACCTTATGTTGCTATATGGTGTAAGATGTTGACCTATACCTAGTTTCTTCCAAAGTACTTTCTGATTTTCCCAGCATTTTTTGTCAGGTAGAGAGTTCTTATGCCAAAAACTTTGATCTCTGCATTTATCAAATACTAAATTACTATGTCATTTACAACTATATATTATATACCTAATCTATTCCGCTGATCTACCACTCTATTTCTTAGCCAGTACCAGATTGTTTTGATAATAACTGTTTTATAATGCAGTGAGAGATCTGGTACTGCTAGGCCACCTTCCTTCGCATGTTTTTAAATTGATTTCCTGTTATTCTTGACATTTTGTTCTTCAATTAATGCTTCTTGATTGATAGATATATTGTAGATAGAAGAATAGTCACTGAACTCAAAGTGAGTTGTGAAGAAGGTAAGAGGTAATAGTTTATTTTTAAATGAGCCAAGTCAGGTGTATCATCCAGTAAAACCATTTAAAAGACAGTACTATATAAATAGATATAGATTACTTTCATAGTTTCTAGCTGTCTTGCTTAGGGAGGTGAGGGGAGGAGGGAGGAAACCATAAGAAAATCTGCATAAAAAGCATTGCATTATCCAGAGTTTATTCCAATAAAACCTTGAAACTATCAATCAAGAAGCAATCAATTTCTCTATTTCCTAGTTTGTTTTTTAAAGCAATTGGGGTTAAGTAACTTGCTCGAGGTTACACAGCCAGTCATTATTTATGTGGAGGTGCTCATTTTCTGAGACCGGATCCAATCCCAGGTCATCCCAACTCTGGGGCTGGAGCTCTTATTCACTACACCACCTAGCCACCCCTCTATTTCCTAGTTTTAATAAAGAAGAGCAATATGATATAAAGTGCTGGACCTGGAACCAGGAAGACCAGTCTTCAAATCCTGTTTCAGATACTTCCTATCAGTGTGACATTTGGCAAGTCATTTAACATATCTGAGTTTCAATTTCTTCATCTGTTAAATTAGAATAATATACCTCAAGTGTCTGCCTCCCTTATGAGATTGAAATAAAATAATATATAAAGTGTTCTGTCAGCTTTAAGGAACTATATAAATATAAGGATTCCAAAATATTGTCATCTTTACAAAATTAGCAGTTGGAACAATGACCAGCTGTTGGAAGATTGAGAATAACAAACCAGAATTTTGAGACCAAAACTTAATGATTCCAAATATTTGCTCACTAATGGAGATTGGAATTCTGCCAGGTGTTTTCTTATACTTTAGGATTCATAAGTCAAATAACTCTTCTTTTGAGCACAGCAGAGTTGTCAGTATCCTAGTTCTCTCTACTGTGTCTCTTGTGCTAAAAGTCTATAATAATCCATTTAAACTTTAAACCAAGAATTGAAATTTGATACAATTTCATTACATTTTATTAAATTATTTTATTATTAAATTTTATTAAATTGTTAATGCTTAATTTGCAGACTCCCATTGTTTAAGCACACTTCATTTCGAATGTATAAAGGAAAAAACACATTTTGATGCAATGAATCCTTGGAAAATTTATCACTGACAGTTTGTTTTCCCATATTTCCAGAGCCCAAAAGAAAACAACTTCAGTTTCCTTAACAATAGGATCATCTTCCCCAAAGACTGGAGTGACTACAGCCGTTATTCAACCAATCTCTGTCCCTGTTCAGCAGGTAATGTCTACACCGTAACCACACCCCACCAATAAATTAACTTGTTATATTAGTTATGATATATACATATATATGGTTATAATTATAACTAGTCCCTTAATATAATATAATGGTCATTCTGATGTTATATTTAAGATGTACTGGGGATTTAATAACTATTAACATACTTAGAGATATAGATGTATATCCTTAAGTTGCTTACTATTTTTTTTTTGCTTTATTTTGAGGACAACTGGGGTTAAGTGACTTGCCCAAGGTCACATGGCTAGTTTTTGTGTTAAGTGTCTGAGGCCGTATTTGAACTCAGGTCCCCCTGACTCCAGGGCCAGTGCTCTATATTCACTGCACCACCTAGCCACCCCCTGCTTACTGTCTAAGTGGAAATAATACTGAAGTGAAAAAAAAAACATACGCTGAAGATGAAATACCTAACACAATGAATAGCAACAGTAAGTGAAAGGGAAATAATGTTCCTTCCTTTTGGCACATTTAATTCCTAAACATGTTACCCATTAGACATTTTCTCCATTGGGAGCTCCATTTCTCAACCAGCAGATACCTGAAAAACTAGAATCCATTCCTAAACAAACAATTTCACAGATTACATAAAGCATTTAGTTGAATCTTACAAATAGGAATCCCAAAAGTATAAGTACACATGACCACTTTTCCTATCCTCTGCAAGAAGCTACACAGGTAGTAAAAATAATTAAATTGGTGATCAACAATTTCTCCTTGCATGAACTTGTACACTTTTGACAGAGGTATAACTAGGATGAGGGAATATCTATCCTATTTTCTTCCCAGGGAAGTCAACTGGCTTTGTATTTCTTGGAGATCACTGTTCCCATGTATCACTTTAGTCTTCCATGACCAATTATCATTATATTGTTACCTTATTCCACTCTAATCCAAATGCTTCTCTCCTGGCGACTTGCCTTCCTGACCATGCCTATGTGAGGACTGCTTTCTCTCCAGGACAACTTCAACCACTGTTGGATTTTCCCCATCCTACCACCCCTCCTCTTATCTACTTTGGGACTCTAATACCCTACCACCCTCTCTCTCACTTTCCACTCTCCTTGCCCTTTCCAACCTTCCTTCCTCAAAGAATCCATAGTTGCAATTCTAACTTTTATTTTGATTTGTTACTTTTTAATGGAGAGGAAAAGGATAAATTATTTATAATTATAACCAGTCTAAGAGATGGGAAGTTTGTTTTTTAAAATAAATAAACTATATTAAAATCAAAGTATCAGAGTACCACGATGAATATCCCTTTTAAAAATGATCTACCATTTCTTACAAAGGGTCTCTCTTCATTCTCTTAAGCTGTAAAATCATCCCTAATCATGGACTTGTCTATAAAAGACAGAATTATATCCATGCAGGGAATTATCATTTGTTGAGAACTCACAAGGTACTTGGTGGCTATCTTCTATGATATATGATATTTGCAGATCACAGGGGACATACACACTTTCTTTCATAAGCTTCAAATATACATGTACATTTGATTTTACTAGCATGAGCTCAAAAATTCATTTACTAATTAGTTTATTGAGGAGATTCAAAATAGAGGTTACCCCCAACTCCCACAGAGAAATCAGTATAGAGCATTGGAAAGAGCCCTGAAGATTAGAGTCATGGGACCTGAATTCACTTCCCAGCTCTCCTACTTATGACCTGTATGACCTCGGACAAGTCATTAACCTCTATGTACCTTGGTTTCATCATTTGGGTTTGAACTAGATGGCTTCTGATGTCCTTTCTAGCTCTAGACTTCTGATCTTATGGTTCTTCAGAATTTTAATCCAATCTTAAATCTATTACAATTAATGTCCAATATAATAATATGTCCTCCATCCAGACCTGTAATTTCATCATTGTGGGGAATTCTTGGTGAGGTAACTCTCTACCACTGCAGATTAGCAACTAACTGATCTGCAACTTAGACTCTTAGTGAACTGTTTGTTGTACCAAGTAAAGATAATAATTATTATTGGTATTGGTATTTATTTAGCACTTTAAAATTTCTGAAGCATTCTGTAGGTATTAGGTCCTCACAACATTCTCTTGAACTAGATACTATTTTTTTCACCAATTTGCAGATAAAGAAACAAAGTCCCTGAGAGAGTAAGAGACTTACCTAAGGTTGTATAGTGTGTCACAAAAGTATTAGTGCAGTTGTGCATAGCAATACTACCTTCCTTCTGTCCTCCCTTCATCCCTCCCTCCTTTCCTTCTGTACTCATTTCATCCCTCCCTCTCTTCTTTTCTTCATCGTTCCTCTCTTCTTTCCTTCCTCCCTCATCTTTTTTTTTCTTCCTTCTCTCCCCCCTTCATTTCTCCTTCTTTTCCTAACTTTCTATCTTCTTTACTTCCCCCTTTCTTCTTTTTTCTGCCTCCCTCTCTTTCTTCCTTCTTCCTTCCTCTCTTCTCAAAAATCTTAGTGCAGTTGAAAATTTTAATAACTTGGGATTGCATTAAGACTTTTACACACCCACTGTAGTGTCTGAGGCAGGATCCTATCCCAGGCTGTCCTGACTCCTAAATCAAAACTTTCTTCCTTTCAACATCTTGGCTCACAACTTCAGTGAATCTATTGCCTTCACCTATGTGATTCCCTGGCACATCTAGGTGCATAACAACCTAAGTAAGTTGTATGTAAATAAAGTTTAGGAACACATATCCCAAATCTAGATTCTGAGAAAGTTAGGCTAATTCAAAATACATACTAGCTTCTGGTCTTTTTTATCAACAAATTCAGAAATCACACCTTTTTGTGGAGATTGCCACTCAGTAGAATTTGTGACACCTCCTTTTCTTCAAGCAACAATAACAAAATCCTTCTATCACCTGCCTCTAATATTGGTTAACAATGACAGTGAATGTTACATTTCAGATCAATAAATGTAAGGTAATTAACTCTCCTTTCTAATACTAATGCAATGAACTTGATTATTTTTTTACAACCAGCTTCAGACCCTATTTGAATATATATGCACATAGAATATCACATATTTGAGAACTATGGAAATAAAATTCTTGCCAGATCCCAAACACAAAACCCTTTTGGAAATAATCTTTAAACACACAATTCCCCCAAGGAGAAATATTTTACTATAAATATAATTTTGATTATTAGAGTGTAACAGACTACAATACAGAAAAGGTACTAGGTCTGTATTCTTGGAACAGCTCAGGACCATTTACTACAGCAAGGGTTTATTTTAGAGTTCTAGATTTCCTGATGAAAGCATTACCCTTCCTCTCCTGCTAGCCCCCATTCTCAATTATATGTGTATTTAACATTGTGATCAATAAGATTTTGATTTTTCAGGTTCAGAGTCCCACTTCATATCTCTGCCGACTAGATGGAGCCAATTCTGCATATATTCCTCCCATTTTTACAAAGGTTTGAAATCTTCTATGCTCATTCCTGTGTGTTTGATTTTTGTCCCTGGCACAAGTTGGATATAAGATAACACTGAATTGTTGAAGCAAAATAAGCAGCTCTATAGTATCTTAGTAGGACATTGCTTGATGTATGTGTTAATGACTCTTTTAAGTGACTCTCAAGTCAAGCAGTATTTATTGAGCACTTATTATGTATAAAGAACTCTGCCCAGTATTGTAGAAGTGTAAGGAAGAAGAAGCAGCCACAGAAGTATTTCCCATATAATTGGGAGAAAATAAAACATGGAGAAAAATACATATGAAGAATAAGGGAAAATCAAAGGATTTGGAACTGGAAGGAACCTCAGAAACCTAGTATGGTTACAGTATATCACACACAGATGAGGAAATTGGAGTCAAACACAGTTATCTGACATACTCTTGGGCACACATGTAGTAAAATACAATGAGAAAATTAAAACCAATCTAGGGCTTGTAGCTCCAAATTCAGGGCTATTTCCACTAAGACACTGCCCATGAATTATGTGGCAAATTGTTTGGCACAGACAAGTGCAAAAGGAATTTTAGAGAATTGGCTATTGGTTAAAGAAACTAGCTCCTTGTCCTTCAACAATATCAAGGAGGCAGAACAACTCACAAGGAAGAGAATAATTATCTCTGATCAGTCAAGAAACTGCATGTCAGTAGATTCTGAGTCAGTTCTGTGGTTTCTTGTTCTGCCAGAAGGCTTCAGAATCAGTCTGGTAAGATTGATCCTTGGTCCTGTACTAAATTCTTCCTGGGTTACAAGTCTTACCAACTAGCTTCATGCTTTTGGCTATGGCCTATGCCAGGAAGAAAAACCATTTCCCTTACCAAGGAGCCAAACTCTTAGCCAATGTTTTGACTGCCTCAATGCCTTGGAATCTGGGGTGAATGCATTCATGGCTTATGGAATTTGTGCTTCTTAATGAAATGTCTCCTAAGCAAAATGAATGTCTATCTTCTTTAAATGATCTCAGAAGATTATTTAGTGCCTCAAAAGGCTCAAAAATTATAATTATTTACCTCTTACATAAAATCTACACTAAGATCTAGGGTTGTAGAGTTCATCTAGCCAAACCCTCTCATCTTACAGATGAGAAATGTTAAATGGGCCGAAGATAGCAAGTAGAAGAGTAGAGATATGAACCCAAGAGCTCTGACTCCAGAAACAGCAGCATTCTCTCCATCACACCATACTGCCTTCCACTTAATAAACTGATGCTGAATAGTCCAAGTCCCATGAGTAACACTTACCCTGAGATGATCCCATGAAGCCAACCTTCTAGGGAACCTGTCCCCTGACATAAAATTGCATGAAATCAAGAGGTTCCCCATAAGAAACAGAATGTATTACCATAAGTTGGAAGATAGAGATAGAGATGATAGATTGTTAGAGATGAGGAGAAAGAAGACAGCATATGTCAGTCTGCTTAACACTGAGTCCATGGCTAGCTTCTAAAAGGAGGGCAAGCTGAAGCTTCAGGGCCAGTATTTCTAAACTGGTCTTAAACAGTAGAGTCATTAGAAGAAAGGGCAAACCATCCAGGTGCTAACTGTCTGTGAAAAAATAGTGCAAGTCTCAGAAGTTTGATTCCTAGATGACTATCCTTTGGTATCTCTGTTCCCTTATTTGTATATATTTCTAGGCAAAGTCTATGCTATCTATTTTTGTAAATCTTAAGGTATAACATATTTTGAAAACTTGGGCAATGACAACATTGGCACAAGGGTTTTTTGATAGCTTAATCATTCACAAATTTGAGTCCTCTTGTTAGCTAATGTTAGAGACAGATAAGTAAGGGGAAAGGGTGTATTTTTTTTTACACCTTTGGATTTTTGATATCACATGCAAAAGATCTACCTCTTCTAATTATACGTTCAGAACTAACTTTCTTTCTTATCTAGGTAAGGTTTACTTAAGTTTCTTTATCAAGGTCCCACAATTCAGTACACTACTGCCTTACTAAAACCCGAAAGACAAAACTATACCAAATTGCCTTCTTCCTTAAGAAGTCTAGAACTGGAGGTGAAGAGTACATACTGAGGAGAGAAGGAGGAAGGAAGAGGGGGGGAAATTATGCTTGTTAGAAACTAAACTGACTTCTCCATTGAATTTTGTTTTAAGGAGAATTTTTATTAACTCTGAATGTAGTCATTGTAGAAAGAGGTTTGAGTAGCAATAGGGAGAGGAATAATTAGAAAGATAAGGATTGAATTGATAAATATGTGTTTTGTAAAATGCAGTGAAAATTCGAAAGCCAGAACAAATACATTTTTTCATGGTTTATGGTATTCAAAAACTATTTGAAAAAGCAGTTTACCAATGTAATTAGGTTGCTTTTTATAAAAACCCGATGATCTGCTGGTTTAATTTCCACTTGACTCACCAGTTATTTTTTTGTTTGTTTGTTTTTTCTGTATTATAATGGCTTCTTTTCTTCTGTTTAATTGAGGAAGGAAAGGACAAAAGTTTGATTAGAAGCATTTCCTTAAAATTTCAGGAACTGCAAAATATAACAGCCTCAGAGGGCCAAGTGGTTGTCCTGGAGTGCCGGGTCAGAGGAGCACCCCCATTGCAAGTCACTTGGTTTCGGGAAGGCGTTGAAATTCAGGACTCTCCAGACTTTCGGATTTTACAGAAAAGTAAGTGAAGGTGAACTGCTTGAGGTACATGAGAGATTAAGTGCTATATCCAGAGTGCCATGGTTAGTAAAAGTCAGGGGCAAGACTCATGTATGTGAGTCAACAAACATTTGTGAAGCATTTACTATGTACCAGGAACTATGTGCATATGTGCCTTGCACATCTATGTGAACATATGTGTGCTTGTGTGTGCAGTATACATGTATGTGTTGTGCACATGCATGTGTCCCTGTACATATGTATGTGTGGGTGTGCATTGCGTGAATGATGTAATTAGTGTCCTTTGTAATTGTATGTATTTTATCTTATGCATTTAAAAACATTATTCAAAAAAAGGGAGTCTATAGGCTTCACCAGACTACTTATGGGTCCACGACACACAAAAGGTTAAGAATGGATGCTCTAAATATATTAGTTGCAGAACAATTGCTGATCTGTACCTTCTTCTCTGAGATTTCCAGAGGGAAGGAAGGAAAGAGGGAGGGAGAGAGGGAGAGACAGACAGACAGTGACAGAGAGAGACGGAGACAGAGGAGGGAGAGAAAAAGGGAAGGAGAGAGGGAGGGAAGGAAGGAGGGAAGGAAGGGAGGCAGGAAGGAAGGAAGGAAGGGAGGGAGGGAGGGAGGAAGGAAGGAAGGAAAGAAGGGAGGGAGGGAGGGAGGAAAAGGCATTTTGAACAGTGTAAAAAGTCATCAAAAGGATGGGAGTGCTTAATATAAAAGTAACAGTCTAATAGTTTCTTTTCTCTTTCTTTTTCCCTGATGTGGTAAGCAGAACCTCGATCCACAGCTGAGCCTGGTAAGAATCAGTTTTCTTAAATTGTCTTTCCACATCCAATAGTTCTTTGCATCTTTACTGAAGATATAAGAAGAACAGTATTTTTGCTACATATGAGTAATGTGAAACCCCTTAAAGATAATCTTGTTATCATGGGGTTTGTACACTGTGTTTTACATCAACTGTGTTATTGGTTTTTTTTAAAAAGTCTCATTTGGACAAGGCAGGAGAGTCCAGCAACTTAACAGGGGTAAATTTTTTTAATTATAATAATCTTTGTATTTAGAAAGCTAATTAAACTAATGATAAAAAATCCTCCTAACATTCCTGTGCACAAATTCTATTGCACAGTTACATAAACCCTAACCACTAAATGCTAGTCTTTCCATCCCAGTTATGTTTCTCATATGTAAGCAGAGTTGGCATGCCCAGCCTGTGTGTTCTCAGTACATATTTCCATAAACTCTTACAATTCCACAAGTATGAAAGCTTTCTTGCCCCCAGGATTCTCTTTGAACCCTTGGGTCATTGGACCTCATTAGAGATCTAGCTTATCTGTCCCACTGTATTTAGTTCAGAAGCTTAGGCACCTAATGCCCAACCCACAACAGATCACATAATTATCCCTTAGGGATAAAAAAGTCTCAAAAACTGCAGGAAGATTTTACCTAAAGTTTCCAAGATTATGTAGTTCTCAAATGCATATTATTTTTGCCTTATTCCCTTCCACTTATTCCCTTTGCCTTATTCCCTCACTTTCTCAGCCGCATCCCCTACTCAGCAAACTCAGTGTGTATGTCTCTGGTGTGTTTGTGTGTGTTTGTGTGTGTGTGTGTGTGTGTGTGTGTGTGTGTGTGTAGGGGGAAAGCTGTTGTTTTTCCACAGTTGTCTCTTTACCTTGTTCTCTTCCTCAAACTTCAAGGTTTATTATAGACAGTGCAGCTCAGATGTATTGTTACAGTAGGTGCCTGAAATGCTAACATCTTAGCATTGTATTTTTTTAAAAAATCACAGTCTCCACTGATCATTAATGCATACTAAGTAATGGTCTTAGGAAAAAGCTGGAATTGATCCATTTTCTTGTCCCAAAACCCAACTAGAGCATGTCTTCCACTATGTGTCAGTCACCACATCAAGTTCTGCTGCTACTTTATGAAAATATATAAATATACAGAGCTTCAAATTGTGGCATTGCAAAACTCTGCTTTCTACTATATGGAACTAATCGCTGGGGCACTATCTACTCCATGATCCATGATCTAATATGGAAATCCTACAAGGAGTGAAGTCATATAGGCATCTTTTATATAAAGTTTGTAATGGCTTTTAAATGAACTCTTAAAGTTTGATAAATTCCAGAGTAAAAGCCAAATACTCCCTTTGCACCCTAGGGGATTATTTTAATGGGAAAGGGGAAGGAGAGAGAATTGGCTAGAATTTTATGTCCTTTTGTTGTCTATGTATGAAAAAACAACTAAAATGTTTGGCCTGAGAGAACTGCTACTGGAACTAATTAAGCCCACTCTTGATATTATTTTTTAGATTCTTAACAGACCCATGCATTTACTTTTTTCATAAAATTATTATGCTTTGTAGCCATCTCTGTTTTGTAGGTGTTCTGGGAATAATTGTTGATGATGTATGGCTTGGCTCAAAAATTTCAAAGCAACAATCAGTTGGTAAACTCAAATTACTCATTTAAAATTTAAACCTTAGTTTCAATAGATGTGATTGTTTTAAAATAAAAACAATCTGAAAACTGGGTTAGAAATAGTATATTTAAGAGAGAAGAGCAAAATGCCCTGACCATAACTAATGATTCTGGATAGGACAGTTGTATAAATCTGGGGCTGAACAACCAGACACAAAGAATCTTAATAAATAGGCATTTTTGAGGTTTCAGTGGAGTGACACAATACTGTGTCCTTCTAATCAGCAAGTTTTTATTAAGTGCCTACTGTGTGCCAAGAACTGTGATACAATTGCATATAACCAATCTCTACTTGCAATCAGCTGATATTCAAATGTGATTAAGCCCTTTCTTTTCAACATTTTAATCAGGATGAAGATATAAATGGTATAGGTCTTTAAGACTTGTAGAAGATGCCAAATAGAGCAGTAGACATAATATATCAGATTATAGAATTGGACTGCAAAAAAAAAATATTGACAGAATGATAGACTGAATCCAGTAAGATGACATTAATACAGATAAACATAATTGTATACTTAGGTTTTAAAAAAGAATACAAAAGTTTAAGATGGAGAAAGCATGACTAGGTAAAAATTCATGTCAAAAAGAAATGGTGATGTTAGTGGACTGGAAGTTCAATGTGAGTCAGGAGCAAGACTGAAAACCTGGCAGCCAGAAAAGTTAATGCATTTCTAGGTTGCATCAGTAAAAGCATCGTATCCAGAATGAAGGAAGTTATAGCACTGATGCCAAGATCAGGCCACATCTGTAATGGGTCTGGTTACCACATTTTAAGGCCGTTGATAAGCAAAAGATCATGTGAAGGAAGGCAACCAGGAAAGCAAGTGGACTCAAAAACATACCATATGAAAAGTAGCTAAAAGAACTGAAAATATTTAGATTAGAAAAGAGAAAAATTAACTATTTTGTAACTGTTTTTAAGTTTTTGAAAGACTGTCAGTGAAAGACAGTTATTATACTTGGCCCAAGATACCTCAGAACTAGAAACATTGAGGGAGACTTTGTAAGGAACCAAATTTAAAGTCCAGAAAAGGAAAAACTTCCTGTCTATTATAGCTGTCCCAAAATAAAGTGGACTGCCTTAGAAGTGATGGGTTCTTTTTGATGGAAGATTTTAAAGCACACCTTGGTCAGGAATGTTGGAGAAGGAATTTTCCATAGAGGTACAGAGTCAACCAGAAAGCTCCTGAGATCTCTGTATGCTCTAAGACTGTATGTCAATTTGTAGATGATGATCACAGAGAAAACTTCACACCAAAAGGGACACCTGCTCATGTCCACAGTCCTGGATGTTCTTTCAACAAAGGTTTCCTGAAACTTCTGGCACTGCATTTTGAAAGTGGCTCTCTTGATGTATTTCAGCTCCAAATAGCACAGAAAGTATCAGTAGCCTGCCTTTCAGAAACCATTTCCCTATAAAGAACTGCTTTCAGTATGAAGTTACACAGTAATGCAGAAAAAGACATATCATGAAAGGCTTGCAAGCAATACCTTTTGAGTAATTTATAAAGTATTTTCTCATGTGTCTTTCTTATGTCTTTTTTTGTTCTTCTTTTCCACTCCAACTACAATCACCCAAGTTCCAGCCTTTGACTTTTTATAATGACTTCCTAACTAGTTCTATGAGTAAACTCTCTCCTCTCCAGTCCATCTTTTACCCCACTGACTAAAAACCCTCTTAGTGTACTGTAGGGCTCACTCTAAGTGGTTTCTTATGCCAGCTCTAAAATGACACGCAAGACCATGGAAGTGTGACTTGAAATCGTAGACCAGGCAAGATCATCAGGGCAATTTGTTTATTGATACCATGAGCAAGGTTTTATAGAGTAATGAGACAAAGACGGTTAACTATAGGTCACTAGGCTTTCTAATACTGCTTTGTTCAGTTTCAAAATGCCAGACAGTGATGTCAAATAAGCCTTGACAGTTATCATGTCCTTGATATTTCCAAGCCATAAGAATAGTATCTAAAATGTATTAGTGAGCTAACACCTTCTGGCTAATATCCCAGAACAGCAAAGCCCTGGATCTCAGGATATCAGGCAGCCTCTGATTTATGGCCGTATCACAGAGAAAACCAGGACTGGACAAGTATGGACTGGTTGCATCACTGGAAAACCCTGAACTAACTTATCAAGGACCAGCCTGATTTCTGGATCAGATGTTTTTTGGCTCCCTTCAGTGTACAACTGATCACATAATTTCTTTATGCCAAGACTTTCCATTGGTTCCCCTTACCTACTGGGAGGAAAAAGTACAAACTGCTGATTCTGGTATTTAAGACTCTTCAGAATTTGGAGGGTCTAACTCTCCAGCCTCATTGCCTACCATTCTTCTTCATAGATTCTATATTTCAGCCAAATGGAATTAATTCTCCATCCACCATTCTCCTGCCATTGTCTCCTCTCTCAGAACCTTTGCTTATGCTCTCATACCTAGAAAAGATTCCTTCCCCTACCCACCCAATCCATTTATTAAATGTCTCATTTTTTCTGAAAGGTCCAAGTATCCCACCTTCTCTTCCCCCTATTTCTCTGACACCTTCCTTACCTCTATTCCTGCCTCAGTTGGAAGTTGATCTTTTCCATCTCTAATTTCTCTTTACCTGGGCTTTTCCCTTCAACCTGTCCCTTTCTTCCTATATTACAGTGATTTGTATTTATCTTTCCCTCTCTTTTATCATAAGCTCATTTATGAACCTTGTCAAGATCTATGTCATATCTGTCCTTGAATTTCCAATCAACAAAGTAAAGCTGCCCCAGTCATTTATTTAATTAGGTACAGGATAAATGTTTGTTGACTTGGATTGAATTATTGAATTCTATATCACCTTCCCTATGTTCTATATTTTCTTACTTAAGTGTTTTATTCTATTTGGTCTGAAAATATTTCAGAGAGAATTATTTCTTTATTTTTCATTTTAGTTACAGCAATAATAATCTCTGCGAATAGCAATATTTGGTGCTAGAAATATTTGAGGCATTTTTATACACACTAAATATAATCCATAGGGACTTAGATACAAAGTGCTTCACTCTGACTTTAGTTAACACCCATATGTAATTTTTAGCACACTTTTCCAAATTGGTACTCCTTATTTTACGGTGAATTACTTAATGCTTTTAAAGGTGCTTTTAAAAATAAAGAAGTACAATATTGAATTCAGTGATAAGAATGCCACATTAATCAATTAGCAAACATTTATTAAATGTCTACCGTGTTCTGGGGTACTAGAGCAAGGCACTGGAGATATAAAGACAAAAATGAAATAGTCCTTGCCAAAGTTAAGGAATTTACATTCTAATGGTGGAGAAACCATGTTTATATAAGAAGAAAATCCATGAGAAGAAAAAAAATTAAAGGGATGTTGATACACATTATGACATGTCAAATGTTGCACATGATCTTCAGAATAAGCCAGATATTAATACAAATTTTCATTTAAGAAATATCCCCGACACAAGGTACAAAACTGAAGAAATATTTTAATACATAGACAAATGTTTTCTTCCCCTACTCTTGTCAACCAAAAACACAAAATAAAAAAGTTGTTAATGTGTCTCTTTTATCTAAATCATCTGATAGATATATCCAGTGTGGTAATTCATATTTTAGGGAGTAGAATATTGTATAAATTTAACCAACTAATACATTTCTAAGACTAGGACCCCTGGTAAGTTATATCCTAGATACATGGAGAAAAGACTGGCAGGTGGGGAATTAGGAAAGCCTGGGCCAATGTTATTTTCAAAAAGTTAAAATGTAGACAGCTTCAAGAATTACAAAGAAGACTCACCATTAGTAACATTGTATGTCTTCAAATTCTTTCTTTCTCTCCCTCTCCCTCTCCCTCTCTGTACCTTCTTTCCCCTTCCCTCCCTCCACCTCTCCTCTCTGTTTCTCTTCTTTTCTCCCTGTCTCACTCTCTCTCTCCCTCCAGTCTAGTGTACATATTATTATAAAATTCTAGATATTCCAATTATTCCTTGACTGAAATTCACTGGTACCATGTTATAGCTCCTATAGGTTAACAAATGTGGGTGAAGGAAAGCAACAGCCAAGTTTGTCCCCATGAGCTCATGAAGTCTTGATATGATGTTGAAACAGGTTTTTCTTGTCACTGCTGTATTTTATCTGTCTAATGGGTTTTACACTCCCTTCTCGTCTAGACGGAAGTCAGCTTGTATCACAAATCTTTCCAACTGTTTTGTGAATTAATAGCTAGTTGGCTTACTTGAGTCTAACATCCATTTGTCAGATTACCTGCTCTGTGCTGCTGCTTTAACATTATAGTTTCATACTGATTGAATCCTTCAAAGAACAGTCTGCTCAGAGGGAGGAATAAGGCAAGCGTTCCACTTCCAGCTGTTGATGACTTGGCTATTACTCAGATGTCTGGATACAGCCACAAATAGTATTGAATTACTACATCACCACTGTCTAAGGGCACAGAAGAAGAAAAATGTCAAAACTAACTTTTCCTAGCTGGCCAGGGAATCTTACATATGTAAGCATAATGTTTCCTACTTCCAGGGCAGCTCTTTAGAGACCAGTCCTGCTTGCCTTGGACTTTGCTAAGTAGACTCTAGGTTTGCAACTGTGAAGCATAAAATAACCAAACTGTGCTATGGGCAAATTGTACTGAGCAGGCAAATGTCATTGTACCGAGTTTATGCTGTAAAAAGGGAAAGATCACCAGGCACCCTGGTACACCCTAGTGTTGTATCTTGGGTTCACTGGGCAGTGTCATACATTGGAAAGGATGTTGACTTTGGAGTCAGAAGACCTAATCAAATATCACCTCTGACACTAACTCTGTGACCGTGGGCAATTCAAATCCCCTCTCTTCCAGTTCTAGATCTATGTTTCTAATATTTGGCCTGCTCTACTTTTGTAGAATTATGAATCTATCTTCTTTAGATCTAGAAGAGAGAACCCGAAATTTAGAATTGACCTCAGGTTCTATTTCTACTAAATAACTATGCAACTTTGGGGCAGTCAAAACTACTTGATCACTTAATACCTTCATTTGTAAAAAGTGGATGATAATACTTAACTACCTACCTCACAGAGCTGATAGTGAAAGCACTTTGGGAACCTCAAAAGCACATGGCAATATGAGCTGCTATTATTATTGGAATGGTAGCAACTCACAGCAGAGACCAATTCCCAGTTTTAGCAAAAGAGATAGAAAGGGGATATAATCATCAAAAATAACTACTGAATAAGAGTTGTTTAGTCATTTCAGGTACATCTGACTCTTCATGACCCCCATTTTGGGGTTTTCTTGGCAGAGATACTGAAGTGGTTTGCCATTTCCTTCTCTAGCTTATTTTACAGATAAGGAACTGAGGCAAACAGGGTGAGTGACTTGCCCAGGGTCACACAGCTAGTAACTGTCTGAGGCCAGATCTGAACTCAGAAAGATGTTGTTCTGACTCCAGGCCCAGCACTCTATGCACTGCACCACCTAGCTGTCCTGAATTTTAGTGGACACATGATCAATATTACTAAACTAGAGGGTGAAGGAATGGTTGAAGACTGTTGGACAAATCTTTCTCCTCCCTATTCTCTCTGTTAAAGTGATGAATTCCAACAATTCAATTCAATAGACACCTCTTAAATATTTGGTATTTGCGCTACACTGTCAGATACTGAGAATACAAACTCAAAAATGCAATAGCCCCTGCCCTCAAGGAGCTCAAATTCTCCTAGAGGATTACAACGTAAAAGTGTATCTAAAGAAATCAAAAGGGAGAAACACTAACAACTGGGAAAATTGGGAAAGGCCTGCTGTAGGCAGTAGCACTTGAGCTATGCTCTAAAGGAAGCTAGGGAGTCAATGAAGTGCCTTTGAGGGAGGATTGCATTCCAGACATAGGTATTAGGGACCACCTGTGCAAAGCCCATGGAGGTGGGACTGCATTGTGCCATGGGGGAACGACTTGTAGGACAGTTGGACTGGAGCAGGACCTGCACAAAGGAAAATAAAATTAAGTAAGACTGAAAAAGTAGAAAAGATCCAGATTGTGGAGAATCTCAGATGCTAGACTGAGCTGAGGATATAAAGTATATACTGGTGCTCCAGAACCCCTGAAGGAGTAATGGACACAACTGAATCTCCAGAAAGCCTTTGAATGACTTCCTTTCCACTTCCTACCTGACTAGGATCATGGGATTTCCATCAGGGGCTGTACAATTATCCCTTCCACAACACGGGGATTAGGACAGACCCTGTGACCTGGAAAATCCATGTAAAATTCTTTGGCTCTCCCTTCATACCAGAGAAGAAGTCAGAATTATTATCGTATTAAAAAATAAAATGTTGATAATATGTAGTAGTATACATATATTTTATGCATTTCTGAGTTTCTAAATTTTTTTCTGTGTGGTTTTTTTTTTTTTTGGCATGTTGTCTGTGCCTTCCACAACAGTCTCCAAAAATTCCCAAAAATTTAATTCTCCAAAAATTTAATTTCTTATGCTGACCCACCATATATTGAAATTGCGATGCGGAAAGTCATGATGTGGAAGGGATAATTGCAGATGTCTCTAAATGCAGCAGTGGGATTATTTCATTTACTCAAAGTAAAAAGATAACTATATGCAAGGGGTATCTTGTGTTTTTAAGTTATTTTAAGCTATTAAAGCTATTGTTTAAATTTTTAGTTATTAAAACTTAAAACCACACAAAGACTTTTGGGACATTTTATATGCAGAGGCAGCTAGGTAGCACAGTAGATAGAGTGCTGGACCTGGAGTCAAGAATACTTGAGTTTAAATTTTACCTCAGATGATGACTATGTATGTAACCCTTTAGTAAGTCATTTGATCAAGAGTTATTGTAAGGATAAAATGAGTTAATATTTGTAAAGAACTTTGCAACCTTAAAGTATTATATAAATGCTATTTTTGTTGTGTGCTTCTGAAGAAGCTTTTCCTCTCTTGACAAATTTTAGGTCCTCTTACTATGATAGCAGCCCTCTTCTGAATATACTGTAGCTTTTCATTGTTCTTCTTAAAATGTACCTAGAATTGAACATGGTTCTCCAGATCAGACAACTGACTCCCCATGTTTCCATTCTAATTGTACCTCCCTTTTTAGCATCCATCTCACTCACATAGGTGACTATTGTGGTCCACTAACACACTCGTCTTTCTCAACTGAACTGCTGCTAAGCTAGGCTCCTCTACTCTATAATTTGTTTACCTGATTTTATTTTTAGTCTAAAAGTAGAATTTCACATTCTACTTTTGTGACACATACACAACATTGAAGTTTATCTTCTTGTACTGAACCCAGCATTCTGTTTTCCTGACTCTGTGTTGGGAAAGAGAAGGTTTTGGTTCCAAAAGAGGCAACAGGACTTTAAGAATAGAGGCAATGGGATATAGTAGATACAACGCTACTAGTAAGGAAGGCCTGGGTTCCAGTCTTGCCTTTAACTTAATAACTATGTAACACTAGTATAGTCAACTTCAGTGCTTTTCAATGAATTCCCTAGACTTTCTCTACTAAATCATGGGTTGGAATGAGAAATCTTTCACATACAGTTTTGAGGACAATGCTAAGACATCTAATCATTATTTAAGGGCCATGGGGTAAATCTGTGGTTTTATCCATGTGGGGGAAGTCCTTTTGTGGAAATTTCCTTTACCAATGCAGATCAGGAACTCTCCTGTGATGCCTCTTCCCAGAAAATTGCTCAGAGGATAAAATTGCTGAGAGGAGAAAAGACCTGCCCAGGATTATATTGTTGAAAGGAAAATTCTTCAATTGGGTTTTAACCCTGATCAATGAGGCAAAACTCAAGACAAAGAGAATTAAAAGAGTTTTTTATAAGTATGCCAAATACATTGATGGACTGATCAATGAAGATCAGCAATGCCTTCGAGGAGGAGTCAGTTTTTATTCTGATAGGTCCATGTCAACAAAAGAGGTTGGGTCTTGGCATCTCAGTTCCTCCCCAAGGTAGCTAGAGCATGACAATTTCCAGGTAGGGGAAGGTGAGAAAGCCAGTAATGCAAAAAGCTGCAGACTTGGTCTCACCTTCCCCAACACCAACTGACAAGCAGGACTGGGAACAAAGAGTTACTAAATCAACCTAACTTTCAATAATAAAACCATTATGGATGAGAAGCAGAACTTAAGCCCAGAGTTCCTTGACTCCAAGGCTGTTTCTTTATAACAATATTATTATTATTAATAACATTTTTATTAATAACATTATTATTAATAACATTTATGTGCCTGTAATGTGCCAAGAACTATGCTAAACACTTTGTAATTATTATTTCACTTTATTCTGACAGCAACCATTATAGGTAGATGCTGTTATAATCACCATTTTACAGATGAGGAAACTGAGGTTAACGGACTTGCCCAAGATCACACAGCTAGTATCTGAAGTCAGATTTTAATCAGGCCTTCCCAATTCCATGCTCTATCTACTAGGCCACCTAGCTGCCCCTTTATCTAATATGCCAACTCTCCTTTATAGTTGCATGCCAACACACAAAATCTAGTAATGAAGACATCTATAAAAATTCTTAATGTTGCCTAAGAGACCCAGTAAGTTACATGGTATTCACATTCCTCAGAGTTACAAAAGAGTCAGTGAGCAAAATGCCTTTTGTTTTCATTCAATAAGGCATTAAATGTGTTCCAGTCTTTAAATGGCATTTCAGAACTACCCTCCTAGAGATACTGCTAGGGTTAAATATCTAGTAGATAATTGAAAAGAAACAGAAAAATGCTACAACAAAAAAATAAATGAGTTCCCCATTTGTTACTGTATCCCAGGACTGTGAGAAGAGGTGAACACTATTTACATTTGTAAATGTACTATTCACAGCTATTAAAATGTCTGCTTTTATTGGAGTCAGTTTTTCAGTCCAGATAATTAAGCCTTTCCATCATTTATCAGTCATGTCTGACTCTTCATGACCCCATTTGGGGTTTTCTTAGCAAAGACACAGGAGTGGTTTGCCATTTACTTCTTCAACTCATTTTACAGATGAGGAAATGGAGGCAAATAGGGTTAAATGACTTGCCCAGGGTCACACAGCTAATGTTTGAGTCCAAATTTGAATTAGGAAGATGAATTTTCATGGCTTATCCATCCTTTATACCACCCAGCTGTCAAATTAAACCTTATTTCCAACCCCCAACCCCATTTGACAAAAGGAGTTATTTCCTGATTCCCACATATTCCTTAAAATTTATTTTGCAAAACCTTAAATGTCTTTATTGGAAGGAAATAATTATCTCTTCTCATTTCCTGAGACTAGATAACCCATGATACCTCCACCTTTGGCAAAATGTGAACCTCAAGAATTGTATTCAACTTTTTTTTTTTTTTTTGCTTTTTGGAGGGCAATTGGGGTTAAGTAACTTGTTAAGTAACGGCTAGGTTTTTGTTTGTGTGTACGTTAAGTGTCTGAGGCCGGATCCGAACTCAGGTCCTTCTGACTCCAGGGCCGACACTCTACTCACTGCACCACCTAGCCGCCCTGTATTCAACTTTTATCATAAGAAAATTACATGTCATTCTGTCCAGATGTCACCATAAATTTTGTTCCTGCTTTTTTTTTAATTTTAGCTCCCTTTCTGAGTACTGCCTCTGTGTATTGACCCTACAATAATAATGATAATATTAACTCATATTTGTACAGTGATTTGTTCTTTGCATACCTACTAACTCACCTTCTGGGGGACTCACTCCTAATCTGTAAAATGAAAAGTTTGAGCTAGATTCTCTTAGATCCCTTTCAGCTATAAGACTAGGATCATATGACTTCCTTTGGTCAACACAGTATTATCACCTCCATTTTGCAGATAAGATACTGAGATTCAAGTAAGGCTCAGAAACCTGATACAAAAGTATGCCACACTTTATGCAGTAAAAAAAAAATAATAAAAGGGGATCTTGGTTAGTCCAATTTCAAGTGCAATGAGGAAGTTTTCTCTTTAAAGAAATCTTTATTTTAAATTCTTTTTGGGAAAAGAATCCTTAGAGAAGTCACTATAATTTGCATTTCATGTATTTTTATACTTTAATGGAGCTATTTAAAAAACTTATATAGTGTTAATTAGGATCACTCACTTCTTCACTTAGCATTAGGGCTCTCTGTGTCAATTTGAAGAGTTTCTAAATGAGAGGACTTGATCACTTTCTTATCTATTTCAATACCTAACAAAGTGTCTCCAAACAAGTGATTAGTTTGTAACCCATTTCTGCAATCTGGAAAAGGAGAAAGTCCTTGCACATGACAGATACCCAAAAGATATTTATTAACAACTGGCTGGAGATGAGAGGAGGTGTTGAGATCCCAGATCTATGTCCAGACTGGAGTGATAATAAAAAATTACAAGTGTCCCAAAGACGGTTTTCCAGCCTTCCCTTTTGTATAGAAAATGACTTCCCAGCTCTGAAGTGTGTTTTTTCATTTCAGAATCCTTCTGGGAGTTTTATGATGGTGACTGCTTGAAAGAAACACGTTATATATTACAATCTACACTTTGGGGTCTTCCAGTGTAGTAATTAGTTGAGGGGCTTGGCATATTTTCTGTTTTACTCAAGATTGATTGATGAGAGGGGAGGCTAGGTGGCACAGTGAATAGAGCGCCGCCGGCCCTGGAGTCAGAAGGACCTGAGTTCGGAGCCGGCCTCCAACACTTAATCCACACAAACAAAAACCTAGCCGTGTAACCTGGGGCAAGTTACTTAACCCCAATTGCCCTAAAGGGGCGGCTAGGTGGCGCAGTGAGTAAGAGCGCCGGCCTCAGAGTTGGGATGACCCGAGATCAGATCCGGCCTCAGAAAATGAGCACCCACGCATAAATAATGACTAGCCGTGTAACCTTGAGCAAGTTACTTAACCCCAATTGCTTAAAAAAAAAAAGATTGATTGATGAGGAGGTTGAAGATGATCTCTATCTGTGATCTCAGGGCTATTTGAGCTGAGCTAGATATTTGTCTATGACATTATAATTGGGAAATGGAGAGAGAATTTCTCAGATCATTCCAGAAGTGGAGGGGGGGAGAAGAAAATATTAAGCAATTAAAACTGCACAAGTATATAAGATAGTGACCAATTAAAATGGACAAAGATCTTCCCAGGGAGTTTTTCCTCTAAAATGTTTGGCCAATGCTAGGAGGATTAATTAATCAATAAACATTTATTGAGTGTCTACTATGTGTCAAGCACTAAGTATTGGGGATACAAAAAGAGGTCAAAAAATAGTTCATGTCCCTCAGGAAGCTTACAATCTACCAGGAAAACCAACATGCAAATGATAATTTGCAAATAAATATATACAAAACAAACTATATATAGGATAAATAGAAAATAATTTAAGGAAAGATGGCACTAGAATTAAGATGGATTAGATAAGGCTGACTGTAGCAGATGGGATTTTAGTTGGGACTTAAAGGAATCCAGATAGGTTAGTATTTAGAATGAAAAATGGAGAGCCTTCCAGGGATGAGACACAGCCAGAAAAATGCCCAGAACTGAAATGGCTTTGTGTTGTTCTTTCAAGTGAAGATCAAAGGCTGGATGGAAGATATTTATGACTTCTTCCTTCAGGATTCTATAAGTGAATGCTAACTCAGATTCTATAAGGAAGGGATTATAATCTTCTAGTATATAGAAATCCTGACAAAAAGAGAACTTAGAGAGAGAGAGAGAGAGAGAGAGAGAGAGAGATACACACACACATCCATATGTTTATGTAGCATATATTTTCTTGCAAGCAATATCAGTTCACTTACATTCCTCAAAATGGTTGACACTTACAGTTACAAAATTCTAAGGAGCAAAAAAAATGTTCATTTCTTTGCACAATAAGGATCATGGAAACCACAGAATAAAGAAACATAAGAAGGGACATAGAAACCACAAAATCAAATACTATAAAATGGGCTGTAGTAGTCATAGTTTAAGAAGCCCTATAACAAAATGATGAATTGAAAAAGAACCTTTTAAGAACCATAGGTATGATCACTCTATCTTCATGTCAAATGACATTAAGCCAACCCATCTATTATTTTAAACATGGCCCAATAGTAAGATATCCTATGTACCCTAATACATCAAAAAAGGAAGAAAATATATACACAACTAAGGTATCCTCAGAAGTTTTCTAGCCCTTAATAATAGTCATAAGCATTTATCCTGTAGACATCCCAATTTTCAACTGCAAAAAGCCCAGAGTTGAGTCATAGCATCCTTGCATTAGCCATTGTGACATCTATGCTCATGTTGCAAGATACCTTAGGTATTGCTTATGGAGTATATCAGAACCTGCATTTGGAACCGAAGTTAGTAATCATTTTGGAGTCACCTCAATCAAAATTGTTCTGGGGGCAAGACAGCTAGGCACTTGGCAAAAAAAAGGGACAACAGAACACTGATGGATACAGGAAGAGCACTACATGGTAGCATGGGCCAGCAGGAATTCTTCAGCCTAGGCATGGCATCAGAAGCCACTTCTGGGAAGATTCATCCTCCTCTCCACAAGATGTCACCACCCTAGAGCAGAGCACCAATTGTCCTCTTCCTAGCTCTAGTTCTGCCTTCCTAAATACTATTAAGAATCCTAAAACCTGTAATCACTCCTAGCGATACTTGATAAAAGGAAACATAAGTGACTCTCACGAAGGAGAAAAGTCATACCTGATATTCCTGGGTTAGTGAAAGTCACCAGGAAAATGAATGAAAATCTTTTTTTTTTTTGAGTCTAAAGGCAATCCCCTTGTTCTGACATTGGCTTTTTTGTAACTTCTAAAGAAGGAAATTTTGCAATTCCCTTTGTATTATATTCCAGTGTGTCTAATGCATCAGAGATTGTTAAATTCCAAAAGGATAGCAACTGTGTCTTTCTCACAATACAAGGCAATATACAGTTAGACACCTAATACATTCTTTCAATGGCAGGAAGACTCATCTTTCTAAATTCAAGTACAACCTCAGATGCTAGTTGTATGATCCTGGGCAAGTCACTTAACCCTATTTGCCTTCCTTTCCTCATCTGTAAAATGATCTAGAGAAGGAAATACAAAACCACTCCATTACCTTTGCCAAGAAAACCCCAAATGGGGTCACAAAGAGTTGCACATGACAAAAATGATTGAACAGAAGATGTTCTTTCTTATTTGTTTATTTATTTTTTTTTTTTTTTTGCTTTTTGGAGGGTTAAGTGACTTGCCCAAGGTCACATAGCTAGTTTTTTGTGTTGAGTGTCTGAGGCCAGATTTGAACTCAGGTCCTCCTGATTCCAGGGCTGGTGCTCTATTCATTATGCCACCTAGGCACTCCAGAAGATGTTCTTTCAATAGTAAGCTGTATGATTTATAAGCCTCAGAATGAGGAAATTGCTCCTTATTCCTAACTTATATCTTTTGTGATATCATTTAAATATGTTGAGTCTAATTCTAATGAAAGAGATACACAGGAGAGGGAGTAGATAGATAGATAGATAGATAGATAGCATGGGCAGATACAGAAGATAGATGCTGGGAGAGAGAGACAGAAAGAGAGGAGGGGTAGATAGATAATAGGTAGAGACAGATGATAGATTGGTAAATGATAGATAAGATGGGTGGGTAGATGGGATGGATAGGTAGATAATAAAATGGGTAGGTAGATAATAGGTAAATAGCTGATAGATTGGTAGATAGATAATTGCTAGTACTTATAAAGTGTTTTAAAATTTGAAAGGTATTTCATTTGATCCTCACAAAACTGCTGTCTTGTCTCCATTTTAAAGATGAAGAAACTGAGGTTGAGAGGAAACACAGGATCACACAACTACTAAATGTCCAATTCAGGAATCAAACTCAGGTCTTCCTGGCTCTGAGTTCAAGACTTTATGCACTGGACCACCTAGCTGCCTAGAGATAACATATTTAAGGGCTCACTTTGTGCCAGGAACAGGACTGTATATTCAGAGGCTCAGAAAGTCCAGGCTTTGCTTAGATACTCCAAACAATTCACAATTCAAGAAGAGTTGTCCTTTAGTAGTCCTTCAGCCCTACCACTTCCGTGGTGGGAAGGGGATAAGGAGTTAGTGAAGGTATTAGAGTGCCATCCCCCAGCACCATTATACACAGAACATCTGAAGAGATAAGCACCCAAGAGTAAACCCAAATAGTGTCCTGCTTCTGGACTCACACTTTGGGAGATTCTGAGAACATTTCTCTAGCCAGACCGAACTGATTTAGGTTTGAATCCCTCTTAAAAGAACCATCATCACACAGATGGGTACAGATAAGTTTTCCTTTCTGGATCTTTATTACTATGCCAAGCAGCATCAATTAGTTCTATTGGGGCTTCTACTCCAATCAGTGGGCCTATGTCTGAAGCTTAGCCATGTGCCTCAGTTTCCTCATTTGTAAAAAGGGGGAGGGAGGATTAGACTAAAAAATCTGTGAAAGTTTTCTAGTTCAAAAATGTGTTGTGTGAAAAAATTCATTTTTGTAAAATATCTATTCTATTGTGATAACATAGTAGCACAGGTAAGGATTTGATCATTTATTCAACCTTTCCAACTATGTGCCTAGTAGTTCAGATGAAGTCAATGTATTGTTAGTTTTGCTTAATTATTTTACTTTCTTATAAAAGACTTTTTTCTGAGTGGTTGAACTAAATGACATTTGGTCCCTTCCAAATCTAAAATCCTATGATTCCAACATCCTTTCTAGGTCTCAGTTCCATAATTCCATCATTTGCTATTATCTTTTAAGTAAAAATAGCCCACATGAATAGTATTTTGTATTTAATATCTTCCTAACTTAAGAATTTGTCCTAGAAAATAAAATGTAGATTTCATGAGAGAGCAAGGACTGTTTCATTTCTGTCTTCCTTTCTTTTGGATTTAGCATGGTACCTGGCAAATAGTAATTATTTAATTAATAAATGCTTTTTGGTTGATGAATTAATTGGTTGATTAGAAGTCACTATGAAGTACAAAGGACAGTACTTACCATGTCTGGAGAATTGAGAAGAAACGAATTTGACCTATCTGCTATTACCATTCTAGCAGCAACTGGGAATAAAGATCCCAGTGATGTGATAAGCTAGTGAGGGTTTTAACCTCACCACTGGAGCATTATAAAAGCCAGAAAGTCTGTGTAGTGTTAAGCGAACATATGTGCATTTCGACGTACCTACCAGAGACAGAATAAGACTTTGCAAATATTGTCCTTACCTGTTTTGCTAATTTAGATCCTTACCTCTGTTACGCAGTACTGTCTGGTAGGGTCTTTCATGAATCATTTGTCATCATTATGGGTCCACTAAGCCCCAACACACACCAGTAATATGAAATGCCTTGACTCTTGTATGTGTGCTACTTAGAACTGTTGCACCAGCTTGCCAAAGAAAAAATTTCAGTCTGAATGAAGAGAACGCAGACTGAACTTTTAATTAGACACTCATTTCTGACTGATCTTTCCAGAACAGGAAGTCTTTAGATATGCAATGACTTCAAAAAAGAAAATTAATCCAGTTTTAATTGACACAGATGTGCTGTCTCTTAACAAAATATTCAGAGCCCCCAATGCCTTGTGATTAAATTAAGGAAACTCCATTGAAATGGACTTAGGCAGCTGAACTCCTTTGTTCTCGTCACACTTTGATTCTCAAGTGAGTAAAAACACTATGAAATGTCACTCCTTTATTCAACTTGACATGTCCTTATTCACTTTGCTTTATATTGTCTCATTTTGCCAAATGAGATAATATATGTAATGTTTCACAAACCTTTTGATGTTCTATAAATGTGAGTCATTAGAATTCTTTTTGCTGTAAATTATACTTGGCCAGGATCAGGCTAAAAGCGTATAAACCAAGGTCTTCAAAAATGACATAACAAACCTATACATCCCAAAGTGGATTTTGTCCACAGTTTTCTGATGGTGTTTGCTGGGAGGAGAAGGACAGAGTAGAGGATAATATATAATATTAATAATGTAGTTAATATGTAGAATGATATAATATAATACAATACAATAATGTACAGAGCAGAACCCTCATTCCTCTCTAAAATGTACTCTGGAGTTTCTCTAGCATATCCCAGAAATTTCTTCATGCTAGAAGTTCAATCTAGGCCTGGAGTATAATCTGTACACTGGAAGTTCAGCCTCTGTTGCCTCTTCCTCTACTTAGATAACTCTTCCAAGAACCTTCATTTAAGGAGAGTGCCAGGCCAGCCAAGTCTCATTCCTCTTCCAGGCTACACCACAGGCTTTCTCTACCATGTCCCTATGCCATGCTTCCTTTTATGTGTTGTCTTCCCTTGTTAAGATGTAAGGTCCTTGAGGGCAGGGACAATCTTTCTAAATTCCCATTGCTTCACACCAGATGTGGCACATAAAAAATGTTTAATAAATGCTTGTTAACTGACTGGCTGAGTAAAAGCTGAAAACTTGGCCTCATATTTTCAGAAAAAACTGAGGCCATTTGCCGTGAATTCTCTCTTCTCCCTTCTTCCTCATCCCTTATCACAAGTGGCCTTTTGCCACTCTCTATTTTTTCCATCCCTCTTCCACATGATGAAGTGACCTTACTCTTTACCAAAACTAACCCCTCTACTTGTTCACATGATCCTATTCCATCCCTGCAACAGGGGATCTCCTGCAACAGATTGCCACCTCCATCATACCCACTCGTCCACTTATTTTTATATTTTATATTAGGTTTGAATCTACTACCTACAAAATTGCACATGTCTCCCCCATCCTGGAAAATCCTTGATCTTTCCATCCCTGCTAACTGTTACCCTATTTCTCTTCTGCCCTTTGTAGCTAAACTCCTTAAAAAGGTTTTCTAAAATAGGGTACATCCACTTTCCTTTCTCTCTCCTCTTAACTTCTTATAATCTGGCTTCTGACCTTATCATTCCATCAAAACTGTTTTTTCTAAAGATATTGATGATCTCGTAGTTGCCTTTTTTCAATCCTCATTCTCTGCAGCCTTTGACACTTGATCACTGTCTTCTCCTTAATATAGTCTTTTCTATAAGCTTTCACTCTCCCTGCCCCACCCCCGGTTTTCTTCCTACCTGACTGCTCCTTCTCTATCTCCTTTGCTGGACCCTCCTCCAGATCATGCTCTCTAACAATAGATGTCCCTCAGTGTTCCGTTCTGGTCCCACTTCTCATCTCCCTCTATAGTGATCTTCACTTAGTGATCTCAGCAGCATCCAAGGATTTAATTACCATTTTTATGCTGATGATTCCCAAATCTACCCCATTTCTCTGTTGACCTCCAATCTTATATCTCCAACTTCTTTTCAGTTGGATTACCAGTAGACATCTTAAACACAACATATCCAAAACAAAACTTCTTGTCTTTCCTTCTAAAGTTCCCCCCACCCCACAACTGTCACCTCATGTCTTGATTACTACAATAGCCTACAGGTGGGTCTACCTGCCTCAAGTCTTTTTCCAGTTCTAGTCCATTTTCTATTTATTCACTAAACTAATTTCCCTTACACACATGCACACACCCCTCAGCAAACTCCAGTGGCTTCCCATTGCATCCAGGAGCAAATGCAAAATGCTGTGGTGTTCAAAGTTCTTCATATCCTAGTCCTCTCCTAGTTTTCCAGTCTTTTTACACCTCATTCCCCAGTACATACTCTCTGATCTAATGACACTGGCTTCTTGTTTAGTTCATGAACAAAACACTTCATGTTTTGGCTCCAAGCATTTTTTCTAGCTGTCCCTCATGCCTGGAATGCTCTCCCTCTTCCATTCAGACTGCTGACCTCCCTGACTTCCTTTCAGTCTTAATTAAAATCTCACCTCCTACAGGAAGCCTTCCCCAATACCTTTTAATTCCAGTGCCTTCCTTCTGTTCACAATGTCCGATTTATCCCTGTATACAGTTTGCCTTGTATGCTGTCTCTTCCAGCAGTTTGTAGGCTCTTTCAGGGCAGGGACTGTCTTGCCTCATTCTGTATCCCCAGCATTTAGCACAGTGCCTGGTACATATAGATACTTGGTAAATATTTATTGAATTGAATTGGTAAACAGATACAGACACATGCAGTTATGTAGTAAGTAGAGCTGATTGCCTTTGTTTGCTGTAGTCTAAGTTCCTTGAGAACTATTTAATTTTTGTCTTCGTACCCTCAGCACCTAGCACAGTGTCTGAAACTCAATAGTCATTTAGTAAACACTTGTTGATTGGCTGATAATGAGAGAAATGATTATTAATAACCAATGATTTGGGGAGATCCAGAGTTTTCCCCCTTTGTCCTAAATTCTCATTTCAAGACAGCCTCTGAGGGACAGGATTGATGATAGAAGATAGGATTGATATTCTCCTCAATCTAGGTTTGCTACCCCATCCAACCTTACAAGGAATTCAATGATCATTGTGTTCTATTCAAACATGGGGGTTGTGGGGGAAGGGGGATTTGGGGAGATATGGATCTTTTGTCTAGATTTCCCCACTGCTAGGGGTGATTTTGAAGTAAATTACATGATCAAAGCTACATCTCCCCTTCCCCTCCACCCCCCCCCACCATCCCTCATTAGAATAGTTCTACCCAGGGGAAGCTATATGGCACAGTGAATAGAGTACCAGCCCTGGAGTAGTCAGGAGGACCTGAGTTCAAATCCAGTCTCAGATACTTAACACAAAACTGGCCATGTGTTGCACAGTGAGTAGAGCGTCGGCCCTGGAGTCAGAAGGACCTGAGATCAGATCCAGCCTCAGACACTTAAGGCACACACAAACAAAAACCTAGCTGTGTGACCTTGGACAAGTTACTTAACCCCAATTGCCCTCCAAAAAGAAAAAAAAAACACAAAAATTGGCCTTGTGACCTTGGGCAAGTCACTTAACCCCAATTGCCCCGCCAAAAAGCAAAAAAAAAAAAAATTAGTTCTACCCATAATTATAATATTTATTCTTTCTCATTAATTATTAAACAGAGTTGATTGTCACCCTCAGGAACACCCACTCTTCCATATAAACTATGAGCCCACCACCATGATTTGCCTTTGGCATTTAAGAATGTCACTGACTCATTTTATTAGTAATATACTAGAATTATTAATAAAATAATTAATCACCAGAAATTATGTCTTGAACTTTTTGAAAGTAATAATTGCCTCTATATGTTTGGCTAATTTTAAGAACCATCTCAGCAAATTTTGAAAATCTAGACTCTCTGGATCTCTGAAATATAAAGGAGAGAGAGGATGGTCAATAGTGTCGAGCACATCAGATAGCACAGGGGGACGAGAACTGAAAATTATAACAATAATAGTAATAATGATGGTGATAGCTAATATTAATATCATGCTTACTAAGTGCCATATACTGTGCAAAGTGCTTTAAAATTATGATTTCAATTGATCTTCATAATAACCCTGGAAGGTTATTATCATTCCCATTTTTTGCAGTTGAGAAAAGGGAGTAGAGAGGCAATCAATTATCTTGGAGTAAGCAGTTTCAGTAGAACAAAGGAGGAGGTCACATGTAGAGCACCCAGATGTTGAGCAAAAAGAGGTCATAGAGATTACTCTTCCTAGAAATTTGCCAACAAAGACAAGAGAGAAAGGATGGTAATATCTCAGAAGAGGAGCTAGGGCAAGGGAATCTTGTTTAAGCTGTAATCATCTTTTAAGATAGGGGAGATAGGAACATGTTGACTGGTAGAATGCAATTCAACAACATTTCCAAAGTATGCACTTTTCTCTGGAGATTTTTGAAAATGCCTTCATTGATGATGTCACTGAATGAAGAGCAAAGTTTATGGCTTTCCTGGCATACATGGGTCACTGCAGAACCCTCTTCTTCCAGCCTTTCTGTCTATATATTCCCTCTCGATATTTCTTCACTTTGACAAAGACCTTTCTTTGACATGACATGTTACCATTAGACCCAGAAAGGGCTACAGTACTCCTCCTTAACTTAGAAAAACTCAAGTCAATCTTATCTCTGGCGATGACTAGTTACAGTTCCTGGTGAAATCAATCCTTTTTTCATATGAGTTTTCATGTGATATAAGCATGGAAATTCTTCCCCTCTGACAGGTTAAAATCAACATTATCAGAGTAGCCTTTCATCAAAAGCTATAAACATTCACACAACTGTTTTTTTTACTGACTCCTGGCCTAATGAAGTAGATATATAAATATGACATGGAAAGCAATGTTTAACCCTTTCATTTAATGAAATAAGGCATGAAATTTAGTAAACAGTATGGTAAGGTCCTAATTGATAGTTTAACGTGTCTTGGTGTCCCCCTCACTCATCTATACACTTCATCATTATATCATCATTATGTGTCTTTTCTATCAGATATTGCCAAAATTGGACATACAAAAATAATCCCCAATTTCTAAAAGTTCAAAATCATATAAAATGACACCAAAAGAAGGAGAAAAGGGGAGGCTAGGTGGCACAGTGAATAGATCACCAGCCCTGGAGTCAGGAGGACCTGAGTTCAAATCCGGCCTCAGACATTTAACACTTATTAGCTGTGTGACCTTGGGCAAGTCACTTAACCCCAATTGCCCTGCCTTCCACCCTCCAAAAAGCAAAAAAAAAAATTAAAGAAGGAGAAAATTCATTTCTACTTATCCAAGTTTTATATCTGGCCTCCCCACTAAAGACTTGAAGAACTAACCGTGGGAAGTTTTGGTAAGTGGGTAGCACAGTGGATAGAGTGCTGAAGTTAGACAAACTCATCTTCTCAAGTTCAAATCTGACCTCAGATACTTAACTAGCTCTGTGACCCTGGGCAAATCACTTAACCCTGTTTGCCTCATTCTTCTCATCTGTAAAAAGAGCTAGAGAATGAAATGGCAAACCATTCCTGTATCTTTGCCAAGAAAACCCCAAATGGGGTCACAAAGCATCAGACACAATGAAATGACTGAATGACATCAAATGAGTTACATATTTGAAGCTCTCTACAAACTTTTAAAGTTCTATGTAACTGCTAGTTATGATGATGATAATGTCTTGTGACAAACAGTATAGCTTTTAAAGGTTAGGAAGGAGGAATACTCTATTTTTTTTTTCAAAATCTCATAAATGAATACTAAAATTTTTCAGGAGCTCCTCTATACAGTGTGGTTATTGACAAATAATTAATGACATCACTTAAGAATGATAAGCCATCATCAAACATTATTAATTCTAAATGACTGAGACTTAGAGAACATAGGCGACTTGCCTAGAGTTAGTAGCATAGCTAAATAGAAAGCTAACCAATACTCAAACCCAGATCTTCTGAGTCCAGTGTTGTTTCTATTCAGATTTTCTGTTCCACTGTATCTTCAAGGAAGATTATGTACAAATCAAATTTTTCCATTAAATCCCATCTTTTCTATAGCTAACCTAATTTCAGACCTGCTGATAGGACTCTGAGTAATATTACATGTATTAAAGAGCTGTAAAACAATTCTCTAAGATCTTAGTGGGAAGATCATTCCAGAGAGAGACAATCAGGAAAATCTCAAGAAGGCAGTCTTTGAATTGGGCTTTACATGGAAGACTTCAGCAAGTGGAAAAGGAGACCTTTCTTCTGTGGGGAAAATTATGACCAAAGTCATGGAGGTTTACAAACCCAAGGATATTTTCAGAAGAGAGTAAATTAGTCCGTTTGGAATAGAATATAAAGACCATGAAGAAAACTAATATGAGATAAAGCTACAAAAGCAAGATGACACCAGATGGTGGAAAGCCTTGAATATGAGGTGAAGGTGTCTGAACTTTACTCAGTAGACACTGGGGAGTCATGGAAGATTTAAGTAAAGGAGAGACATGGCCAGATTCATAAATAATGAAGTTAAGTCTGGTATCACTATGAAGGGTGGCTTTTAAAGGGGAGAAAGAATGGAGGAAGGGCAACTTTTTTCCACATATGTGGAAATGAAAGCCACTACAGTGGTGGCTACAATAAGAGAAAGAAAAGGATGGATATGAGAAAAAGTTCAAAGGACAATATTTATGGAATTGATTGCAGGACAGCTAGGTAGCACAGTAGACAGAGTACTGAGTCTAGAGTCAGGAAGACTCATTTTTTATGAGTTTAAATCTAGCTTCAGATGCTTACTAGCTGTGTGACCGTGGGCAAGTCACATATCTCTGTGTGCCTTCATTCTTTTGTAAAATGAGCTGGAGAAGGATATAGAAAACTACTCCAGTATCTTTGCCAAGAAAACCCCAAATGAGGTCACAGAGTCAGACGTGACTGGAACAACTGAACAACGACAAATTAATTGGATATGAGAAGTGAGGAAAATGTTTCCAAAACAAATAATGCTGACCTTTTGAATACTGCTCATTGAGTAAATGTTGGTACTACTGGCAAAAAAAATACAGAAATCAAAAGGAGAAAATTATAAGCAAGGTCAGTTCTGGCCAGGTTTGAAGCTGCAATGGGATATCCTGCTAAAGACATGACAGCTAGACAAGTTTATTTGGAGCTGAGAAAAAAAGGTGAGGGCTGTGAGGATAAATGGTAATATTTACCATGGCAATAATCTGAATGGAAATCATCACAATAGCTAGGGGAGTGAATAAAATTGACAAAGAAGAAAACATAGAGAAGAGATGAGAAGGAAAGAAGTTTCACAAAGTAAGAGAAACCACCAAAGGAAACGGTAACACAATGACCATGGAGGTAGAAAGAGAGCTAGTATGGAACAGTATCATGGAAGCCAAGGGAGGAAAGTATTAGAAATAGCTCTAGTCAGAGGTGTCAAATAACAACAAGACCAAGGAAGATGAGGACTTAAAAAAGACTACTAAATTTGGAAATTAGAGCAGGTCAGTAGCAACCTTGGACAGAGCTGTTTCTCTAGAATGGCAGTCATGGAAGACAGATTGATAGAGGCTGATGAGTTTAGCTGGTGGTAGTAAAGGCAGTGAATGTGAAGCATTCCTAAAAGTTTAAAGGGAAAAGGGAAGAAGAAAAAGGGATGTTAATCTGAGGCAGGGACAAAGTCAACAGAGAATAGAATTTTTAGGGTGGGAAAACTTAGGCATATTTGTAGGCAGTTGGGAAGAAGCCAGTAGAAGAGAAATTGAAGAGTCCAAAGAGAATAGAGATCATCAATAAATGAAGGTACAGGATGAGACAAAGGATTAAGGGTTATATTTGACAAGGGCACCATCTTGTCTTCTCAGTACAGAGAGAAGGAAGAGATGCCTGACAATAAAAAATAGTTTAGAGTAGTGGAACTACTTTTCTGCTAAATGTTAAGATACCACAAGCAGAGAGGGAGACAGATGTATACTTATCATTTCACCTCATCAGAATATAAGCTTCTTTCATTCTTTTTATGCGTAACCCCAGTCCCTTGTACACTACTTGATATATAGTAAGTACTTAGTATTTGTTGATTGATTGTTGAAATATACAAGTAAAAGCAGGAGGGGAAATTATCCCTTAAGAATTTGACTGAAAACTTTTTTTTAAATTAAAAGATCCTTTTTATTCCTAAATTATCATTCTCTGATTTGTCTCTTTCTTTTTTTTTTAACAAATTAGAGTGTTTTTCCCCTAGGTTCTTAACAAAGTGTCATTTCACTCCTACTGACTGAACTCATCTCTGTTCTTTTCCAGAGGAGATTTGTACCCTGGTCATTGCAGAGACTTTTCCTGAGGATGCAGGAATCTTCACTTGCTCTGCAAGAAATGAATATGGATCTGTCACCAGCATGGCAGAGCTCATTGTCAATTCAGGTACATGACTGGTGGAGAAATGCAGACTTTCTGCATCATGATATCAGATCACTGCCTGTGGCAGCATGCAAAATTCTAACTAATTATTTCAGAAGATAACTACGGTACTTCTAGAAACAGTTTTCTAAGCATCCTGGCTGATGCTCCTGTTATCTCTGTTAAAGTCCTGCTCATTTCTCCTAACAGGCAACTTTGCAAATGGAAACAAAAGCCATTTTTGATGGGGAAGCATGGAAATAGGAGAGGAGCTTTCAAGGCTATGTAGTAGCAATAGCATACACACACACACACACACATACATACATACATACATGTAAAAACTCTGTAAAGTATCATAGAAAGTGTATTACCATTGGTCTTTGAATTCAGAGATTTCCAGTTCTGCTTCCATTTCCCTTCCTATAAAATGGGGATAATAGTTCTCATTCTACCTGCCTCATGGTTAATTCTGAAGAATATGCTTTGCAAATCTTTAAAACGCTATAGAAATGTAGTCCAGAATTATAGCATCATAAGAAATTATCTTAGGGGCGGCTAGGTGGCGCAGTGAATAGAGCGCCGGCCCTGGAATCAGAAGGACCTGAGTTCGGAGCCGGCCTCCGACACTTAATCCACTTAATCCGCACAAACAAAAACCTAGCCCTGTAACCTTGGGCAAGTTACTTAACCCCAATTGCCCTAAAGGGGCAGCTAGGTGGCGCAGTGAGTAAGAGCGCCGGCCTCGGAGTTTGGATGACCCGAGATCAGATCCGGCCTCAGAAAATGAGCACCCACACATAAATCAAATGACTAGCCGTGTAACCTTGAGCAAGTTACTTAACCCCAATTGCTTTAAAAAAAAAAAAAGAAATTATCTTAGAAACTCAAAAGCTAATGGATCATATTCTGCTAACATTTAACAGCTAAAGCTGAGGCAGCAGGAAACAGTGAAGCAGCCACACAGGAGATCCAGACATATGTGTAATTGTGCATAAGTGAAGCTTCTAGAAAGGGAAGCATGAGAAGGGAGCTAATAAGAGAAGGGAGAAATTATTTTTTATAATCTATGAAATTAAATTTCATCAACAACTAGACACAACCCCATTCTATGAAGAGAGTAGCATGTTCTATTGCTCCTGTTTAAAAAAAAAGCCCAATAGTGTAGGGGCAGCTGGGTGGTGCAGTGGATAGAGCATTGGCCCTGAAATCAGGAGGACCTGAGTTCAAATATGACCTCAGACAGACTAGATGTGTGAACCTGGACAAGTCACTTAACCCCGACTACCTCCAAAAATACTGGATGTAAAAAAAAACAATTCAAATAGCCAGAGTTGACACTTAAGAAAAGATCTGAGAAGGCATCTGTTCCTACTCTTAATTGGGAGGAGCTGCAGGAGTCTACAATCACTATTCTCCTGTCTCTTTGCTTCTTTTTATACCTACCCTGAGATGTGAGAGGTTATGGCTATGGAGCACTAAATATGTCAAACTTTTTCAGTCTGTTGGTTAATTTTGCTGAACTGGTCCTCCCCCACCCCTTTAAGAAATAATTTCTCATAGGGGATTTTTCTCTGGAAGGGAAGATGGGGGTGGGAATAGATGCAGGAAATGTTGCTGATAGAAATTCACAAATAAGCCATTTAATGTGAAAAAAATTATCTCCTCTCAGTATTTTATTTCAGCCTGAGTATTCATTACATTGCCTCTCTCAGTCATTACCTTTCTGAAAACTTCTTCTATACTTCTCAGTCTCCCCGGCAGTGCTTGCCTAGCATAGTGCTTTACACACAGTAGGCCATCAATCAAGATTTGTTTTTTGAAGAAGTGGAGTGTTGCTGGACATTCTTTTTCAACTGACTCTTGGAGATTGGGGACATGGTGCTAGGGGGCAGCAGAGGCAAGATAAAAGGAAGTAAAGAGATAGGAGAATGGTGATTGTGGACTTTTGGGGCTTCTCCCAATTAAGAGCAGAAAAACAAGGCCCAGCACAGCATAGGAAGAGCTGAGGTGAACTGAGTCATTGGTCAATGCAGGGCTAAAGCCTGCTGTAAAGATCAAAGTTGAGGAGGAAGCCTAAATGTAGGTTCTTCCACCAACATACTAGGCACATTATACGATGGCCCCAGTAATCATAAAAGAATTGGGAATCCCATTTCAGAGAGACAGAAAAAGGTGTGACATTAAAACCACAGCTAGTACTCCAGTGCCTGGAGTAAACTCAATGGTGGCAGAAACAGAGATGCGAAGACAGTCTGGTTGTACTAAGAGGGAGGCCTCGACAGTGAGAGGGAACAGAGTGTGGCCCAGCCAGTTTAGACAAGGGGGAATTGGGATGGGTGGGGGGGGGATTTCAGCTGTGGTGGGTAGACATTGGTATCCTAGAACACTGAGTTAAAGAGGACAGTCTGACAAGGCTGAATAAGGTTATGCTTAAGTTTTGGGATGGGGGTGTGGCAATGATTAAAGCCTTGTCAGGGTCCAGAGCCCAACAGAAGAGGGGAGGCAATCACACTGTAAGGTTGGGGGCTAACAGCTGACAATAAAGCAAGGGAGAAGCAAGCTGGAAGTGTACCATGGAAAGGAATTACACTGCCCCCTCCCTGCCATAGATGTTGGTGCCTTTGGACAAAGCCCCAGTGTTCCTGCCTTAGGGCCCTGTGAATATAAAGGCATATGGAATTATTGTTCTGAATTCTGTGGCCTTTGCCTGTGCTTGACCTGATGTGACCCTTCTATATAGCACCACAATCAATCAACATCCATAAAATACTTTGGCCAAATATAGATGTTCCAACTGCATGGACTAGGTTTGCTTTGAGATCTCTCAAGCAGGTCCTTTAACTGAATTCTTCAGCTTCCCCACATGTAAAATGGGGAGAATACACACTTCCCACTCCCCAGAACTTTTCTAGGTCTTGGAGAGCCAATGTCAGCAAGGCACGTTCAGTTTCCTTAATCAGATCCAGGGAGGGGTATAGAGGGAGTACAAAGCAGTGTGACCAGCCCTGTCCATTTTAACTTTGTAACATCTCTCAAATATGATGCCTTCTTTCCTCTGACATTGCCACCACTGTTGCAAAGGCCCTCAAGCCTGTACTATTGCAATAGCCTGTTGGTGGGTCTTTCTAGTCAAGCACTATGCTAAGTGCTTCACAATTATCATGTCATTTGATCCTCACAACAACCCTGTTGAGGCAGGTGCTGTTATTATCCCCATTTTAGAGATGAGGGAACTGAGGAAACAGAGGTAAAGTGACTTTCCCAGAGTCAAATAGCTAGTAAGTGTCTGAGGCTGTATTTTAACTCAGGTCTTCCTTGACTCCAGGTCCAACATCCTGTTCACTTCATCACCTAGTTTCCTGCCTCAAGTCTCTCCACAATCTTATTTGTCCTTCATTCAGTCACTAAAATGATTTTCCTGAAGTCTAGGTTTGACCATGTCACCTCCCCAGCCCAATAAAACCCAGTGGCTCCCTATTACTTCTGAGATCAAATACAAAATCTTCTGTTTGCCTTTCAAAACCCTTCACAACCTAGCCCACCCCACTTCCAATTTCTTTTCCAATATTCTCACATCTTACTCCTCACTAAGTATTCTTCTATCCAGTGACACTGCCTGCTTACTCTTCCTCAAACAAGACATTTTCTCTCTAGACTCTAGGCCTTTTCTCTGACTGCTCTCCATGCCTGGAATGTTCTCCCCTCTATTCTGCCAACTGGTTTCTCTGGCTTCCTTTGTATCCCAATTAAAATCTTCTATTACCAGAAAACTTCCCCAACCCCTTTTAATTCTAGTGTCTTCCCTCTCTTAATTATTTCTTATTTGTCCTATATTATAAAATGTTTGGATGTATTTCTTTGTTGTCTCTACCGCTAGATTGAAAAGCTCCTTGAGGGCAAGGATTGTCTTTTGCCTCTTTATATATTTCTAACATTTAGCATAATGCCTGGCACATAGTAGGTACTTAATAAATATTTATTAGTTGATTTATTAGTGTATTCAACACTGATCAAATTCTGTTTTCAGCCTTTGTTAGAAATTTCTATATCCTCTATTGCTGCTAAATAAGCAGTAGCTGGTTTTCCCTTACAAAGACATAATCTGAAATCCAGTGGTAAATATGAAGTAAGTGTGGAAGTTAGCAAAGTCCTCCATGAGAAAAATCCAGCTAGTATTGTCTGGAGATCATGCAGGAGCATGACTGTAGTCATTTGTCCTTTGATGGATTAACAGCACTCAGTGTTTGTAAATTCTCTTATACAGTGTGAAAATAACTTCTTAGAGTTCTAGTGTCTTATTTTTTGCCCTTTCTTATTTTTTCTTCCTTCCTTCCTTCCCTTAGCCAACATGGAAAACTGTGGCCATGACTTCATAAGACAGTCCAACAGTGATGATTTCCAACACGATCCACCTCCCCCTCCACCTTTAGAAATCAGTTCCTTTGAGATGACTCCAGAGAAACCTCTAGAAAGTCAGCCAGTGACCCACCCTGAGCTTGGACCAGGCATGGCAGGCCTTCAATTGCAACTTAACTCTGCCAGGAGGGAAACCAATGGCATCCATCTGAGCCATGGAGTAAATGGACTGATTAATGGCAAACCGAACAGTAAGAAATCTGCCCCAAAGCCAGCTGTCCTGCTTTTGCCCACGAAGGAGCCACCTCCGTTGCTCGCCAAACCAAAACTGTGAGTGTTTTCTGCATGGTTTTTAAAAATCCTCCTCATTTCTAAATTCTCTACCTGGTCAGAACTAAAAACTGCCTGGAAGCAATTATCTGGTGAATGAGCCACTTGGCCAGAATAGTCCCTTACTTGGCCGTCAAGGGAGTGAGTCTTTCCATTGCTTCTCCCAGTCTGCCAAGGGGCAGAAGGTCTGGCACAATTCAAACAAAATTAATGGCTGAGAGTGAGGGATATGAATGGGAGGCTTAAAACTCGAGGGGATTACTCTGCCTTTTTGCCTGAAAAGATCAGAGAGTGTGATTGATTATTCCTTCTGCATTATCAGTGAGCTGTGAATACTTGGGTACAGGCTAGGCTGTAGGTGTGGCCTGGTGTTTTTGTCTTGTAGGCAAAAGTGTGATCTATGGAGTAAAGATGATTTTGAACCTTCCCATGTTTTTAAAATTATAAATCCTCTAGAATTAAGCAACTGGGAGGAGACCTAAATAGTCTACCAAAGAATGAGGGACAAAAGGTAACAATCATGGAGATTAGAAAATTGTGTCCTGAATATGGATATCAGCTAAAGAATGGAAGGAGGGCTTAGAAATATAGCATGGCCCTGGATCTTGGACAGGAGTACTGGACGTGGCCAAGGTCCTGGCAGACCTGGAGGTAGGCCAAGGCATGATATGTTAAGAAGGTCTAGAACATGTTGTATTTCTTAATATATATTCTTATCATTTTGGATGGAACCTGTGATTTCATCTTTGTAGGCAGGTCTGCTGAAAGAATTTCCTCTACCCAAACAATTCAGCATCTTCTTTACAACTTAGAGATTTAGAGCACTTCTTGGAGACACTTGTTGGTTGTTGTCCTATGTCCTCAAAGAGGACCAAAATGACATTACTATGTTAGAGTCAAGTTACAATGTGTCCAACTGACTGATCAGATCAGAATCAGGTTGGGCACAAGTAGTCCATGGGAACATTTGGGGTGGATTATTTAAATTTGAACAACTCATTGTTAAGTGACTTGCCTAGTGTTCCTCAGCCTATATGTCCCTTTGAACCCAGGCTTTCTCCCATCACTGTGGTATGTTCTCTATCCATTATGCCATCCTTCCTTTCAAGAAATGCTATATTTTAGGGAGACAAATACTCGCTTTGGCCATAGATCACAGATTTAGAACTGGAAGTGACCTTAAAGACCAACTAGTCCAATTCTCTCTTCCATTTTGAAGATGAGACAACTGAGTCTCAATTGAATAACTTCCCCAAGATCACACAGGTAGCTCACGTCAGAGGATTTGCACCTAGATCCTCTGACTCCAGAGCCAGTACCCTTTTCACCATACTTCCAGAATGCCAACAACCTTACAGCAACCTCAGATCTAGCTCTGTTCATATTTTTCTTGATGTATGGGAAGCATTTTTTTTCAGCACATACTATGTAACTGGCACTGTGCTTAGCATTTTATAAATAGTATTTGTAGCTCCTTCACAAGTGGTGACTCTGACCTAGGAAATCCCTGAACCGAGTCTTCCCCCAAATGCTACCTTCACTTTTAATTTCTGTTATTTTCTTAGAATGATAAACTTTGTATGAACTATTTCCATTGGCATCACTCAACCAAGAGCTGTTACAAATGAAGCCATTCTAGAGCCAGAGAAAAGGAGAAATAAATGAAGGAACAAGGTCACAGTAAATCTTCCATCATAGCATAGCAACCTGGAATTGCTAATCTGATCTAGGTCAGTGGAAAGAATTCCTTCAGTGTGTGTATATACTGAATAAGCTCACATTTTCATGAGAGTAAACCATTGAATGTTCCCAGCTCTTTACCCCATGAAAGTTGGAAAACCAGACTCTTTTGTTTGGTTTTATTTCTGTTTTGTTTTGGTTTTCATTTTTTTCTTTCCCTTGATATTCCACACCCCAGACTATCACTGAAGTCCAGCACCAATCATATCTTAAGAATACAAGAGAACTCACAGTCACTGAGGTGTGCCATGCGGAAGTGATACAGCAAACTGGTCAAACTGTATGCAAACCAGCAGTCAGAAAACCTTCCTTTTATCAATAAATAGGTAGACAGTTACAAAATAAAACATAGGGATCCAGAAGAGTAGCATACACAATGATTACAACAATTACAAAAACAAAGGAAAAGATCAGTGAAAGAATAATTGAAAAACCAGCAATGGTCCCAGGGAACAAATATGGAAATGTAACTTCTTCCTCTCAATAGAGAAACTGGGGGCTACTAGACCAGACAATTGCATATATTTTCAAAGAATCTCACTGTGATTGCTTGTTTTTGCTCAATTATTTTTTCCTTTTACAAAGGAGAGTTCAAATTGGGATGGGGATAGAGATATGTCCAGAAATGACTGTAATGTGAAAACAAAATGCCTAATAAAATGCATTTTAAAGCAAAATAAGTTGAAAGCCAATTCAAGGATATACAGTTTCCAAAAACTAACCATCTTCTTCTTAAAATATATTCACCCTTCAATGGGAATTTAGATTAAAGAGCTATTGAGCATACTGTTGTACAATAGAGGCTTGCCAAGGACTTGGGCTGTGTTAGCCAAATTTTGGAGAATAACCTATGGATGACTTTGTATACTCCTGTAAACACTTTTAAGTGTTGAACATCCAAAATAATCTTAGGTAAAGAGACTAGGGGGATATAATCTCTATGGGAGGATGAACTTAAAAGTGGACTAATCTTTCATTAACCCTGGACCTAGAGCTGGAAGGGAAATCAGAGGCCAGCTAGTTCAGCCCCCTCGTTTTACAGATAAAGCCACTTAAGGCCCAGGTGGGCAAAATGATTTGCTTAATTAACACAGGTAAAGTATCAAAGGAAGGAATTGACTGCAGATCTCTAACTCCAGATCTCATACATTTTCTACTTTATCATATTAATAAGAGACTTTGTACACAGTGGGGCTGGACCCTAGAATGAAGCTTCTTTCATGATTGTGCTTCAAATATATATTTTACATTAATTTTCTGAGGGAAGTTCTGATCTGGCATAGAGAAAAGGGCTAATGCGCTTTAATAAGTCCACCTGCCTGTGCTTTTGATTAAGTGAAATATATCTTCCTTAGTAGTTGTTCTAAATTGAATATAAATCACAGAAGCACAAACATTGGAAGTTGTTAACAGGCATTAACTGTCCCTCTTTATCTCCAGAGTTCAAAAATGCTTGGCTTTGAGTTCTGACTGTGGGGATGTTCATGTGGATGTGATTTCTTTCTTCCGAGTGTTTTATTTTATTTTTATTTTTTGCTATGTCTATGAAAAGCAGACAAAACAATTTTGTGGTTATTAAGAGAGAAGAATGAATGACTTAAGATACAAGTTTCTAGAATGACATCATGAGTTGCTCATGACCTAGATTTTAAACATGCACAAAGGTATAGAGGAAACTTCAATTTCCAAAGCAGCTATTAACATTTTTATATGAAAATTCAGAAAGAGAAAAACTTCTTCTCCAGGGACTGAACTGAATGTCCAAATGGTGCTATTAACCCCATAAAACCCAGGCATCAGAGAAATGACTCCTATGAAATGTGCTTCCATGTTCAGTATTGCCTTTCAAATTCTCGTTCATTCATAGACTTTTCATCTATCACTTCTTCGTTTTCATTTTTGGAATATTGTTCAAAAGAATCAGGTTTTTTTTAGCTATGATAATTTTGGTATAAGATCTCTTAGACATTTTGTGAAAGCTGGTAGTAACATCCTCAAGAAAGATTCCATCTTTTAAAAAATTTTATGGATAAGAGAAATACTCCTGAAATATAGTTGCAAAATATACTTGCAACACCAGCATTTGAATGGTTAGTAATAACTGTCAGTGATTAATTGTTAATTCAACTGTTTACACAATAAAATTTGCTATTTGAAGGACACATGAAGTGAGAAAGAATGTTTTGCTGTAATTTTCTTTCCTTAATTATGCAGTTACTATTTTCTTCCTTCCTCATTAAGATCAGTGCCTCAATTTACAGGGCACCTGCCACCTTAGCCATCTTCACTTCTGATGATCACACTAATGGAAAGTAGAAACAAAGAGCAGAGATAAATGTGGTTAGAACATTTTTCCTTTAAAAATATGGGGAGAATTGAAAGAATTGACCAAGAAACTAGGAATTTGGCTTGTATATATCTGAAAATGGTCATTTCTCTTTAAGAAAAAAAAGCTCATTAAAGATTTTTTTTTCATTTTTTCCTAAAATAACTTCAAAAGAAAAAAAAGATCAAGGTGGCTAGGCAGTGCAGTGACTAGAGCACTGGCCCTGGAGTCAGGAGGACCTGAGTTAAAATCCGGCCTCAGACACTTAACACAAAACTAGCCGTGTGACCTTGGGCAAGTCACTTAACCCCAATTACCCTACCTTCCCCCCTCCAAAAAGAAAAAAAAAAGATATTTGATTTCCTTATGTAGAAAGCTCCTAGTATTGAGGTCTACATATTTTCTGCATTTTATAGTCTTAGTTACCTGGGGCACTGAGACATTGAGGGATTTGCCCGGAATCACATAGCCTGTATCAGTCAAGGTTGAGTCTCAAACCCCAATCTCTCCTACTCTAAGAATATCTCTCTATGCACCACAAAATAATATTTGAAAAGCACTTGGTGCAGTGCCTAACACAGAAAAGTTACTTAATAAATTTTTTAAATGCCACTTTAATAAAGATGTCAGGAAATTAAGAAATAAGGAGAAACTAAAGAAGAAAGAATCATGTATTCTTAGATCAACTTCCTGACTTATTCTCAACTAGCAGATATATGGAGCCAATGGATTGCTCACAATTGCAGATGTGCAACTGTGTGTATCATACATGTTATATGAGTGTATGATGACGAGTTTCCTAGCAAGCTGTCAGGGAATAAGTCAGTTTCAGTTATTTAATCACACATTGACTTTTCACTTGGCCTCATCCATTGAGGTGTGAGTTAAATGTGATGAAATTTCAGCCATTACATAAATGCTAGCTATCTATCCTAACCTGGGATATCTGGAATACTGACCACCTGCAACAGAGCCTCAAGTTAGGATTACATGCAGCACTCAAGGAAATATATGTATCAGCATTATTTATGTTAGCCACTGTCAGCAGCCCAGTCCTATACACCTTCCATCACAGTTTGCCTTCCTTTTGCCTAAATGTGACTTTTTTATCATAATCTAAATTTATAAAGCATTGTAGTTTGTAATATACTAATATTCCTAATATTTCCATATTTAGGGGTCAGACATTATAGATGGACAGTGAATTAGACCCAGAATTGAATAGGCAGGTCACATTTGGGGAAATTACACAGAACTTTTAACCATCTCAAGCTACTCCCTGGTACAATGATCCATCTTTTCAACACACACACACACGCAAAAAAAATTCTCCTGGTTGTGCTCTTTTGTTGCAAATCTTGGAATACTATCAACTCCAAAGAATTACGGTTGAACCAAAGGAAAGAGGCATCATGGGTGCAAACAGGCTCTAGCACATTTCCAGCAATGACCTACACTAAAGAAATGGCATGAGGAAATGGATTAAGAAATAATGCATGCCAGTCATGTAGGAATAACAGATGCCCAACCTTAGCATTCCATTGCTACCCTCAAAATGTAAAACAACCTAGAAATGACCTCTAGGACATTGAATGAGTCCTCTGTGAGGATCTGTGTAAGAATATGGACAAGAATCACTCATCCTGAGAAAGCATGGATGGACTGGGATCTACTTCAATGGATGGAAAGCATATATTCATGAGATCTATTGGAAGTATTAAAGTATCTGTGTACAAATAATATATATGTACATATACACATATATCAAATAAGTAATACAGGGTTTAACTTAGTAACAAGAAAAAACATTCCCTTGACTTTTTCCTCCTACTGTATAATAGCTTTGGAGAACAGAAATACAAATAGGAGCTCCAGAATTAAGACAGTAGGAGAAAATAAAATAATGCAGGCATAATGAAGTATACCCAAGATAAAGGTCTTATTTTTCAAGGAGCTTACAGTGTGAAAAAAACAAAAACCTAGCATACTGAAGAAAACACAGGATGTGGAATCTGAAGATGAAAAGGTAGATTGCACCTCCTCACCACATACTCTCTGATCTAGTATTCAGGTTCCCAAAGTGAGCAATACAGCCCCCTAGGGGCACTCTGTAATGAAGCACAGGGGCAGTAGTAGCCTCTGGTGCAATTGGGGGGTGTTAAATAAAAACAAGGGGATAATGGAAGCATAAGGAAAGAAGAGAAGAAAAATTTTTAAAACCATTCATTTCATCTGTTGTGTTAGAGAGTTAAAGTCACATTGATTACATTATTTTCCAAATAAACACACAAAATGCAAGTTATAACCAATCAACGGTCAAGTCAACTGATAGGTCTTAACAAGCAAGTGTTGGCAGGAGAGCATGTTGTGCATTGTTGGGAAGTCCATCACATGTTGGCAGGAATATGTGCATGTAGTGACTTGTTTAATATGATACTATATGGTTACATGATGCAATATTCCATCATCAAAATTTTAATGAAAGGAAAACTACAAATTTACAATAAATTAATAAATTTAAGATGTATCATTTTTAAAGAATATATTTTATTATTTTTTTAAACAACACAATTTTTTAAAGCTCTAAAGGATTAAAGAAAGTAGATTTCCAGGTGGGTGCTGAGCAATTTTTTTAAAAGGAGTCAGTAGGCCAGATAAGTTTGGGAACCTCTGATATTTCCAGTGAGGCAGTGGTCTCTGTTTTTTCTAAAATAAAGAGCTCAATCTTCTAAATTCCAGGTGTCTTCACTGGTCATCCCCAAAGCATGAAATGTTCCCTTTCCTTTTCTCCACCTCCTGACTTCCTTTGATCTAAAATCCCACCTTCTACAATGCCCCTTTCCCAATTTTGATTATTTCTTATTTATTCTATGACTTATATGTACATAATTTTGTACATGCTGAAACCCCCCCTTCCTATTAGACGGTAAACTCCTTGAGAAACTGAAAACAGGGACTATCTTACATTTGTTCGTATCCCCAGTGCTTAGCACAGGGTACAGCTGGCAATTAATAAATGTTTGTTGATTGACTGACTACTTCCTGTGTGAATTTCAGTAAATCACTTCAACTCACTGGATCTCAATTTCCTCATCTATTTAATGAGAGAGTTCGGATAAGGTCTGTGGTTCTCCCCAAGGTTCACGAAGTATGCCAAGAATCAAATGGAATTTACACTTTTTTAAGTATACCTGGCTATACAAAATTGAAAGGTTTTTTGTGTTTGTTTCCATTTCTTCTTTTCTCAGGTGGGTGGGTGATAGAGGATACGAAAATGGGAGAGAAGAGAAGCCAGGAAATTGAGAAAGAACAGTGTAGAGTTAAGTCCTTGTACTCCCAGGAGCATGACTGATTACAGATTAAAAAATGCTTATTCATCTCTTGACTGCCAATAACATATACAACACCATAAAAGGGAAAGAAGCCTACACAGAGCATGCCCTGAAGTCTATGAGACTTGTCCTGAAATGCACACATGTCTACACATTTAAATCAGCAGCTAGGAGAGGTATGAGTGTAACTCTTCTACTTTCCCTTCTTTTCATTTCCTGTCTTCTCAACTCCAAGAGAGAAATGTTGCCATTCTTCTTAAACTTCAGAATCAAAGGCTGGCCTTTCAAGGGAGACAGAATCTTTCTTATGTGCCTCCCTCACTTTCCCTTTCAGTGTCCTCTCTCCCCCACTTCTGCAAGGCATTTTCACTCCTATTGTCAGTAAGGATTTGTCTCATGAACTTATTTACACTAAAGTGCTAAAGGGACTCAGGTTTATTCCCATTTGTGTTTGCATTTTAAAACCTCACAAAGGAAAATGGCCCAAAGGAAGAACACTATATAAATGTACAATTTTTCGACATTAAGGGAACAGACTTCCCCCAACCCCCATGGTCAGGCAGGGCTTGGTGACAGTATTTTAAAAGTGAAATGCAAGCTTTAAATGGAGACAGATTTGTGATTTCATCCATATGGACTCCTGATATGGGAGCTCCCTCCACCAGTGCAGATGGTAATTCTTCTGTATCTTGTAGACTTAGAGAATTTCTTTGGGACCCTATGAGGTTAAGTGACTGGGTTGCAGTGACACAGGTAGCCTATATGACAAATATAATATGAACTTGGGGCTTCTTTTCTCCAAGCATGACCTGGGTCTGTTAGATCACCTGCTTCTCCTAGCATGCCAGAAAGGCTTTCACTACTGCTATAAGCTCTATCTCTGTTAATGCAAGAAAGTTGGTGACCAGGTAATAAATTTCTGTTTCTTTCTGATTCTTAATAGAAGGTGGTCTTTTGCATAATAAATAAGTAGTCATCAGAATCAGGAGAGGAACTGTGGAGTAATGGAATAGAGAGGGTCTGAAGTCTGGAATATCTACAATCAAGGGATCACCATTATCTGACATATATTGACTATGTGACCCTGAGCAAGTAACTTAACCTTTCAGTACCCTAGACAACTCTCTGATCAACCCATGAAATCCTAAGAATAAAGAAGGGATCTACATTTAACTGAATAACCAGTTGGCTGCTGGAAATCACACTACCTCAGAGAAATAAATAAGCCCTAATAAAAAAAAGTATAAATTACGTAGAAAATAAACCCCTTAATGGCAAGCACTACTTGGGCTTTTGTGTTTGTACCCTAGGCTCTTCAACAGAGTGCAGGGCATACAGCAGGCATAAATAAATACCTTGTTTAATGGAACTGAATAACTCATTTGTATAAGTTCTAAAATCCGCAAGGCATTTTATGTAATTTCTTTCTGTGAGCATCACAATGACTCTGGGATAAAGGTACTACAAATTTTATTATCCCCATTTTACACAGGAAGAAACTGGAACTCAGAGACAGGATATGATTTGCCATTAGTCAAAGAACTAGTAAATATCTGAGGCAGGAGATTTCCCTGACTCCCAAGTCTAACACACTCTCTGCTTAGAAGTGTAGGCCACTGTATGTCTATTATTACAATGCTGTGAAAAGAAAAAAAAAAAGCAAAATAGGAGCTATTAGATTATTTGAATGAATTGAAATTGGGTCCACAAATATTCCCTTTGGAGTTCAGGGTCACACTATTCTTCTATTTCTTCCTTCTCTTTCTTTAGACCTCAAATAGCCACTAAAACTAATAGGGCACCATAATCTGGTTCTAAGTGCATATATGTATATGTTATGAGGGTTAAGATGTAAGAGATAGTATTTGCCAGTAATTTACCAAAATTCTACTGTGCTTGCCACACTTGAAATATCATTCACCTATAGCACTGGAAACAGAAGGAAGGAAAGAAGGAAGGAAGGAAGGAAGGAAGGAAGGAAGGAAGGAAGGAAGGAAGGAAGGAAGAAAAGGAGGGAGGGATATTATATAATATATATATATAAAATCATATATTATGCAATAATTTTATAATTGAGTCCATATAATTCCTGGGTTTATCTTAGAAAGTAGACTCAGAAATACAATTGTCTACAGTTACTTTAAATGGGATTTTTTAGTAATATGTAGAAACGCCAATGATTTATGTGGGTTTATTTTATATCCTGCATCTTTGCCAAAGTTCTTAATTATTTCAAATAGTTTGTTATCTGATTTTCTAGGATTCTCTAAGTATACCATCATAACATCTGCAATGAGAGATAACTTTTTATCTTTTTTCATTGCCTAGTCTAATTACTTCAATTTCTTTTTCCTCTCTTATTATTAAAGCTGATATTTCTAATACAGTGTTGAATAACAGTGGTGATAATGGACATCCTTGTTTCATTCCTGATTTTATTGGAAATAATTCTAACTTATCCCCATCATAAATAATGTTTACTGATGGTGTTAAATAGATGTTACTTATCGTTTTAAGGAAGACTTCATTTATTCCTATGCTCTCTAGTGTTTTTAATTGGAATGGGTGCTGTATTTTGTCAAAAGTTTTTTCTGTATCTATTGAGATAATCATATGATTTCTGTTAATTTTGTTATGGTCAGTTATGCCAATAGTTTTCCTAACATTGAGCCAACTCTGCATTCCTTGTATAAATCCCACCTGGTCATAATGTATTATCCTCATGATAAGTTGCTTAAATCTCTTTGATAATATTTTATTTAAATTTTTTGCATCTATATTCATTAGGAAAATTAGTCTCTAATTTTCTTTCTCTATTTTGGCTCATCCTGGTTTAGGTATCAGCACCATATTTTTATCATAAAAAGAATTTTGTAGAACTCCTCCTTGGCCTATTTTTAAATAGTTTATATAATATTGGAACTCATTGTCCTTTAAATGTTTGGTAGAATTCATTTGGAAATCAATCTGGCCCCAGATATTTTTTCTTAGGGAGTTCATGGATGACTTGTGCAATTTCTTTTTCTGAAATGAGGTTACTTAAATATTTTGTTTCCTCTTCTGTGAATCTGGGCAATTTATATTTTTGTAAATATTCATCCGTTTCACTAAAATTGTCAGATTTATTGGCATATAATTGGGCAAAATACCTAATTATTGTTTTAATTTCCTCCCTCATTTGGTGATGAATTCACCCTTTTCATTTTTGATATTAGTAATTTGTTTTTCTTCTTTCTTTTTTTAAAATCAAATTAACCAAAAGTTCATCTGTTTTATTGGGTTTTTTTTTTCATAAAACCATCTCTTCTTTTATTTATTCAGTAGTCCAATAGTTTTCTTAAATTCAAGTTTATTAATATCCCCGTTGATTTTCATAATTTCTTATTTGATATTTAATTGGGTTTTTTTAATTTGTTGTTTTTCTAGCTTTTTTAGTTTCATGCCCAATTCATTGATTTCCTCTTTCTCTATTTTATTCAGGTAAGCATTTAGAGATATAAAATTTCCCCTTCAAACTGCTTTGGCTGCATCCCATAAGTTTTGGTATGCTGTCTCATTATTGTGATTCTTTTTTTATGAAGCTATTGGTTGTTTCTATGATTTTATTGTTTGACCCACTCATTTTTAGGATTAGATTATTTAGTTTCCAATTAATTTTTAGTCTATCTTTCCATTTATTACATGTAAATTTTATTATGTCATGATCTAAAAGGGATGCATTTAATATTTCTGTTTTTCTGCATTGAATTGTAAGGTTTTATGCCCTAGTAGAGGGATGAAGAACCTGTGGCCCTCTAGGTCCTCAAGTGTGATCTTTTGACTGAATACAAACTTCATAGAATAAATCCCCTTAATAAAATAATTTGTTCTGTAAAACTTGGACTCAGTCAAAAGTTCCCCCCAAGGACCTAGAAGGCCATATGTGGCCTTGAGGCCACAGGTTGCCTACAGGAGTAGGTACTAGTACATGGTCAGTTTTTGTTTTGGTGCCATGTATTGCGAAGGAAAAAAAAAAGGTATATTCCTTCCTATTCCCATTTAGTTTTCTCCAAAGATCTACCATATTTAACTTTTCTAAAATTCTATTCACCTCCTTAACTTCTTTCTTGTTTATTTTGTGGTCATATTTATCTAATTTTGAGAGTGGGAGGTTGAGGTCTCTCACTAGTACAGTTTTATTGTCTATTTCTTCCTGTAACTCATTTACCTTTTCCTCTAAGAATCTGGATGCTTACACCACTTGATACATATATGTTTAATATTGATATTACTTCATTGGCTATGGTACCTTTTAGCAGGATGTAGTTTTCTTCCTTATCTATTTTAATTAGATCTATTTTTTCTTTTGCTTTATCTGAGATCAGGATTGCTACCCCTGTTGTTTTGGGGGATTTTTTGAGGTTTTTTTTGTTTTGTTTTGTTTTACTTCAGCTGAAACATAGTAGATTCTGCTCCAGCCTTTTACCTTTATTCTTTGTGTATCTCTCTGCTTCAGATAACATATTTTAGGATTACTGTTTTTAATCCACTCTGCTATCTGCTTTCATTCTAAGGGAGAGTTCATCCCATTCACATTTACAGTTATGATTTCAAATTGTGTCTTTCTCTCCATCCTATCCACCTCTCCAGTTATGCTTTTCTCTTTCCTCTCGCCTTCTCTCCTCACTAGTGTTTTGCTTCTGAGCAATGCCTCCTTCAATCTGCCCTCCCTTCTATCCAACCCCCTCCATTTTCTTTCTCATTTCCCCTCCTACTTCCTGCATGTTAAGATGGATTTCTATACTCACCTGAGTTATTCCCCGCTTTGAACCAAATTCAATGAGAGTATTCAAACAATGTTCAACTTCCTTCTTTCCTTCTACTGTAGAAGGTCTTTACACTCTTCATGTGATGTAATTTGTCCTTTTCTGCCTCCGCCTTTCTTCTTCTACTACCAGTACAATTCTTCCCCTTTATTTTTTATCATCATACCAATGTAAATTTATACCCATACTCTCTATGTATATGCCTTCTAAATGTCATAATAAAGATACAGTTATCAAGAGTTACAAGTATTATCTTCCCATGTAGATATGTAAACTGTTTAACTTTAGTGAATAACTTGCCGGGGGCGGGCGGGTATGGGGGTGCTTTCCTGCTTACCTTTTTATGTTTCTCTTGACTCTTGTACCTGAAAATCAAATTTTCTGTTCACCTCTGGTTTTTTCATCAGGAAAGTTTGGAAGTCTCCTATTTCACTGAATGTCATCTCCTCCCCTGAAAGATTATGCTCAGTTTTGCTGGGTAGTTGTAATTTCTTGGTTGTAATTCAAGATCTTTTGCCTTCTGGAATATCATATTCTAAGCCCTGTTAGGTCCTGCATAATCCTCATTGTAGTTCCATGATATTTGAATCATTTCTTTCTGGTTGCTTGCAGTATTTTCTCCTAGACCTGATAATTCTGGGATTTGGCTACAATGTTCCATGGAATTTTCATTTTGAGATATCTTTCAGGAGGTGACCAGTGAATTCTTTCATTGACTATTTTACCCTCTGGTTCTAGAACCTCGGGGCAGTTTTCCTTGATAATTTCCAGGCTCTTTTTTTAAATCATGGCTTTCAGGTAGACCAATAATTCTTAAATTATCTTTCCTGGATCTTTTTTTTAGGTTAGTTGTTTTTCCAGTGAGGCATTTTACATTTTCTTCTATTTTTTCATTCTTTTGATTTTGTTTGACTGATTCTTGATGTCTCATAGAGTCATTAGCTTCCACTTGCCCAATTCTAATTTTTTTCTTTTTTTGGAGGGGAGAGGGCAGAGCAATTGGGGTTAAGTGATTTGCCCAATGTCACATGGCTAGTAAGTGTTAAGTGTCTGAGGCCAGATTTGAACTCAGGTCCTCCTGACTCCAGAGCCAATTCACTGTGCCACCTAGCCACCCCCCAATTCTAATTTTTAAGGAATATTTTTTCTTCAGTTAGCTTTCATATCTCCTTTTCCATTTGGCCAATTCTACTTTAGTTGTTTTCTTCAGTCAATTTTTGTTCTTCTTTTTCTAAGCTGTTGATTCTCTCATATATCTCTCGCTTTTCTCAATTTTTCTTCTACCTCTCTTATATTACTTGTTTCTTGAGCCCTTCTAAGAAGGCTTTTTGGGCTTAAGATCAATTCACATTTCCCTTTGAAGTTTTGGATGTGGTATTGACAATGTTGTCCTCTTCTGAGTTTTTGCTTTCAGCTTCCTTACACCATAGTAATTCTCAATGGTCAAGGTTCTTTTTTGTGTTTTTCTCATGATGCCTATTTCCTGGCTTTTAAAGATGAGCTCTCCTGCTGAAACACAGGGGGCACTTTCCCAAGCTTCTTGTTTTGGGGGCCAGGGGCCTGCTTACTAGCTTTGTGTTCAGGGGTCTCAGGTACTGGTAGCTGGAAACTGTAGGGGTCTGGCAGGTTACCTGGTGCTGAGCTGGGATTCTAGCGATGGTGTTTGGACAGGTGAGGTTTTTCTGCATTTCCCTGGGGCTACATTGAAGCATGTCTGCTGAAGGATACCTCTGCACCCTGGGCTGAGCTAAAGAACTTGGAGGTACACTGCTGGAGGACAACTACGTCCCCAGTGTTACACCAGAGTACAGGAAGGTCCAGCCCACTGGAAGATGCCTGCCCACCTGGGGTTATGCTGAAACATGGGGAGATCCAGCTGATGGAGGAGGCCTACCCACCTGGTACACATGATGTTTCTCCAAGCTGGAGTTGGCTGGTTCCCTTGGCTATGCTAAGGCATGTGGGGGATCCTGGTGTTGGTGCTTGCCTGCTCCACCACACTGGGACTCAGGATATCCTTCTGGTTTGCTGAGATGGGGCTTGTTGCTGGTCTGCTAAGACTCCTCTTATCCTGGACTATGCTCACCTTTTACCGGTGGACTTTCTTGCCAATCCTCCAAATTTCTAAGGCTAAAGGACTCCTCCCCTTTTCCCCATCTTCCCCACTGGCTTTGCTATTTCAAGATTTTTCCTGGGTCACTATTTTCTGGCTTTTTTCAGAGGTCAGTAAGGGACAGTGACAGTAATTTACTGCTTACTCTGCCATCTTGGCTCCCGGAAGTCATAAATCCAACACTTTCAACACAACGATTCACTAAAATCTGAGTACAAGCAATAGGAGGCCAACAGAAAAGGGGGGAAATGGAAGCTGTTGCTTTCTATGCTCTCTGTTAAGAGTACCCCTGATAGTTCTGGCTAACCTTTTACCTAGAAGTAACCCTAGTTCTTCCATGTTCAGTTTTCCTGTACCCCCTTGCCTGGCCCCAGCCCCTAGCTCTGTACTTCCCACTTTACAATACCTTCATTACTCACATCCTTTCTGTCAGAAACTGAATGGATACTGGTAATTAGCCTATAATCCCTGAGGGTATGCATACTTTGGAGAAGCTGATGTAAGTTGTTCGGTTTTGGGGCCCTTTCAAATACCTCCCTCATTTCTCTTCCATTCCCACTTTGTCAGCATAGGAAAGATGAGACAGATTTGTTTGTTTTTTTTCTTCAGATGGTCTAAATCTTCTGGATAGCACCACATTGTCAGTTGGCTCTGATACAATCAAACTATCAGTTCAAGGTGTGTCTACTGGACATGTTAACACCCCCATCCATTGCCAGCATTTCTGATGAAGGGTTGAAAGCTTCTGTGTTACTCCCTCCCTATCCTGTTTATGTTGGATAGTTCCTCAAAATCCCATTTAGAGCTTATTCTCTGTAGCTGGGTACATATAACTTGAAAGTGTTAGTACTTAGCCAAAGGACATTTTTTCCCATTTTCCTCCTCCCATACTTCCTTGCTCAGAGTTCAAAATCTTATAAATGCCTCCATGGTTTCATAGTTTCAACATATGAACCCCAAGTCCTTATGGTTTCCTGAGTTCTGTTTGGTAGGACCTAGGAGATTTTCTTTTAAAATCAAAGAGATAGGTAAAACAGGAAGAAGACATTTGAACTCACTAGGGGAAAGAGCAAATTTCTGTTCATCAATCTCCTTGGAGAAGATTCTGTGGTGGTCAGAAGGACATTTTAAAAACAGAAAACATTCTGCCACTTTAGTCCTTAAATGTGTAACAAAGCATTATATATCTTTTAATATTTTTTAAATGTAGAAAATTCACCATTGTCTAGATAGCAACTGAGGACTCTTCATTATATGTGGGACCCCAGAAAAGCCACCTTAAGATACTCTTGTGAGTCTGCTATAGTCAAAAAAAAGCAAAAACCATAATGCATAAGCCCCCACCAATGTATTTACTTTTACTTAGACAGGCAGAGGACAGAATTAGTTCAGAACAAAGACATTTATGAAAGTAGCAATAAAACATCATTCCACAAACCTGGGAGTATTCTGCTTCATATTCTCATACCATAAATGGGAAAGGTTGATTCACATCAGGTTTATGTGACACGTTGTCAGAACATACATATGTAGGTACAACTCACATCTTTGCATCATACTAGGGATGCATTTAATCATTTTGCTTTCATTTCGCCTCTTTCCCCCCGAGCATTGTTCTCTGATGACCCTACACATTACTGTCACTCCCTGCCAGACATCATTTTAAGTTTCTGTGACTCCTTGCCTCACTCATATACCTTCTATTTGGCCTCACCTGAAAACTAACTTAAGTGCTACCTCTTCCCAGAAAAGGTTAAGTGGGATTTCCTCTATTTCTTTTATCTTAAAGTTCATATGTGAAACTTCAGCTCTTTTAGAAAGGCAGGGCCTTTACACACCCAAGAAAGAGAACTCTTTCAGATCCTAGAAACTTAACCTCCAGAGCTCTTTTGTAACTACTCCTGAATAATTAGAGCCCATAGAAATTTAGTCTGTCTTTTGAACTTATGTTCAAAGTTCCTGATGTTAGGATCAGTTCTTGTCCCAAATCTCTATTTGACTTGGAATCAGAAAGACTACTTTAATTGCAGTCAGGTCCTAATTGTTGATTGGTATTCTTACTCAAAGCATTTCATAGAACTGCATTCCAACAAACCCCATAGAACTATGGGGGGTCTGAGGCACCAAGCCTTCCCTCATCCACCCAGATCCTCTGGGTCTTGCTATCCAAGTGAATCTAATCAGGCACAAAAGTCAAGCTAAACTGGGAGATTAATTGTTGTCTACCTTTCAACCCATTTTCATATCTTCATTACATATGTCTCACAGACAACAAACTTCTCAGACTTTGAACCCTGCCCAACACCTCTCCTGAAGAGTCAACACTTAGAAGATGTTAGGAGTTAAAACTGAAAGAAACTTTTAAGATTTTCTACACGTCCTTATTTACAGATGAGAAAATTAATGCCCATAGAGAAAAAGCAGCTTCTCCAAAGGTACACAGAGACAATAAGTAACAAAGATAGGATGTAACCCAACCTCCAATGGCACTGAATTCAGTGCTTTTTCCATTATACCACAGAGACTTTCAATTATAAAGAGAAGAATCATTTTACTTTTAACTATCTAAAGGGCGTGACTCTCTAACTTGGATAAATGATTTTCACTATAAGACAATTTTAGTTTTAGCTAATGTATGAAGTAATTAACAGCATTTATAGGCCAAGGGAAAATGGGATTTCATAGCCACAAGTCCTAGAAAAAAAGAAAAAGAAAAAAAGACATGGGAACAGACAAGATTATTTTGTTGCTATCTTGTTAAAGCCAATATACACTTTTTTAAAAAATGGTAAATAAAGGTTTCACAATTTCATGTGCAATCTTTTTTGTTGTTTTTCTGTATCATAGAATCATAAATTAAGAACTGGAAGAGACCTGTTAGTGTACTTGAACGTTTGTGTTTATTAATGGTTGGTAAGTTTCATTTAAAAAATGAAAACAAAATTCTAGTATCCCCCCTGAAAAAATATATGTCGATATAAAATAATATACATATACACAATGAATCTTTTGAATCCAGACAGATCATAGGATAAATTATGACAGTATGGTAAGAAATAAGGAAATGTATTATTTTGAAGAAACATGGAAAAATTTAGATGAACTGAAACAGAATGAAATTAACTGAACCAGAAAAATAATTTATACTTTAACATCAATACTATAAAAATGAACAGTTTTGAAGATTTTTAAAAAACTATTGAAGAATGAAATGAGCAGAACTAGAATACCAATTTATACAGTTATAACAATATTATAAAGACAAACAACTTTGAAACTCTAAGAACTATCTATAATAAATACAATGACTGTGATCCCAGAATACTAAGGATAAAATATACCATCCACCTTCTCACAAAAAAGTGATAGATTGGGGAAGCTAGGTGGTGCAGTGATAGAACACTGGCCCTGGAGTCAGAAGGACTTGAGTTCAAATCAGGCCTCAGACACTTAACACAAAAACTAGCTGTGTGACATTGGGCAAGTCATTTAACCCCAATTGCTCTACCTTCCCCCCTACAAAAAGAAAAAAAGTGATAGATTTAGAGTGCAGAAGGAAATATATGTGTGTTCATATACAGCCAATGAGGAGACCTGCTTGGGTTAACTATGTATATTTGTTGCTAGGAATTTGTTTTTCTTTTCTCTTTTTTTCAGTGGGTAGGTGATGAGAAGGAGAAAAAATAAATTTCCATTAGTTAATTTTTGAGTAGAGGGAAGGGTGCTACAGATGTGGAGTACTGTATCTGCTTTCAAATGAGATCACTGTATTATTAGTTTTGCCTACTTGTTTTACTTGATAAAACAGTCCACTCGTGAAGTGGGGCAATCTATAAATATTTTCAATGTGAAAATAAAACACACCAATTATTTTTTTTAAATAACACATGGGCGGCTAGGTGGCGCAGTGAGTAAGAGCGCCAGCCTCAGAGTTGGGATGACCCGAGATCAGATCCGGCCTCAGAAAATGAACACCCACGCATAAATAATGACTAGCCATGTAACCTTGAGCAAGTTACTTAACCCCAATTGCTTTAAAAAAAAATACACACATATATACACAATACACACAAACATACAAACACACAATCTTTTGAAATCAGAGACCAGGTGAGTGGAGTCAAGATGGCAGAGTAGAAACAGGACCTCCACACAACTCCAGCTCCCACCACCTCCAATTCATGTAAAAGGGGACTCTGATCAAACTTTGGAGCTATGGAAGCCACAAAATGACACAGAGAAGCTAACCTGCCGCTGAGGACAGCCCAGCAGGCCAGCAAAAATCAGCCAGCAAAGCTCTCTAGGAGCTGATCCCAGCCCACACAATCCAGAGGTTTTAGCCCCAGGGCAGGTCTGACCGATCACCTGGGGCTTCAGATCACCAGCAACTGTGGCAGTGTCCAGAATTATCAACCCATAGATGCAAAGGACAAAGTGAAAGATCAGTGCAGTGTGGACTTTGGCATCCAGTAGTTGGGAATTCATTGGCTTTTGCCCTCAGGGCGAGAAGCGTTGAGGAGCACAGCTGTGCAGCGACCCCCACGTGACAGCTTCAGCTCCTAGCCTGCAGAGTGTTGGGGGACCAAGTGAAAAGTCTGAGGGGTAATCGCTCTTGCTTTAACCTGCTTGGATCTGGATTGTGGTCTAGGGTGGAGATCCTGGGGTGTGAGACCAGCTTGCCAGAGTGTGTGGAGGCTTCAGAGAGGGCACCCAACCAATGCCTTTGGCAGCTGAGAAAACCTCAGCATTTGGGAAGAAGCTCCCCTGTTGGGTGGCAGAGTCCTACTGTAGTAAAAAGCCCAGGGGTCAAGTAACTGAGTGTCGACCTGAGCAGGCAAAAGAAGCAAAATAAGCAGTTCCTTGAGTGTGTGTGTGTGTGTGTGTGTGTGTGTGTGTGTGTGTGTGTGTGTGTGTGTGTGTTGTTTCATTTCCAGATCTATTCTGTGTTCAGGACTATTCCAAAAAAGGAATTTCTCCAGTGCTACTGTAACTTAAGTCATTCCCTTCTGTCTGACCTTTAACAGTTTCTTGTTGGCAAAGTGGATCTGCTTCCACTGTGACCTTTAGAGCCTTATTTGAATGATTTATAACACTGAGGTGCAACAGTTTAACCACACCATCATTTTTTCCCTGCTTCATTGAATTCATGCATTCAAGAGGTCTTTATTGAATTCCTACTACATGCAAGGCCATTTGCTAGACTCTGCAGGGTCTAGCAAAGATGAAAAATGACCAAAAATTGCTCCTGCCTTCAAGGAGCCAAGTAGGGGAGAAAAGTACATATAATTCCTGGAAAAAATATTCCAAAACTGAGGTACAAACAAAATACCGTTTGTGTGGAATAGGGGAGGCTCTTATGAGAAGAAAGAGATTTCCTCTAGTAGGAGAACAGAGATGATATACAGTTGGGTTAAACCTAGAAAGATAGGTAGAATTATGTCTCTACTTGGATCAAGGCAATCCAGATATAATATACAACAAAAGAAAAAATCAAGGGATTTGGCTAAACTCAACAAATGTTTATTGGGTACCTATTTGGTGCCAAAATAAAGGGTAGCTAGGTGGCACAGTAGATAGAGCACCAGCCCTGGAATCAGGAGGACATAAGTTCAAATCTAGCCTCAGACACTTGACTCTTACTAGCTGTGTGGCCCTGGGCAAGTCTCTTAACCCTGATTGTCTTGCAAAAAAAATAATAATAAATTAGTCCCTTTCCTCAAGGAGTTGCCATTCCTCTGAGAGGCAGGGATATAAAATGTACATAGATAAATATAATACAAAACACATAATGGCTTTAAAGAAGAGATATGAGAAGATACTTCCACACCAACTCTTTATACAGCTGAGGGGTCCACATGTGTTGTTCTCACATTCTCAGACTTTTTCAGTGCATTGATCAGTTAAATAAATGATCATTTAAACTGATTTTCCCTCCTTTTTTAGTCTTAAAAACACTATTTGTTACATGGGATGACTCTCAGTGTGGGGGGTAAAAGGGAGAAACTCTGGTGACACTAAAAAAGACAAAATGCATTAATAAAAACTTATTAAAATACAAAATGTATAGAGGCAAGAAATGGAATATTGTGTTGAGTGAAAAACTAAGTGACTGTATATTGTGAAGGAAGTCGTGTGAACTAAGGCTGCAAATATAAGTGGGGACAAGAACAGAGAGAGCCTTCAGACTATGTATTTTGTTCTAGAGGGAGACTGAAAGTTTACAAGCAGGAGAATGGAGCCTAGATTGGAACAGAAGAGAATAGAGTCAGGAAAACTAATTAGGAAGTAATTATAATGGCCCAGCTATTGAGGGCCTTAACTAGGGCATTAGCCATGTGAGTATAAAGAAGAGAACATATATGAAAGATACTATGGTGGAGAAATCAGTAAAGTTTGACAATTGTTTGGATAAAAAAATAAAAATAAATTTTGGGGGGAAGTTTGGGAAGCCGAGGATGATTCAGAGCTTATAGACATGGGTAAGTGGGAAGATGATGGTTCCCTTGACAGAAATAAGGATGTTTGAAGAAGAGGAATAGTTAGGGGAGAAGATAATGAATTTTATTTGGAAATATACTGAGTTTAAAAAGCCAGCAAGACATCCAAGTGGGGATGTCTAGGATGCAGATGAACACTCAAGTCTAGAGTTCAGGAGAGAGATGGAGTTAGATAGATAGAATTGGGAATCATCATGGTAGAGATAATTGAGCCCATGGGGATGAATGATATCAACAAGGGAAAGATTAAGGAGAGAGAGAGAAGAGAGTTCAAGACAGAACCTTCAGGTGAGACAAAGACTCAGAAGGTAAAATATAGGTGAGGATTCAGCAAAGGGGATTGGGAAAGTGCAATCATGTTCATAGAAGAGCAAGACGTAAAGTTTGATCTATAGTATGGAGTATGTAGATTGTAGAGGGGGTTATGGAAGATAAGGTTGAAGGAACTAAAACATGAAGATTTAACAAACAAAATAAGAAGTTTGGACTTAATTACATAGACAATGGAAATGTTTCTGAACTGAGGAAAGAGGGGAAGAATGCTGTAACATAACCAGAGTAATTACTTAGTAAAATGACTAGCAAAAACAAGTAGAATTTATTGAAAGGGGAAGAGTCTGAAGACAGTGAGGTTATTACAATAGGCCAAACAAGAGTTAGTGCAAACTATGATAGTGTCATTGAAAATGGAAAGGAGCCTTGGATCAGAAAGAGATTGAGGAGATAATATGAATGAGATTTGGGAAATATTTTTAATTAGATTGTATTCAATCCAAAGGAGACCTGGTTGAATGTGAGGCATGAAGGAGAAGGAAGAGGCAAAGATAACTCCAAGGTTTAAATCTTTGCTGAATAGGAATACAGAAATAGGAAAGCAAAGAGGAAGAATTGCTCTGGGAAGGAATGTATGCTTAATGTGGGATATATTCCATTTGAAATGCCAGATGGAGATGTCAGGCAGAACTCTGTAATTGAGGCTTCTGAATTATAGGTTGGAGGTGAAGATACAGATAAATCACCAAAGTTTAACAAGGTATCAGATCTTATTTCTGGGCCTGGGAGTCATGGGGAGGAGATAACAGTTTATTCTTGGATAGAGTTTAAAGGGACATAATATATTTGGAGGAAAGTCAGGTTTTAGTTATGATGAGAAAATAAAAGGAAAGCTCAGATTTAAGGTCAGCTGGAATTTATACACAATAGAAGGGAATCTCACCTGGCTGGATGGAAAGGGTTATCTACGAACAATAGAAAGGAGAAGTGAGTTGAGGACCAATGAGAGTTCTGACATTGAATGGTTAATGAGGACTTTATCCTGGTGATTCCTCACATGGGCTATTTGATCCAAGACCAGTGTCTGAGGTAATCAGGAGTTGGATCTGACTGAGCTGTGTCTGGGGCAGATAAAGTTTCATTTTATAAAGAGATAATCCACTCTTTGATTCAATTATGTTTTAACCCCTTCACCTGTCTTACAGTCACTCCCATCTTATAGACAAAATAAAGTTTGTTGAGCAGGTCTGTCCTTTACAAGAAAGTATTCTTAAGCTTGTTCTCAATTAATTAGCTCCTAATTTCTGTTTATTGAATCTCCCTGGGTGTGTATGACTTTTATTACTAGGACATTTATTCCTGTCTGCTGCTGGATCAAATAGCTTAAGTTGCCAGATTGCCATTGATTTGTTTTTCCTTCCTGGGCATTTGCAAGTTTTTCATTCAAACTAATATATCACCTGATGGTGAGGACATTAGTAACAAGGAGGTTTATTTTAGTTGGTTTCTCTTACATATTTGAAAAGCAGTTGCTCAAAAAAGAATCTAAGAATGAATGTTTCCTTGCTTTGGTAAAGGTGTGATACCCAAACCTCATGGATCAGGCTAGATTCTATGTAGTTCTTAAGAAAGCCTATGCCATATGTGGCAAGGAATTAAATATTTTACTTAACTTTTAGAATGGTGCACATGTTGAATTATGTGGATAAAAAGTATTTCTTTTCGTGAAGCAATGTGACTTCATAAATCATTATGAAGAGTTGAGCCTGTAGTGGAAATTACTTCCTCCTTCTAAAAGAGACTGAAATTAATTACAGAACCACACACTTGGCCAAAACAGGCATGATTGACTCACATCACTTGACTGTGTGATAGAAAATATTCACAATAGTGACATAGTGTACATAGAAGATCATAGTTTCAGAATTGAAAGGGGCCTTGGGAGTCAACTAGTCTAGGCCTGTACAGTATGTTTCCTGCTGTGGCTTATGGCCCTGAGGTCACTTGCAGTGCCAAAGGATTTCAGGGGCCACTAAAAATGTAGAGTAAAACATCCTTTGTATGTAGAGGAAATCCTTTGGCCTGCTGCAAGCATTTGCGGGCAATAAGTTATGCAGGCCTGATCTATTCTAATCCTCTCATTTTATAGGTGAGGAAATTGAGACCCAGAGAGAATAAATTACTTACCCAAGGTCATACAAATTATAGATCTAGGATTCAAATCCAAGTCTTCTGACTTTACATTCTTCTGCTCTTTGCACTGAACTGTGCTGCCCTGGGTGGAAAATTTTAATTTAAAATGCAATTAAATTAGTTATAGACTTTAATCAAACATAGAGCAATCCCAGTCATATATGTTTGATATATACATCTACACTCTCACTCTGTTTCTGTAACTCCTATACTTACATTTAGATACTGTTCACTTCTGCTGTTTCTCTTCAACTGTTGCATATTTCTTTTTGTGACTCTAATGATATATGTTCCAGCAGTAGGTGGTGACTTTCTCTCTTAATATTTTTGAGATATCCCAGCTGTTTATTTCTCCAGATAGGAAGCTTGTCTAACTATGCAAAAGCTAACATGCTCTCACAATATTATGACTTCATCAAATATGTCAAGAACCAAGCTCAAGGAGGTGCAGAGATCTAGTGTTCTCAACTCTCATGGGAGCTTATAAATAGGTCAAATATGGGTAATTATATGCCTCGGCTACAATTTCAAACTTGCTGTTCTCTTAATAATTGCCATCAAATGTGAAGGTTGTGAAAGATTTCTGGAAAGACCACAAATATTTTCTTCTGTTCCTTATTTCTTTCTGTTGGTTGAAATATTTCATATGCCATTTGGTTACATAGATGTAGCATTATGTGTGGTAATGTTTATAGCAAGAAAAACAAAAACCTTAAAAGGTAGCCTGAGAGTACAGTGCATTATGTGGTTTAAAAAAACCCTTTTCTTTCTTAAAGTTCTGTTGCCTCGTTTCTGAAATGTTATTTCTGGTTGGGACAGTTCAGCTGCAGCTCTTAAGTTCCATTCCCTCCTCAGGATAAATTTTCCAGTCTATTACTTTCATCTCCTTTATCTTAACTATTGTCTTCAACTGGCACCATTAATTTTCAAAATGAAACATCCAAGTACATTTTAATTTTATTGAACAGCAACTTATCAAATATAGGATATAATTAATCATAATGCAGAAGATGAACTAACTAGGTGTAAAGAAAGAATAGGCTTCAAATTATTGCTATTCCATTAGATGTCTTTGCTTAGAACTAAGTGTGTCCTCTGAGTAGTAAAAGTAAAGTCATTGGTGGGGGTCATTACCTATGATTTGAAGAGGATTTTGACTCACAAAGTACCTAAAACCCAGAACATCTTTCTGGGAGGGAGGGATCTAGGGTTACATAGACTAAAAAAAAAGTCTCAGTTCATGTCTGTTATGATTATTCCACTTCCAAAGAGCAAAATCACATTTGGCTGCCGGTCACCACTACAATTTCTTAGTTTCCTGATGTTCAGCAGATGCCATTCTAGAGAGACATATTCAAAGCCGTTTCATTAACCGAGAATTGCCCAAAAGATGTTTCTAAATGCAATTGATGGGCCCTGGAAGACCACCTTAAAAAGATGATTCAAGGTTGTAGAGTCAAGATGGCAGAGTAAAGACAGGGATTCACCTGGGATCTCCCCTAAACCCCTCCAAATACCTTCAAAAATGAGTCTAAACAAATTCTAGAGCAGCAGAGCCCACAAAAAGATAGAGTGAAAAAAATTCCCAGCCCAAGATAATTTGAAAGGTCAACAGGAAAAGTCTGTTACACCAGGTAAGAGAGGAGCACAGTCCAGTGCAGGGCATGCCAGCATAGACTAGACCCCAGAAAACCCAGAGCAGGCCTGAGGCAACTCAATCACTGGCAGCAGTGGCAGTTTCCAGACCTCTCAGCCCACAGATACCATAGACAACTTAGAAAGTAAGCAGGAAAGGTCTGTCTCACCTGGGTGATAATGGATGAAGCACAGTCCAGCACAGGGTGCACCAGCACAGCCCCAGCCATAGGAACAAGCCTTAGGAGTGAATCAGCAGTGGCAATGGCAACTGAAGCAACTGCTTCTGGAGCTCTCAGCCTACAGACACTAAGGGGGTCAAACAACTGACCAGAAGGAGATTACAGGGGTCTTTTTGCTAGCATCGAGGTAGGACTCTGTTGCTTTGCCCAGGTTACAGTCCTGGGTGGCAGTCCCAGGGCAAGGAGGACCACCAGCATGGCAGAGCTTGTGGAGGGTGGAGGGTGAATCACAGTGGAGGGTGCATCCTCCTCACAGTTCCAATACAGAAAAGAGTGATTGCAGTCTCTCACAGACTAGAGCACAGGTCAGGAGAGCAGTAAACACCTCTCCTTAGATAATACCAAAGTAGAAGAACTGAAAACCTACAGGTCCCTAAAAATATCTCTGAAAACAGCTGCACAAAAACCTGTGAAACTTGAGACAGTGCACCCTCCACCCTGGAAGCAGAGCTTTATTTTAACAAGGAGTTAAAAGTCAAGGCTGGGGAAATGAGCAAAAAAGAATGGAAAAATCTCTGTCTATAGAAAGTGACTATGGTGGCAAGGAAGATCAAAACACATACTCAGAAGAAGACAACAAAGTCAGAGTAGTCTCCAAGAAAAATATGAATTGGTCTCAGGCCATGGAAGAGCTCAAAAAGGATTTTAAAAATCAAATAAGAGTAGTAGATAAAAAATTTGGCAACAGAAATGAGAGTGATGCAAGAAAATTATGAAATTTTTATCAACAGCTTGCTAAAGGAGATGCAAAAACTGCCAAAGAAAATAATGCCTTGAAAAACAGACTAGACCAAATAGCAAAAGAGTTCCAAAAAGTCAATGAGGAGAATGCCTTTAAAAAAATTGGCCAAATGGAAAAAGAGATACAAAAGCTCATCAAAGAAAATAATGCCTTAAAAATTAGAATGGAGCAAATGAAAGCTAATGACTGCATAAGAAATCAAGAACAAAGAAAATGAAACCATAAAATGAAAAAAAAGAAGGCAATGTGAAATATCTCATTGGAAAAAACAACTCACCTGGAAAATAAATCCAGGAGAGATCATTTTAAAATGATTGGACTACCTGAAAGCCATGATCAAAAAAAGAGCCTAGACATCATATTTTAAGAAAATATCAAGGAAAACTGGCCCAGAAGTCCTAAAACCAGAGGGTAAAATAGAAATTGAAAGAATTCACTGATCACCTCCTGAAAGAGATCTCAAAATGAAAACTGCCAGGAATATTGTAGCCAAATTCCAGAGTTCCCAGGTCAAGGAGAAAATATTGTCAGCAGCTAGAAAGAAACAATTCAAATATAGTAGAGCCACAGTCAGCTTCTACATTAAAGCATTGGGTGGCTTAGGATATATTCTGGAGGGCAAAGGAACTAGGATTACAATCAAGAATCACCTACCCAGCAAAACTGGGTTTAATTCTTCAGGGGAAAAAAGTATATTCAAGTGAGATAAAGGACTTTCAAGTATTCTTGATGAAAAGACCAAAACTGAATAGAAAATTTGACTTTCAAATATAAGACTCAAGAGGAGCATAAAAAGGTAAACAGAAAAGGGAAATCACAAGGACTTAATAAGTTTAAACTGTTTACATTCCTATATAGGAAGAAGATATTTGTAACTCAAAATACCTTTCTTATTATCAGGGTAGTCAGAAGGAGTATATATAGACAGACAGCATAAGTATGAGTTGAATATGAAGGGATGATATTTTCAAAAAATAAAATTAATAAGTGAGAGAGGAATGTACTGGAAGAAAGAGAAAGAAATATGTAGAATGGGGTAAATCAACTCGTGTAAAAGAGGCTAGAAAAAACTTCTACAGTGGAGGAGAAGAGGGAGGAGGTGAAGGAGGGGTGAGTGAACCTTACTCTCATCAGAATTGGCTCAAAGAGGGAATAACACACACTCAAGTGGGTGTAGAAATCTATCTTACCCTACAGGAAAGTAGGAGGGGAAGAGGATAAGAAAAGATGTGCATTGGGGAGGGGAGGTGATAGAAAGGAGGGCAGATTGGGGGAGTGGGTAGTCAGAAGTAAAATACTTCTGAGGAGGGACAGGGTGAAAGGAAGGACTAGAATAAATGGTGGGAGGGGTGGGGAATAGGATGAAGGGAGATACAGTTAGTAATAGTAACTGTGAAAAAAATTTGAAGCAGGTTTTACTGATGAAGGCCACATTTCTCAAACATAAAGAGAATTTAGTCAAATTTATAAAAGTATGAGCCATTCCCCAAGTGATAAAGGATTAAAAGATATGATAAGTTTTCAGATGAAGTAATCAAAACTATCCTTAACCGTATAAAAAAATATTCTAACTCACTATTGATTGGCCAATAGGACAGAAAAGGTAAATGACTAATGTTGGAGATAATGTGGGGAAAATGAGACATTAATATAATATTGGTGGAGTTGTGAACTGATTCAACCATTCTGTAGTGTAATATGGACCTATGTACAAAGGGCTATAAAACCATGCATACCCTTTGACTTAGCAGTACCACTACTAAGTCTATATCCCAAAAGAGATTTAAAAAAAAAGAAAATGAAAAGGGACCTATATGTACAAAAATATTTATAGCAGCTCTTTTCTAGGGGCAAAGAATTAGAAATTGAGGACATGCCCATCAATTTGGGAATGGCTGAACAGGTTGTGGTATATGATTATGATGGAATACTATTGTACTATAAGAAATGATGAGCAGGATGCTCCCAGAAAAACCTAGAAAGACTTGTATGGGTTGCTGCAAAGTGAAATGTACTACATACAATGTAACAGCAATATCGTAAAATGATCAGCTATGAATGCCTTAGCTGTTCTCAGCAATACAGCAATCCAAGACAACTCTAAAGGACTTATGATGAAAAACACCATCCATTCCCAAAGAAAAAGTTGATGGTACCATGAGAATACAGATTGAAGCATCCTTTTTTTACTTTATTTTTCTTGAGGGTTTTTTGTCTGTTTTCTTTCACAACATGACTATTATGGATATGTTTTGCATGATTACACATGTATAAACTATATCAAATTGCTTGCTTCCTCAGTATAGGGGAGAGAGGGAGAAAGGGAGAGAATTTGGAAGTCAGAATTTTAAAAACAAATCTTAAAAATTGTTTTAATATGTAACTGGGGAAAATAAAATACTAAATAAATAAAAATAAATAGATGATTCAGTATGGGGGTTATAGTTTTACCACCAGTTTGTTGGATCAGAAGAACAGGATTTGTTATGCTACTTTGCATTTTAACCAAGGACTAAAATCTGCATTTAGATAATCATTTTATATCTTGAAGTCCAAAAGATTCTAGTAGATGGGGAAATAGAATTCAAATCTAGAAACAAAGCAAAAAACCCCTGTCTGACACCCTTCTAATTAATATTATTGTGCCCAATTCCTAGGTTCTAGAGCTAGAAGGGAGTTAGAGACATCATCTCACTACCCCCTCATTTTACCAAACAGGAAACTGAGGCTGTCAGAATTTATGAGACTTGTCCAAGGTCAAAAAGGTAGTAAATATCAGAAATGGGATTTGAACCACTTCTTCCTGGGCTTCCTGACCAAGTCCATTATCTTGCCACTGTACCACTCAGTATCCCTTGAGCAAGATTTTGCAGATAAAAGATGAAATGAAAACCTAGGTCTTTTGACTTAAAGTCCAGAGTCCTTTCCATTATACCTTACATACAAGTGTACCACACATACTTGTACAATTCAACATGCTAGTAAAACAGAGTAAGAGATGGGAAGATACCACCTACCAAATGCAATATTTAAAGTTTACTGCTCTGCTTTATTTGGTGGCCTAGCATTGCATTTAATAGATTTTCCTCCAGATCTTCCTGTATGAGTCATTATGATTTAAGGTATATAAGCTAACATGAACATAGGCAAACAAATATGCAGCTCCCTACTCATTTTCGGCCCTAGATCAAAATATAAATCTATTTTGAGATAGGATGAGAAAAAGAGAGAAACCCATTCCATTCTGAACTAACTCCTCTCAAAAGTTTCAGAGTCTCTAGAATGTAGAGGGAAGTTTAGGGCAGATGAACCCAGAGGTCTGGATTTCCTTTATAGCAAAACCTAAAGGATGATGGGCTGAAATAGTTTGTCATCCTACTGAGGACTTAGATTTCTAAAGTAGCCATGAAGCTGCCTTAATTTCAAAGTAAAAGAATTATCAGCCTATCCATTTGGATGACAGATATCAGAATCTATGACTCTGTTCTGGGAGTTGGGGGAACACTGTGGAAAAAAAATAAAATACACATTTGGCTATTTATAATCTACTCTGTTAAACAGATTGTCAGATATAGATATAGATAAGCAAACACCACAAATCAGGGCTTGAATATTGTTTTATTGATTGTCTAGACTGGGCAGCCAGGTGGTGCAGTCAATAAAGTACCAGGCCTGGAGTCAGGAAGACGCATCTTCCTGAGTTCAAATGTGACCTCAAACACTTACTAGCTGTATGATTCTGAGCAAGTCAGTTAACCTTTTTTGCCTTAGTTTACTCATCTGTAAAATGAACTAGAAAAAGAAATGGCAAACCATATCAGTATCTTTGCCAAGAAAACACCAAATAGGCTCAGGAAGAGTCTAACACAGCTGAAAATAACTGAACAACAAAGACTTAAGTAAATGATGGAGACAATTTAAATAATGCAAATTGAACTTAATAGTGTGTAGGGGATACTTTTCAGAGAACCAATTGATAAACAGTTATCAGCACACCCCTGGAAGGGACCTTAGAAATAGTCATCAATAAACACGCTTTGATTAAGCACTTGCTATGTGCCAGACCCTGTGCTAATAGTAATAATAATTTAAAAATAATAATAATAATACCTAATATTTATACAGTGCTTACTATGTACCAATCACAGCGCTAAGCACCTTGCAATTATTATCTCATTTAACCCTCACAACAACCCTGTAAGGTATTATCCCCATTTTACAGATAAGGAAACTGAAGCCCAGAAAGGTAAGGTTGATTACTTAAGTTCACACAATTAGTAAGTTAAAGAGATAGATTTCCTCCTGCAATTTCAGGACTTTCCCCACTATACCATGCAGCCTCTTAAACATATTCTAATCTCATCCTAGAACATTAGATTTTGTTTTCAAGGAATATTTAGGAAATACCATCTTAAGGGAGATCAATGATACAACTAACCTAAGACAGATATAGATATAGAAACAGATATGTTAACTGTTATCATTATTGTTATTATTAACATGTGGTCTGACATTTAGTAAATGTTTAATCAAAGTGTGTTGACTGATTGACTACCTCTGAGGTCCTTCCTTCTAGGGGTAAATATTTAACAATTGGCTCTCTGAAAAATATGATCAACCCCTATTAAATTTAAGCTTGCATCATTAACATTTTCTCCATCATTTTCTTGTCTAGACAATCAACAAAACAAAATTCACGCCCTGATTTGTAGTGTTTGCTCATTTTTCCCCCTTAGGAAGCAATAGGGGTTAAGTGACTTGCCCCAAGTCACACAGCTAGTAAGTGAGATGAAAGTCAGAGTGTGCTGGAGCCAGCGCTAACCTAAGAGTTGATTGCTAAATTTTCAGTGTCAGCTCTCAGGTTGGAGCTGGCTCCAGCACATCCCTGCTTCCACCTCTCTGGATTTTCATAACAGTGATTTCTTTTCCTCTTGCCTGTCTAACTGCTCTTTCTCAGTCTTTTTTGCATGCAAAGTGAAGTTCTGACCATATCATTTCCCATGTTCCTTCACCTCCCAAGCAAACCTACCCAATAAACTCCACGGGTTCCTTATAATATCAATCATCAAGCATTTAATAAAGTTTTTACCATATGCCAGGCACTGTACTAAGTGGTGAGAATACCAATATCTTGTTCTTCTGTCATGTATTCCTTCTCCCCAAAAGTGGCGATGATTGCTTATCTACCAAGCAGACTTTTTTTTCATTCTCACTCTTTTGCAGTGTTTCTTAAAATTGACTTCTCTTAAAAGTTTTTTTTTTTTTTTTATCAAGGATTATTTGAGAACTAAATGTCAGAAAGGGGCAATAATGATCATAAGGGCAAAGAAAGGATGTGAGTTACAAAGGAATAATAGCTTAGTCATGTGACTTATCTAAGGTATCCATCAGTGTGGAAAGTTGTGATGCATCACTGTTAAGACTGGATACGAAAGAGAGAACACAAGAATTTGACTTTAGAAAATCTGGGTTTTAATGTCAGCTCTAACATTTCCTTGCACAGTCTTGGAGAACTCAACTATATAGCTCACAAATTGTTAAAAATGAATTGGACCTTAGAAAATAGATAGTTTAACTCCATCAATTTATAAATGCATATACAGAGGTCCAAATAGGTTAGGTGATTTACTTGTTAATTCCATAGTTAGTTAGTGGTAGAGCCAGAATTAAAACCCCCATCTCCCATGATTCCTGGTTCAGTACTCTTTCTTCTACTCTCTGCTAGACATCCTCTGCCTCAGTTTCCCCATATGTAAAAAGAAGTTATAATGTCTGCACTACTCACCCCACCTGATTATTGTGAGAATCAAATAAGATAATGCATAAAACTACCTTGTGAACCATAAATGTCCGCTGTTGTATTAGCATTACAAGATAAATTTATGACAGATAAATTAATGTTATGTCATGTTTTCTGCTTTGACATGCCAGTGTAGTCATATAACCTGGATAAGAGATGATTAGGCAGGTTTTTTATTCATTAGAAGCTGGGTGTGTCCCATCTTGTGATTAGGGAACTGTGCAAAATGAGAAATACCCAAGATATACCTCCAGCCTACTGGGTGTTAAGTGAAAGATCCCTGTTGTGTTTCATTATAGACAGGTATCATAAGGCTAAGAAATTGCCAGAGATCTGTCAAAATTCTGGGAGCACTGAGAGCAATTTCTCCTTAAATTCCCACTTTTTCTTCTTCCTTTCCTTCCAAATACTGTCAAGTATTTAGTTGGTTGATTTAGATATAACTAATTAAGTGCTAATTATGTAGAAAGAAATGTAGTCAAGATAAGACTTACACAAGTATATGAAGCACTTCAATGTGAACAGGCAGCATGTTATAGTCCTGCCTCAGATACTTACTAGTTGTCTAACCCTTGGCAAATCATTTAATCTCTCTGAGTTTCATTTTCCTCATAGACAAAATGGGAGAGTCAGACTCAGTAGCCTCTTACCATCCCTTTTAGCCCTAAATCTACAACCCACTATTTCTGTCTTTGGCCCTCTTCTCACCATACTTTACCTTGGTGGGCTGACTCATTCTTTTGTTTGTTTGTTTGTTTTTGCTTTTCCTTTTCTTTTTTGAAGGCCAATTGGGTTTAAGTGACTTGCCCAAGGTCACCTGGCTAGTTTTTTGTGTGTGTTAAGTATCTAAGGCCGGATCCAAACCCAGGTCCTCCTGACTCAAGGGCTGGCACTCTATTCACTGTTACACCTAGCCACCCCTCTATTAATTTCATAACCCTTTGGATTTTTTTTTGGAAGGGGAAGGTGGGGCAATTGGGGTTAAGTGAATTGCCCAAAGTCACACGGCTAGCTTTTGTGTGTGTGTCCACAGGCTGACTCATTCTTATTCTTCAGTTTCCTCTATGTAGATAATTTTCAAAGGTATATATCTACTCCCATGCCTTCCCAGAACCATAGTTCTATATTTCCAAATACCTGTTTAATCTTTCTGCCTGTATGTCCTTCTAGCATCATAAATTCATCACCTCACAGCAATTCTCTCCTACTTTATTTCTGTTGAAATTGACCTCACAGTCAACCCATGTGATAGTCTACTCACTTTATCCTATGACTAGTAATTTCTCCACTTAAAGTGGTCATTCCAATGATTATTTTCCAAAGATAAAAATCTTAATTATCTATAGCTTCTTCTCAATACTCAGACTAATCTCTGAGTTCACTGATGTGGGCATGCTCTTCAATGATACAGATCACACTCTATCTATCAATATTATCATATTAATGTATGATAATATTAATGTAGTCCTTATTTTTAAATGGTCTTCTTTTAAAAATATGTTTTTTTTCTGATTCTTAACCAAGGAATATGTTAAGTGCTAAGGTGAAAATCTGTCGAATTCAATGAAATATTATCTTTAAAGACTTCCATTTATTTTAAAAGACAGTGGCTGAAACTCTGGAATTAAATATATTTTTTAAAAAGGATATGAGTGTTAGACTTGGATTTCTTTTTTTTTTTTTTAGCAATAAAGGCTATCCATGAGAAAACCAACCTTACATCCTGCTTCCACAGAGATAATCAGCTGTTGCCCACATTAAGCATATTGGTCATAGACCAATGTAGTTGTTAAAAAGGAAAAAGAAAACTTAGGTAGGAAGAGATACTAGAGCATGTGGCTCTGCATGAGTATTCAGGCTTCCTTTTCCCTCAGTTTGAACATAACAGTAACTCCTGTTTATTTGGGACTTCCGACTCCTAAGAGTCTGATTCTGTGACCTGTGCTTGGGCTTATTCTAGCAATAAACCACACTTCCTTAATCCTCTCTCTCTCTCTCTCTCTCTCTCTCTCTCTCTCTCTCTCTCTCTCTCTCTCTCAGTACTATTATAAAAATTGCTGGTTTATTTTTGTGTCTATGGAACATATTTCCCTCTGTCTTTGGTCCTTGATCTGCGTATGTGTAAAAGTATACCTGGAGGTTTGTGAGTGATTTTTTCCCTTTTTTGTTTCTGCACTCTTATTCTTTCAGATCAGCTGTGAGATTCATGGGAAGGCATGCTTGTCCACAAATTTTGGTGCCTAGGAGAGCACAATTAAGAAGTGCAAATTGGCTGCCCTTAATTGCATAAGAGTTTTTGGTGCATGCAAATAGACATGCATATTTTTGCTCCATTATTCCTTTCTAAGAGCCAAAACCTAATCTGCCCCATTAAACAAATTAGGCTGGAATAGCTATATGCATACCAATACTCCTCAAAACCTTGTAACTAGAAGTTAAAACTAAAGCAAAAGACATTTCTTAAGACAACAGTGGAACATTGTCTGCTATATTTGTGTCCAGTCATTCTTATCTAAAAGAAAAAGATGTTGAAATAAAATCATACTCAAGTATTTTTCTAATGCCAAATGAAGAAGATATCTGTAGAGTGAGAAATTTTAAAAAACAGATTTCAAAGATTAAGACATATTAAGAAAGTTGTTGGTTTATATTAGAAATGAGGAATTTTGGGGCAGCTAGGTGGCACAGTGAGTAAGAGAGTCAGTCTCGGAGTTGGGATGACCCGAGATCGAAACCAGCCTCAGAAAATGAGCACCCACACATAAATAATGACTAGCCGTGTAACCTTGAGCAAGTTACTTAACCCCAATTGCTTAAAAAAAAAAAAGAAATGAGGAATTTGGGGGAAAAAATTCTCTATGTACACTGTGTTCATTTTACTTAGACTCAATGAGACACACAAATCAAAAATGCTAAATGGAAAAATAAAGAAATTTCCTTCAAGAACAAGAGCCTTTCCAAAAGATACCACCATCATGGCTCCAACCCCTAAATATATCAATAATAATAATAACAATAACAGTTAATATTTACATAGCACCTACATAGCAAAACACTTTATAAATATCTCATTTGATCCTCACAACAGCCCTCAGAGGTAGGTCCTGTTATTATAACTCATTTTACAGATAAGTAAAGAAAAATTAAGTGCCCAGGGTCTCACTGCTAATGTATGAAAATTTTTTAGTCAACTTCCCTAGAAGAGATACTAGAGCATGTGGCTCTGCATGAGTATTCAGGCTTCCTTTTCCCTCAGTTTGAATATAACAGTAACTCCTGTGTCCTGGCTAGCCCAATTAATTAGAACATGATTCTAATGATGGCCAAAGGAAGTAATTTGGGTCCCAGAGAGGTCAGTTAGGAGAGGCAGGATGATATAATAGAATGGATGCTAGAGCCAGAATGACCTTGGTTTGAATCCCACTTTCAGCACTTAGCAGTGTGACCATGAGCAAGTAATTAACCTCTCTAAACTCGTTTCCTCCTCTGTAAAAAAAGAAGACACTAACACCCAGAGAATCATGGATTTAGAGCTGAAAGGAACCTTAAGCCAACCACTCCAACCTTTGGCCCATTTTATAAATACAGAAATTGAGACCTAGAAATGGAGTAATTTGCACAAGTCCAGCAGGGTGGTTTAGCTAGTTGAGAAGTACATGAGAACTATTCATATTCCTTGACCCAGAAATACTGCTATGGAGCATATAATCCAAGGAGGTCAATGGTGAGAGAATTCCATATATGCTCAAATATTCATAGCTGCACATTTTTTAATATTAGTAAATAGCTGGAAACAAAGTCTGTATCCATTGACTGGGGACTTTTGTGAGAATCAAATGAAATAATGATATAAAGTACTTTTTAAATCTTAAAGCACCACCCAAATGTTAGTTATTGCCTTTTGTGAAAGGAGGGGAAAAAAGAACGTCTCTTTGGAAGATGCATATTAAATCCCTAACCTCCAATATTTGAATGGATCCAGTCACAGAGACATAAAATTATAAGATAAGGCCTCAGTACAAACCCAGCACCTTTACTGGAAAAGCAATTAAGAAGTGTGTAGCCTCTTGTTGATAAACAGCAGTTTGTCTTCCAGTAAGGACATCATGACTTCTTAAGGACCATAAGAGCAATTTCAAATGGAACAGGGGGGGAGAAAGCACTGTGACCAGAGAACGCAACAGCTGTGTGGCTCATCTGTTTCACAATTCATTTCCTGTACTGTGCAAGTCTGTTGGGAGGAATACCATCAGTGAATTCCAAGCATGGAAAGAATCTGACCATTCTCTTTCATTTCTTTACCACACCACCTTTGTCCTATCCCACTAGTTCAGTATTGTTTCATTTTGCATCTTTCCTTGATTTGTGGACAAGCAATAATCTGGGAAAGAGGAAAGGGGGAAAAACTGTTTCTAAAGCTTTTTTGGAAGACATGGTTTGGATTCAATTATTAATTTCCATTCTTTTTCTTCAATTGAATTTGGCTCCTGAAAGACAGAGCAGGGATTATAGAAACTTAAGAGCTAGAAGACATCAGTAAGCCCAGCTCCTTCGTTTTACAGCTGAGAAAATTGAAGCCTAAGGATATGGTGACTTTATCCAAGCTTCCAATGGGATTTGACCTTAGGACTCCAGGTAGAAAGAGGTTCTCTGAAAGTGTTATACACCAATGTGGAGATCTAGCTCCCCTCAGCTTTATGGAATGGAGAAAAGTTGCCTGTAAAGGCAGAACAGTCCCAAGCATTAGATAATTCGCTTAATACAGTTTTTCCCATATTTCCTTTCCCACCGACAACACCTTGATTTGGGTCCTAGACACTCCACCCCTGAACTACTCCGTCCGCTTCCCTGCTGATCCCTGCCTCTGATCCTTCCTCTATCTAATCATCATAAACACACATATGTGCTCACACATGCATACACATGCATGCACATATGCACACCCACACACACACAAACACACACCAGTGCTAGCAGATTAAACTAAATCTGGTAGTCCCTAAAATACTACTTTCATCATTCCATTTCTTAATATCTCTTTCTACATGGCACTTAGTATAGGACTGTGCACTTAGTAAAAGATGCTAAATAAATACTGTTTTTGCTGAATGACTATGTTAAAGAGGAAAGCTTTCTCAGGTAATTTTTAAACAATAGTTGAAATAATTTCCCTATCTATATGGAATGGTATGCCAGTTCTGTCACAAGGACCAGGAAGAAGTTTTAAGTCAGACATCTTTTCAAGGGAAGGTTAAGGGAGAGTTATTCTGTGCCCATTACTTCAAAAAAAAATCACCGAAGGTTGAGGACTTTTTTTTCCTGTGTAAATTTGATAAATCGTCCTACTTGATGTATTTCTTCTTGTATTACATTATTCTTATTTTGTATTGTATTCTTATCTTATTTCACCTTTCTGTCCAATTTTCCCTGTTTCCCACTCCACACTAAAAATGGACATCATGGGTCAGAATGATGGTAAATACTAACCTAAGCTGGAATGCTGGCTTCTTTTAAACTTCCTATATCTTTGGTTCAGGCCTTCCCTGGGATGGGGGATGGCAATAAAGAGTATTGTCCTAAAAGTCCTCCAAAGCTGTGGAAAACCTGGTGGTATTAATCAATTTAACAAACATTTATTAAAGGTTTATATGTGCAAGGAACTGTGCTAGGTTCTGAGGATATGAAGAAAAAAATCAAAGTCTGACCTCAAGGAGTTTACATTTTACTTGAGGGATATAACATATAGAGGAGAGACAGAGAATAGAAAGATGGTTATATAGGTAGAGATACAGAAATTGATAAATAGATAGATAGATAGATAGAGATAAATACAAAATATGTATAAAGTAAATACAATACAACTTGAGGGAAGAGGACTAACACCCAAAGGTCTTAGGAAAGATTGCCTTAGGAGAGAAGCTAGGGGTTCCTAGAGGGCGGCTAGATGGCTCAGTGGATAGAGCTACTAGGATCAGAAAGACCGGAGTTCAAATCTGGCCTCAGACACTTACTAGCTGTGTGACCTTGAGCAAGTCACTTAACCCTATACGCCTGAGTTTCCTCATTTATAAAATGAACTGGAAATGGCAAACCACTTTTTGCCAACAAAACTCCAAATGGGGTCATGAAGAGTCAGATACAACTGAAAACAACAGGGATTCCAAGAGGCTGAGATGAGAAGGGAAAGCATTCCAGGTATAGCAGAAGAGTCTATACAAATGCATTTACATGGGAGATATAATGTCATATGTGGAGAACAATGAGCATTTTCTTACCTTAAAGCAATAGTGTTAAACTCAAATAGAAATGGATCCCTGCAGGCTGCATTAAACACAAATTAACATTTTCTGTGTTGCATTGTATTTTTATTTCATGTTTAAACATTTCCCAATTACATTTTAATCTGGTTCAGCCACTGGAGGAGTTTTGCTACTGCTTGTAGCCAGTAGGCTGTGCTTTTGGCACCTCTACTGTAGAGTGTGTGAAAGGTAGGAATGTGCAGTAATCCTGAAAAGATTGACTGGGGTCAGAATCTGAAGGATTATAAATGCAAAACTGAGGAATTTGTATTTATCCTAGAAGTAATAGAAAGCCACTGAAGTTTCTTGAGTTGGAGACTAGTATAGTCAGACTTGTAGAAATATCAAATGAGAGATAATGAGCAATCTCAAGAAACTGTTATATCATCTATTCTTTACTGTGGCTATAAGAACTTTGAACAGCCACATGTGTGTTTCCATACAGAACTGAGGAGAACATAGGAAATATTTCCCTGGTTGTTTTTTCCTACTTCTACTAATGTTTAAAATGAAACGTCCTAATTTTATAGATTTATTCATCAGGTAGACTGGAGATTGGGAAAGATTCACAAAGGAAATAAAATAATATAGAGAACATGAAAGGCGCCCGTGAAGTCTTTTGTAATCTCTTCTTCCTTTTCTATATTTTCTACCCAGTCACTATAATATGATCCTCCTTACTTAATCTAAATGAAGACCATGATCATCAGGAATTGAATAAGTAATGAGAAAAAGGGATATAAGTTTTCATATACATTCAGATATCCCATTCAAAATTAGATTTAATTGTGGACAGAGACAAACCTCTTCTGGTTTCCACAGCCAGTAACAAAATAATAACAAAATTTCTCAGAGTTGGAGATGGCATATTAGGTTTCCCTGTCCACCTAAAAGGTATAAAACTACCAGGACAGGGTAATTAAAAATGCTTAGAAGACCCAGATCAGTGGAATGGAAAGATAGAAGGAAAAGTTCCTTGTATGAGAACAGATCAAGAAGAAAAAAACAAAAGAATAATTGGACTACCTAAAAGCTATAGTCAAAAAAAGAATCTTGATACAATAATATGGAAAATAATTAAAGAAAATTGTCCAGAATCATTAAAACAAGAGGGAAAAGTAGAATTAGAAAAAATCCATCAATCACCACCTGAAAGAGATAATATGAGGAAAATCAACAGGAATAGTGTGATAAAATTCCAGAACCATCAACTCAAGGATAAAATATCATGAGCAGCAAGAAAAAAACAATTTATATATGGTAGTGCCACAATTAGAATTACATAAGACCTAGCAGTAGCTACATTAAAAGATCACAGGTGTTAGAATACCACATATCAAAGAGCAAAAGAACTGGGCTTCCAGCAGAAAATATATCCAGCAAAGCTAAACATAATTCTTAATTTAAAAAATGGACATTTAATGAATGACTTTCGGGACTTTGTTAAAAAACAAAACAAAACAAAAACCTGAACTTAATAGAAGATTTGACATGCAAGCACCAAGAAAAACATAAGATACATACCAAAGACCAGTTACAAGGGACTCAATAAGGACAGATTGTTTACCTTTTATGTATGCATTAGGTAAAACATATGTCTAAGATTGTTATTAGTAATTGGGTAGTTCATAAGAAAAATTGGGGTAAACTTGAGCATGATATGACTTCAAAAAGTAAAACTTTTCAGGAACAGCTTTAGAGTAATTACCTTAGATAAATGAATTGCAAGAGGAAGAACCAATACAGAGGAATTAGATGGGGGAAAAGAGCTGTTAGTTCTGGAAACCTCCTTTCATCAGGAATGGGTTCAAGAGGGAACAATACATATACATCTAGAAGAGTATAAAAGTCTTCTAAATTTAGAAAGAAATAAAATGCTAAGGGGATAGTGAGAGGGGAGAGGATAAGGGAGAGGCATCTTTGGAGGAGAAGGTGAAGAATCGGGGGTGTGGAACCTGCAACCCTGAGGCCACATGTGACCCTCTAAGTCCTCAAGTACAGCCTTTTGACTGAATCCAAACTTCATATTTGAGGACCTAGAGGTCCACATATGGCCTTTAGGCATAGGTTCTCCACCCCTGGAATAGGTTAAAGGGGGAAATAGAAGGGTGTTTATGTTAATAGGAATGAGAGGATAAGGGAGGGATTGTTGGGGATGGAGTAGGTCAAGTAATAGGAGGGCAAGGTAGCAGGCAGAAGTAAAGTAGAAAAGTCAGGAAAAATAGGAAATAAATATGCACAAACATAAAAACAAATTAGGAGTAGAATCTGTTTGGGAAAGTATGTGTTTATATATGTATGTATGCATATGTATATTGGTATGAATATATCTATATATAAATATATCCATGCTCAATTATAGCCTGGGGGCAGGGGAGAAAGGGGGGAAGTATAAAATAAAAACTGTATAGCAGAGAACAAAAGAAAACATACATATTAAATACATAGACTTTCTTGAAATGGAATTTTATTGCTATATATTTTGAATCCTAGGGGCAGCTAGGTGGCACAGTGAGTAGAGCACCGGCCCTGGAGTCAGGAGGACCTAAGTTCAAATCTAAGTTCACTTAACACTTACTAGCTGTGTGACCTTGGGCAAGTCACTTAACCCTAACTGCCCTGCTTTCCCACCTTCAAAAAGACCAAAATAAAAAATAATTTAAAAGATATTTTGAATCCTCTCTTACATTCTGCTGTGCACATGACATGTTTTTTTTCTTTTCCTTTTTTATATTTAACTTTATGTTTCTTTTTCTTTTCTTATTATGTATTTAAGTTTTAGTATTTAAGTCTAAAATAAATAAAGCTGGTCAGGTTGCTATAGCATTCAAATGTACAAAGAATCCTCAACTGTATATTCAGCATGAACTGTTCTGTTGCCTTTTTTGTGCTGATGACATAAATCAGTTCTTTCCAACAACTCACAGAGAATGATAGCAACTGAAAATGTGTTCAAAAAAACATACTGAATACCATTAAAATAGTTTTGAAATTTTCTGTGACATATGTTTTCCATTTTTGTCAATCTATTTAATCAGCATCAGTCTTAAAGAACTACATGACTCAATTCACTCAAAATAGCATCTCCAAGGAAATAATTTCTATCTAATAGAGAAGAATGGTAAATATAATGGATGTGATGAACTTCATCCCACATTTGAAAATTTTTCCCTGTGGTTTGAAGATCTATTCCAATGGACAACTCATTTGTACAAAACAAGACCATGCTTTGGGTGGCAAATAATTCTGATCCAATTGTAGTTGCTGACATTTCTTGGAGACCAAAAATGGAAGAAATCCCAAGCGGGATAATCTAGAAAACTTTTTTTATTTGTCTTCATCTTTGCAATGAAGGACCTGGCCCCTGAACTAGTAAGGAAGTCCAAGTCCTAGAAAGGGTCCTTTCCATGTGTATACACACATGTGTGTATTTCATTTTTTTTTAAATTGTGTTCTGTCTTAAGAAAAAAAAGTTAGAAATACTTAAGATAATTAGAAGGTAAAGTAATTTATCTTTTTTCCTTCTGTGTGGTACTGAAAAGATGAATGTTTTAAATCAAATGTAACCATTGAAGGGGAGTTGGTAGAGTATACTCTACTCCTCTGACAACATATTTTATTTTAACAGTTTCTGAAGCACCCAAATGTTGAATGCCCAGAAATCTGTTAAGCAAAGGGAATTGGCCATGTTTCAGTTTGTCCTAATCTTATTCAGGAGAGTCAATAATTCATTCAACATATAGTAAGCTCTTATGTGTCAAGCATAGGATAAAGTACTTGGAATACAATTACAAACAAAAAGAGTCTCTGCCCTCGAGGAGTTTACATTCTAATAGGGGAATAGATAACATATAAAAGGAAACTGAATATGATGTGGGGGAGGAAATTTCTGAAGTAGGCATAATGGAGAAGACTATGTTGTATTCTGTTTACCCTGCTAAAATCAAGTTCTGAGAGGAACCATCCAGTCAGATGGAGGGACTCCCTCCCTTTCTTTAATCTAGACAATCAACAAAAGCAATAAATTGAGCCCTAATTTGTATCATTTGCTCCCACTGGAAATTTAACAGTAGGCTCTATCATTAGTAAGAGTTGGCAGTTGATTCTAGCATACACAGGTATGTGTAAGGGGAAAAGACCTCCTTTTCACTGGAGGTCTTTAAGTCAAGGTTATACAACCACTTGTCAGGATGGGGAGGAGACTCTCTTAAAATACAGGTTGTGCCAGGTGGTTTTTGAAGTGCCTTCCAACTCAGATTCTGTCATTCAGTGGTCCAGGAACTTCTTTCTCTGAAGTTATAAATTGCAGAGAAAGTGCCCATTGGTGTAGGAAGTTCTTCACCAGGAGCTCCTTACACCAAGGAAATCACAAAGCAAAAATAAGATTTGGATTGATAGAAAGGAGACTTGAGGACTCTTGCAGGGTTGCTATAGTTCTAGGTAGTTCTATCTAGCCATCTTAGTCAAGCCTATTTTCAGCCTCAACCCATCTTCTCTGTCTCTCCAAAAAGTCACTATTTTCTCTCTAGTCCAAGATATTTCTCTTCTGGATCCAGGTCATGCTCCTTTCTTCCTGCCTCCCAGAGAAGCAGTATGTTTGTTCTGAAATCCTTCCCACCCCTGCCCCACATCTCCTATTCCTGGTTCATGCTACTGCATTCCTGACCAGCAGAGCAGCAGATCCATTTTGGTGCTCACCCCAATGGCCAGTCCAGACCAAAGTCCCCAGGCTACCTAAGAAACTTGATTCCTCAGGAGTGTGCACAGTGCATGGTATTTAATAAGTGCTTAATAAATATGTGCTAAGTGTTGATACAAAAACAAAAGTAAAAGAACTCCTGCTCTTAAAGATATTACATTCTATCAGGATGTTTCCAGATGCCCAGTTATGAAGTATGCTACCTACCTCCTGAGAGAGAGATAATAGCCTAGACTCAAGATGCACAATAGGACATACATTTTGCATGTCTCTAATATGGAAATTTGTTTTTCTTGACAATGTATTTTTGTTACAAGAATTTTCTTTGCCTCTTTTTCCCTCCAGTGGAGGATGAAGTGGGAGGGAAAGAAAATTATTGTTTGTTAAATGAAAAAACAAAGTTGTCAATATTCTATCAGGACATTACATGTAAATATTTACCAATAACATATATGAGGCTAGGAGGACACAGTATATATGTGTGATTGTGTATTACACACTCATACACACCCATATACATACACAAAGTCATTTCAGGGGAAAATACTGGGTACCCAACTAGGTAGATCAGAAAAGCCTTCATGTAGAAGCTTAGTCTTGAAATGAAAGACTCTAAGAGGTAGAAATGGAGAGGAAAAGCATTCTAGGCATGAGGGAGAAAGGCAATGGAGTGTCATTTAAAATGAGCAGCTAGGTGGTACAATGGATAGAGTGCCAGGCCTGGAGTCAGAAAGATTCATCTTCCTGAGTTCAGATTGACCTCAGACAACTCCTGCGCAACTTACTTAACCCTGTTTGCCTCAGTGTCCTCATTTGCAAAATAAGCTGGAGAAGGAAAGTATCTTTGCCAAGAAAACCCAAAAACAGGCCACAAAGAGTCAGACTGAAAAGCAGTTCAACAACAACATCAGTTTGTCTGGACACCAAAGTGCATGGATGGAAGGGATGTATAATGAGGGTAGAAAACTATAGAGGGGCCAGATTGTGAAAGGTCTTAAATGCCAAGTAGAGGAGGTAATAGTAAGCCACTGGAATTCATTCTATTGGAAGGCAGATAGTAGTTTTTGCTGATAGTTCCATACTTGAATAATTCAAAAACCTATGACTTCACCAGGGTGGGTTCTCTCTCTCTCTCTCTCTCTCTCTCTCTCTCTCTCTCTCTCTCTCTCTCTCTCTCTCTCTCTCTCTTTCTCTCTCCCCCTCTGTCCCACCCAGTACAGGTCTCAACCTCTCCATAGGGGACCAGCTTTATGAGTTACTGTTCGAAGACATTCATCTCTTGGTATCCAGCTTGTGGGTGATGATCCTCTCCAAACCTGGTTAGGCAGTTCCCCAGATGACAGATATATAACCTGTCATTGATGGGCCCTCATTAAAGGGCTTTCCAGAGCTTTAAGACCTGCCAGAGCCTGTGCTCTGTTGGCATTGTCTTTAGGGTCACCTCCACTCCAAAGTGAGGCATCAACACAGAACGCCCATGAAGATTACCCAATTCACTACTAACAATCAACTATTGTTGAAAATTAATATAGCAGACAGCATCAGGAGACACTGCAGACCCTTGATGCTCAGCCACCCATAAAGGTGGACATTTCCCACTGAGTGGACCTTTACCACCCTCAGAAAGGTTAGTGAACTAGCCTTCCTTTGGAGCTTATGTCACTCATTATGTCACTCAGTTCTTCAAGGGAAGGGACTTTGTCTGATCCCTTTTTTTATTTTTATTATTTTAGTATTGTACCAAGGTTTATGCTAAATCTATGATCTTATTCTAAGAATTCTGATCTTTCTAATCCTTTTCCTCAAAACCTCTGTCTTTCAAAACTTCTACCCCAGGTAATCCCCAAATTCTATTCAACAAATATTGATAGGGGCCTAATAAATAGAGAGGCAGCTAGGTGGCACAGTAGATAGCACACTAAACCTAAAGTCAGGCTGACTCATCTTCCTCAGTTTAGATCTGGTCTCAGACACTTAGCAGTGTGTGACCCTGGGCAAGTCATTTAACCCTGCATGCCTCTATTTCCTCATCTGTAAAATGAGTTGGAGAAAGAAATGGCAAACCACTCCAGAATCTCTGCCAAGAAAACCTCAAATGGGATCACAAAGAGTTGGACACAACTAAAAAATGACTGAAATAACAGAATAAATGGTAATAAAAGGGTAAAAATGAAAGTTTCCTCCCTCAAGAAGGTCACATCCTATTGTGGAAATCCTTTCTAGATCCAAGTAAGTAGAATACAAGTTAGAGGAGGGAGCACCTGAGGTGATTAGAAGAGGTGGCACCTGGGCTGAGCCTTGAGGGAAGATAATGATTCCAAAAAGCAAAGATGACAAGGGATTACATTGCAGTCAGGAGGAGGGCTTGTGCAAATATACAATTAGGCCAAAGGAGGTGGGAGTAGGAATGGAATGTTGAGTTCAGAACACAACACACATTCCATCATTCAATCAAATACACTTCATCCCTTCATTCTCATACCTATTTGCTTTTTTTTATTTGGTCTGTACTATGACTTCACTGATGTAGAGAACTCCCTGTATGTCTGCTCTCTATCTAATAACCTCTTTGTGTATAGGCTCTCATGTTTCTGTTGTTGGTACAATTTATTTTTTTTTATTTTTCTATTAATATAACTCTAGGTAAGTTGGATTTTTAAGGTGGAAGAAATTATAGGACCAAAGATTTGAGACATAGGGACCATGTACCCAACTCCTCATACAAATGAGAAAACTGTAACACAGAATTGAAGTGATGGGCCAAAGGTCGCACAGACTGAGGTTTGATCTTACTCTAGATTTGTTTTCCTTACTCTAGGTCCAGTGCTCTACCTGCTATGTGGTGCTATCTTTTTGTTTTCCATTCCTCCTCAAAACACCTATTCAAATTGGGAGAGGGAAATACACTAAATAAATATTAAAAATTAACTAAGCCTACTCATTATGAGAATTTTGTAAGCAAATGCTGTAAACGGGCCCATTTGATGTTTTTCGGGTTTCAAACTTCTGGTTTACGGCCTAATCACATCCTAAATTTCTTTTATTTTTTTTGGCAATTGGGTAGTGCCAAAGGTGGGAATTGCAATTGTAGCAAACCCATTTTGGAAGTGACTCTGCACGTCAATTCAGTAAAATGTAAGCTTTGGTGAAGAAACAGAATACCAAACTATAGTAGGCCGTCATTTGTTAGTGTGGGTTTGGAGGGAGGGTAATATGGGGAAAAGGGAAGGTGTTCAAAAAATGAATGTTTCCTTCTATTGAAAATTATGAGAGGCAAGATTTCTAAAGGGGGGGATGAATAGGAAAAGGAGAATTCTGGCAGTGTTTAAACTTTTAAAAACTAATTCAATGTAATACTCGTGAATGCTCTTCAGTTTCAAATCTGGGGCTCAGAACATTTTGTGACAGTTACCCTGGGGATTTTAATTTAGGAATTTCCATCCAGTAAGCCATTGGTTATAAGTATTTGATCCAAAAATGTATTCCATGTGGCCATGTTTTTCCAGGATTTTCTATAGATATAAGAATGAGAGAGGTGGGAGGGGAAGAACTTAAATTAGCTGTAGTCAGAATAGTTATGTTTTCTCTATTTTTACTTTCTATCTTTGTACTCCAACAATTAATCCATGTTTTGACCCATTGCTGCTAAGTAATTCATAATATTTTGCCGACATTTAATTTTGACAAAGTATTTCTACATAGCAAAAACTGGTTTATTAATGGTTGGACAACAACCAATCCAAATCACAAGGTAACCTTCTTATAAAACTGCTTACCTTGTGGTCAGCCATTACCATCAACCTTACCTACTCCAGCCCTTGCCTCTCAATGGAATTATGATGAAGATGGACAGAACAATGCTGTGACTGTCCCTTCTGTCCCCTATGATCATCGGACCACCATTATCATCCACCTTCCCATTCCATTCTCTAGTCAACTGGTATTTCCTCTAACCTCTTTGCTAACAAACTGTTCTCCCATAGCCCCAATCCCTATGATTCAGAGTTGTAATCTTCCAAAGTGAGCCATCTTTTTCCTTCTACTTCTCTCCAAATTTTCATCCCTCTTTACCCCAACCTGTCCCTATTCTCTATTTCCCTCATCTACTATTGCAATTCCTGGAATATCCACTCTATCACTAGCAAATGTCTCTTTGTCTTAGATTTCTTCCTTTCTCTCTCCCACCCTTCTGACATGCACTTAAACAGGACTTTTCTTGGAAGGTTATTTTTTTCCTTGCCACACTCCCCTGCTCTCTACCTCTCTCCTCATGCCCTCTGGGGTACACTGGGATAAAAGAAGTCAGTATTATCCTTAATCCCCATTGCCACTCTGTTACCATCATATAGTTGAAAAAAAGGTATTGCCCTCCATTGTTAAAGGGAATTTTCTCATCTAGGAACTCTTTATACTAATGAAATCACAGGCACAGTCCCTATCTCTATCTGTTCTCAACTGGGTCCCCTCAAATGCATGTCAGTCTATTTTTTCTTCCTTTCTATCAGTGATGAGGATAGACAGAATAGTTCCCCACAGAATAGACAGATAGTAATGGTTTCAGAGTTATTCTTCATTCTGAAGCCCCCAAAGCCACCCCAACCCCATATCTTTCAGCAGATGATTTTCTCTCCTACTTTACCAAAAAAAAAGTCATGAAAAAGCCAATAGTCATGAGCTTACTCATGTGCCCTATACTCTATTCCTCAAAAGCTTTCTATAGTTTTACCTATCCTTTCCTCCTTTATCTTGGTCTCCAAAGAAGTTGCCCTTTTCCCTGTATTTGTTCCCATGAGCCCCATCCCCTCTAAGCTCTACTTCATGAAATTGGCTCTGATTCAGCTTACCTCCTGGTTTCTCCACTCTCTCTATCCTCAAATTTTCCTATAACACAGAAGTTCTTAACCTTTTTTGCTGACATGGACTTTACTATTATCCACTTAACCATAGAGTCAAGACCCATTGGCACTAATTATACAAAACATTATGGAGGGATTACTATCTGCTGTGGTAGAAGAACTACACATATCAAAACTGCAGATTGTTATGTATCTATGTCAATTCCTTTCCCTTTTTAGCATGTAAGCTCTTGGGAAGCAGAGCCTTTTCATATCCAGTTTTGTTACCTTATACCAAGGCCTAGCAGGATAATACATACCATTGATTCAGGTGAGTACAGTTTGACTACCATTTACCACGATCAGCAGTTAATATCAATCCTGAGGAGCACCCAAGCCTCATGGGTTGGGTTTTTTATGCCTTGGATGACCAAAAAGGAGTCAAAGGTTTAAGATTTAGTATCTATCCTAAACATATTTCTTGTCTTTTGAGGAAAAAAAATTAATCAAATCAACATGGAGTAGATATTCCTATTACATTCTTTAACTTTAGCTAGACTTGTCAGATAAGATACTATCATTCAAAGCTTTCCAAATTTAGTAGAACCTACCAAAGAATATTTTCCCACCCACTATTCTTCAAGAACTAAGGGCCACAAAGGGGACATTAAATTAGGGAATTTGGAGTGATAGAGAGGTGGAGAGACCAAGTACATGCATCACCGTGATCTAAGAGAAAAATGAAATAAGTAAGGAAGCACACAAGCAAAGTATGCTTTCAGTATTGGGAAAATTTTCATATTCAGAGTGGAAGTGGCAAGGGAAGAATTTCATCAAAGATGAGGAGGAAAGAAGAGTCCATAGAGATGTAGCAGAAAATGATAGTGTCTGTCAGAAGGATCCAGTGAGAAAAGAGTCTTAGTTCCTAAGTCTGCTTTAAAAGAAAAAGGGTGGTTGGTAGAGTAAAAAAAAATAATGCCAGGGGCATGATCAGAGAGAAAGCTTTTCTTTGATTCTAACCCCTGACTACTGTCACAATTCAAGTTACTAGAGTCTTGAGACCTTGGAACCAAAACCTTATCCCTTCTTCCTATTCCACACCCCCACCCCTCATCTACATTGGTCATTATAACTGCACAGCATAGGAAAGCTATCTAGAATCCCATTATTCTGCTACAGTGCTAGGAATAACATGGTGCCTAACAAATCCTCTGGTAATGATGCCTCTTTAAGAAAACTGGGTCTGAGCATAGAGCAGACTGGGGCAAGTTCTACTTTGCACCTCTGGAGATGTAATAGCTTAGAAAATGGGTAGTGCTGTTCATTATCTCAGATACAGCTCAGAGCCTGGGGCTTCCTGAAGAAATATCTATAATTCTGGGGTGCCCATTTGCACAGTCAACTTGGCACCTGAGTTGAGGGCAGAGATCATCCCCTGAATGTCAGGAGTATTCCTTGTGTGGGCTGAGGAGGCCAAGAAGTCACAGTCCACCTCCCCTGGAAGGAAGGGAAGGCACCCAGGAGCATGGGACATTCATATCCTAGAACAAATTCTCCATTATTCTTACCTCCACTGAAGATGTTTTTTACAATGATGTATGTCACTGGAATGCATCAGAGATTCATCTCTAAGCAAGTTATAGGTATGAAGTATGATAACAGAGTTCAGTTTAACAAAAATATATTGGTTCTTAGAGCCAGCCTTGTTTTATCAGGAGACCAGCTGATCTCTATAGCCTCTGGATTACGCAAAGTACAGCCTTCAGTCTCAGGCTGAAAGAACTCTACCAGATAAGGCCAACACGGTCAACAGCCACTCCAGATTCTATCCCCCAAATCTCTTCATTCTAGATGTCGCTCCTAGGTCAGCTTCCACCATCTTTCCTCCCAAGTTTTGCTCTGAATTAGTTTCAATCCAAGGTGATTTTTAGCCACCTAGAGTGTGACCACAGCCATATCATGTCACTACTCAAATTCACAGAAAAAAGTAGAAGACAGGTTAGTATTTTACAGGAGAAGACAGCTTATGGTTTAGCCCAGGTCCCTACAAGGAAGATCAGATCAAAATCAGATATGTCTTTCTCTTCTTTCTGTCTTTTTTTCTTCCTTCCTCTTTCTTTTTCTTTCTTTTTTCCTTCTTTCTTTCTTTCTTGCTTCCTTCCTTCCTTCCTTCCTTCCTTCCTTCCTTCCTTCCCTAATCCAAGCTGCTATAACAAACCATGGTAATAGCAACAATATATTAACTATAAGGGTAGGTCAGAGAATGATTTGAGTGAATCATTCAAATCACCCCACCCAATTCAAATCAAGTGTCAAGATGCTAAACCCTGATATATTTATCGGTGAGAACTGGCTTAACTTTGACTTCTTATCAGGTGAGAACACATTATGATTGTTCCCTAGGTAAGAACACATTGTGGTTGTTCAGTAATGGTGAACAAGGTCTGCATACCTTCTTAAATCAAAGATATTTTAATCAAATATGACAGAAAGTCTGTCCTTATTGAGGGAGGGGTTTACTTATTAACTGATACTATAATACTACTTCTTTACTCATACAGTTGTGGCAATCTGTTTGCCTCAGTCACAAAGAGGCCAGTGGTTAGCAGGAGGTAAATATTCACATAAATTAAGGAGGAAAATCAGGCCACTGACAAAATAGTAGAATATTCCTAACCAGGGGCTCAGAGTAATTGTGATGGTATTTCTAACTCTTCATTTAACATAAACTCCCTAAAACACTTTGCAGAGTGCTTTGCAAACCTTCAAATGCCATACAGCTGCTAGCTAATATTATTATCAGAGGGAACCATGTAGACTCAAGGGGCCATTATATTACCCCCTAAGCTTAAAATGAACTCATTATTATAACACAGCATGATACAAGTAAAATTTATGTGGCATTAAGGTTTACAAAATGCTTTGCTCACAACAAATCTGTGATATGGTTAATGCAAATGTTATTAGTATATTACAGATAAGGAAACCAGGTAAATTGCCCACAGTCACATAGCTATGAAATGTCACACCCAAAAATGAAAGCCAGGTCTCCTAACTATGACCCCAGTCTTTTGATTGCAAGTCCAGAATACTGTTCACCCAACCATCCTGCCCTAGGTCACACAGTTCTCAGATATTTCTCTTTAATTGTAGTAAATCACTGACTTTGGCTAGTAGGTTCAAATAAATTATTTTTAGACTTACAGATGTGTTTCTAGCCTGGGTGTATATATATATATATATCAAGTGCTCTCCATTCTATCTCCAATCCCTAGAAAACTCAAGTGGCTGATTTTGACTCTTTTGCCTCTTTTGTATCCCCAATCTTCGCACAATGCCTGGTACATGGTAGACACTTAATAAATGTATATTGATTGATTGGTTTTGCATTAAAATCTCCTTTTTGCATTAAAATCCCTCAACTTCAAATTAACATGGAGTAAAAAAAAGCACATTCACGTAGATTTAAAGTTTGAAGGGATATTAGTCAATGAGTCAAACCCCCTAATTTCACAAATTAAGACAATGAAGCCCAGAGAGGGAAAAGTAACTTGCCCAAGGTCTCAATAGTTACTAAAGGCAGAACCTGGATTCAAACCCAGATATTCTGGCTCCAAATTGATTGCCACTTTGGGGCCAAAATGTGGAACATTACAAATCTCAGTAAAGGCCTTTATAGCTGGAAACTGTAAGGGCATGCCTCTGTCAACACAACCAAGACTGTAATGGAAGAAACTAGTGGGTGGCATGGAGCCACTGGGCAATGAGAAGGAGCAGCACATGCTGCTTCAGTCTGGAAATGGGTCTTTGTTTTCCAGCTTGTTAAACTTCTAACTTGGAGGAGAGATAGTCACTCCAGACTCCAAAGCAGAGAAATAGCTTCAGTGAGGTTGCTAATGGGGACCTTTCAGAGGCTTCTCTTATTTACTTTCTGTTCTTTTCTTTTACTCAATCCTGGCCAAAAAAAAAAGAAAAAGAAAGACTCATAAAAGGAGTTTCCCCACAGCCTTATTTTCAATTTTTGGTAGGTGTGTTGGGCAGTTCTTTAAACATGCTAGTCAGAAGACCTGGGCTCATCAGTGGGGGCCTCCTAGAATTTCTAATATAAAAACTGTCTTGAATAAGGGGAATTCAAGAATGACGATTGGCTGTCTTCATTGGAAAGCAATTTTCCCTCTGAGAGAGGGAAAACCTAGAAGACAAATTCTAACTTCTAACGATTCCTTAACTTCTTTACCTTTGATCTTCCTGCTAAGGAGGCCTAGAGGCAAAGCAATATTATTGTACTTACCTCCCAGGACTGTTGTGAGAATCAAATGAGATGATATCTGTAAAGTGCTTAGCACAGTGCCTGGCATGTAGTAGGGGCTTAATACTTGTTTCCTTCCTTCCTTCTTTCTTTCCTTCCTTCCTTTCTTTCTATTAGACAGTCCACTCACTTTTCCAAGTTCCAGTTTGGGAAAAAAAATTCTCAATGGAGAAGCACTCACTTCAGGACAGTCACTTGAGACCTAGAAAATCTCTCCAAATAAAGTGTTTCCCTTATCAGATAATGAAGTCAAGCAACCCATCTGGAGTACATCTAATTAAGATGTTTTTAGAAAACTTCCAACAGAGGAAAATAATGATTTCCTGGATTCTTCGTTTCCTTTCGCTTCTGCTAAACTACAGTTAGCTCAACATGGTGCTGATAAGACCAAGGATTCCTAAGGAGACCGGTTCACTTTTTATTTTTCTGTACCATGGCTATAGACTGTACCTCTAATTCTTCAACCATTTTTTGGGAAGAAGGTACAATAAGGAGCCAATGAAGATTCTTGAGCATAGGAACAACATGGTCAGATCTATACCTTAGGAAGATTACCTTGGCAGCTGTATGGAAGATGGACCACAAAAGTAAGAGAGACAAGATTAGGAAAACAATACCTTTGAGGTGGTGAGAGTTTGAACAAGGGTCATGTAAGTTTAGAGTAGGACAAATGCAGGAGCTGCCATGGAGACAGAATTTATAAGACTTGGAAACTGGTTAGATATAGTTGAAGCAAAGAAAGTGGTAAGGGGGAAGATAGAATGAAGGATCAAGGATTGTTAATTTAGAACTTAAAGATACCTTAGAGGTCTAGTACAAACTTATCATGTCATAACTGAGGAAAGCAAAATACCAAGAAGTCAGGTGATTTACCCAAGATCCTCCCAAGTGTAACAGAGCTAAAATGTGAACCCAGGTCTGCTGGCTCCAAATGCAAAGCTCATCAAAACACATCCTTTCACAATGAACTATTCTACATGCCTGGTTAAGAGAGGGTTGGTAGAGTCACAATATATTGTAAAGGGAAGGAACTTCAGAGGTCATCTATGATGATTACCTCATTTTACAGAAGAAGAAACAAAGGTTTTAAAAGATTGCCATGATTTGCTCAAGGTCCTAGATATTTAGAAGCAGAACTAGAACTAGAACCTAGTCTCCAGTCAATTATGAAGCATTCATCACCTACTATGTGCTAAGACTAAAGGATAGAGATATAAAAGTGAGACTGTCCCTGCCCTCAAGAAGCTTATCTTCTCCTGGGAGGACACAATTTGATCACAGATAAGCAAAAATACATATGTACACAGTGTCAGAAGGAAGGAACACTTTACTGGGAAATTCTGGAAAGAAGTTTTGAAGGAGATGGCATTTGAGTTAAGCCTTGGAGGGAGCCTAGGGTTTCAAGAGATGAGGAGAAGATGGAAAACATTTTAAGCTACAGGGTCAGCTCTGTAGCTCCTGCCTCTGAGTCTTCCTCATATCCTTTTTGTAACACACAAAAATGTTTTGCAAACCTTAAAGCACATCTGTTTATCTACCTATCCATCCATCCATCCATCTATCTGTCTATCTATCTATGTGTCAATCTATAGGCAATTAGGTGGTTCAGTAGATAGAGCATCAAACCTGGAGTCAGGAGAACCTGAGTTCAAACCTAGCCTTAGACACTTACTAGTTGTGACCTGGGCAAGTCACTTAACCTCTCTTTGCCTCAGTTTCCTCAACTATAAAATGGGGATAATAATAACACCTCCCTTACAAGGTCATTATGTGGATCAAATGAAATAATATTTGTAAACCGTTTAACACAATGCCTTGCACATATAGAATCTACATAATCCCTTTCTCTAGTAATAGATAATATGATGATGATGATGATGATGATGATGATGATGATGATGATGATGATGATGACGATGATGATGATGATGCTTGGTTTTGAAAGGTCTCATAGCTTCATTACTGAAAGTAACAGACTAAGGGGATATTTGATAAGTTGTTCTTCTAATGCAGATATGAGATGGGGGGAAAGGATAATGATGTTTTGTATTTTAGATACTTTAAAGGAAAGTCATGTATGCCAAATTAAGTGAATTAGGTAGGCTACACTATACTTCCTCTACCATTTACTAGTCATGTAACCTCAGATTGGTTGATTCACTTCTTTGGGCAATTATTCAGTCAATAAACATTGTGCTAAGTATTGGGGACATGAAAAGACTCAAAAGACAGTCCCTCAAAGAGTTTACAAGGTAATGGGAGGGGAGAGACAACATTCAAGCAAATATACAAAAGCTAGTTACAGGAGAAATAGGAAATAATAGCAGAAAGGCACTAGAATTAAGAGGAGTTAGGGAATGCTTCTAGTAAAAGCTGGGATTCAGTTTCCTTAGTATGAAATGAAAGGTTGAACTGTTTCCTGAGTTCCTTTCCAGCTAATATTCTAATGCTCAATTTTGTTTCTATTTTATTATTTATTTGTGATATTTATATCATTATTATTCTACTTATATATTTTATTGTTATTTTTGCTTTATATTTTAATAATTCTTAATTCAGTGTGATATTTTAATATTTTTTCTACTGTATATTAACTAAGTAACTTCTCTACCTTTGTCCTTGCTATTCCCTGTGTTCTCACTGAACTTTTAAGTCACCCTCCTTTCCCTTAAAAAAAAAAACAAAACTCCAAGCTATTTCTTAGTAGTGCAAGTTTAGCTGCCTGTCCAAAGGTCATTACTTACTAAAACAAAGAACTCATTCTTGCTGATTTTCCTATTTCATATATCATGCAAACTGGTGGTCTCAGTCGTCCACCACAGGATATCCAAAATAAGGTATGTTTTAGAAAAGAGCTGAAGTCTGTTTGAAAAGACATAAAATGAATGCAAAGTTTCTGACCTATAAGTCTTCCTTGCTAAACATATGCCCAGAAATATTGTATCTAATCCAACAGAATTGTCCATTAGGTCCAGCCTTATCACAACTGGGCCACAGCCAGGAAATCATGTGTCCTGGGTAAAATCAGATGCGAGCCACACCTCACTCCCAGAATGACTTTCCCTCTTCCTAGCCTACTATTCTTTTTTACTGTCTTGGGTCAACATCCTTTGCCCAAAGAGGGCTGGTTTTCCTTTTTTTTCCCTCCTCTCCCTATAAGGGAAGAATATGACAATTTCTTCATATGCTTGGCAGGCTGGCTCCAAAGCTTATCCACCATGTGACCTTAGGGAACTACTTTATTTCTCTAAGCCTGTTTCCTCATGGCACAAAATGAGGATAGTGCTTGTACTACCCAACTCACAGGGATATTTGATTAGTGTTTAGAAAGCTGCAAGTGCTGTGTAAATAAGAATTTGGAAAGAGATAAAGGATAGGGATTGGAACTGCGCATTCATGGGTATAGGGAACTCCCAGAGGAAGAAATTTCCTCTACCAAAGCAGGTCAGCACCTTCTTTGCAAGTTAGACTTTTGGAAAGTTGTCTAGAACACTGAAAATTTAAGCAATTTGCCCTGGGTCTCCTAGGTATATAAGTGGCTGGACTTAAAATCAGATCTTCCTGGTGCAGAGGTATACACTATATCACCCTGCCTTCTCCCTCCAAAAAACAGACCATAAGAGTTATAATAATAATAATTATTATTATTATTATTATTATTATATGTTTGATGATTAGACCACGATACTCAAGACAGGGGGAGGGCATAAAGCTACTAGCAGTGATGAGTTTTTTGGAGGGTTGGGAGGCAATCAGGGTTAAGTGACTTGCTCAGAGTCACACAAGCTAGTAAGTCTCTGAGGCCAGATTTGAACTCAGGTTCTCCTGACTCTAGGGTCAGTGCTCTATCCACCATGCCACCTAGCTGCCCTGATGATGATAAAAATAATAAATTCCCCCTCGTGCATTGTATGAGAAACTCTTTCTGGAGGAAGGCAAAAGGTATCTTAAGAATGTTATATGTAGGGGCGGCTAGGTGGCACAATGAGTAGAACGTCGGCCCTGGAGTCAGAAGGACCTGAGTTCAGATCCAATCTCAGACACTTAACGCACACACAAACAAAAACCTAGCCGTGTGACCTTGGGCAAGTTACTTAACCCCAATTGCCCTCTAAAAGGCAAAAAAAAAGAATGTTATATGTAGGGGCAGTTAGTGGCTCAGTGAATAGAGCACTGACCCTGCAGTCAGGAGGACCTGAGTTCAAATCCAGCCTCAGACACTTAACACAAAAACTAGCTGTGTGACCTTGGGTAAGTCACTTAACCCCAATTGCCCTGCCCCCCCAAAAAAGGCAATAAATAAATAAAAAAGCTCGAAAAAAAAGAATGTTACATGTACCTGGTTATATAAGGCAAGCTGATTTTGAAATCATTTTATCATACATTTAACAATTTCAAATAAAATGATCCCATTATAAATGCTGCTGATATAAATGCTACTGTTTATAATTCAAAATATTTAACTATTGACAACCCTGGTATGACTCTGGAGACAGAAGTCTTGGGTTCTAGTCCTACTTCTCATCCCTGCTTACTGCCTGTGTGGGTAAAATCACTTAGACTCCAAGGACCTCAGTCTCCTCATCTATAAAATAAGAATATTGGACTAAATGACCTGTGAGGTCCCTTCCAGGTCAAGATCTAAGCTCCTGGTGGAAATGCCCTGAATGAGAATATCCTTCAAAAAGAGACCTGATGAGGAATGCAGGGGGACCAACTGTGCTGTCTGTGTTATCAAATGAATTCAGGGAAACTATTTTCAACATGGAACTAGGATTGACATCTGGGGCCCAGCAAGAAAGCATCCAGATTCTTCAAAGAGAAGGAATAAGAGAGACAACACCAATTTTGCAAATATCTACGATTAATGGGTAGCTAGGTGGCACCGTAGATAGAGTTCCAGGCTAAAGTCAAGAAGATTCATCTTCCTGAGTTCAAATATGGCCTCACATACTTACCAGCTGTGTGATCCTGTGCCTCAGTCTCCTCACAAATAACTCCAGTATCTCTGCCAAGAAAACCCCACATGGGGTCAATGAAAAGTCGGACATGACTGAAAAACAACTGAACAGCTACTACTAGTAGAGGTGAAAGAAATACTTAAGACCATAAGTTAGATGCATATGTTCAGCCAGCCCAGACTGGGCTCTAGCCCTCTCAATACATACTTTATAGATCTTGTCATCACACCTGTTGACTGTGTAATGGCTGCCCAGATGACCCATCTGGCAGAGAAGGACAGAAGAGGACTAAAATGAAGAAGAAAGGACCAATGGTGAACAAAGGACCTTTATTTTGGCGTCTTGGGCAAGCCTCTTAGAACAAGATGGTCTTTATTCAAGAATGGCCCAGAAATTAAGGGAGAGTCAGTTGAGGTCAGAGAGAGTATCTGGGTTAATCCTTCTAGATTTAACTACTAAAAGTAAACCACTTAGAAGACAAGGGGGGAAGCTGGGTACATGTTCACAGAGGAGCCAATGCCATCCATTTCATAGAATCATAGAATGTCAAAGAAGGAATTATAATTTATCTTCATTTTATATATGGGAAAACTGAGACCCAGAAAGGTTAAATAAATTGTTGAACTTTATTTCTAACTTTATTGTAAGTTTCTAACTTTATTATAGGTTTTTTATGGAGATCCTGTAAATACCTTGTTTAGCAGCTTATGAAAACCATCAATGAAATGCTAACACTTTGAACTAATTAATGTGTGTGTGTGTGCGTGCGTGTGTGTGTGTGTGTATGTGTGTGTGTTCTTAGAATCCTGGGAATAAATATTTCTGCTAGGGGTATTTTTTCCACATTTTCAGTAACATTCCAGGTTCTTCCTTCTTCCTCATTGCAATATGGAGTAAGAGTCATACTCCTTCTCTTCCACCTCTCTTCCTAATTTTACTTTTAATTATTACTAAGCAGAGGAAAAATACACCTTATTTCCCAGGGTTTCAACCTTCCTCTTCATGAAAATACTCATCCAATTCTAACTTCTCTCATGATTGTCAGTTTCAAATCTCCAACATCTGAAACTGGATGTCCTAGTAAATGCCCAAATTTGAACTCATCATCTTTGCCTCTAATTTCTCTGTTACTGCCAAGGGTACTTCCATCCTCCCAGCCACCCAGACTCAAAATCTAAGTGTCATCCTCGATTCTTCAGTCTCATGTCCCATGTCTAATCTGTTATCAAGGCTTATTATTTCTACCTTCTTAACATCACCACCCTGATCACCTCATACCTGGACTATTGCGCTAGCAGTTGGTTGGTCTCCATATGCTTTGAGTCTCTTCCCCGCTCCAAGTCATCCTCCACTCAGCTGTCCAATTAACTTTTCCAAAGTACAAGGGTAACCATATCATTCCCCTATTAAGTAAACTCCAGTTGTTACCTCCTGCCTCCAAGAACAAATACAAAACCCTGTGTTTGGCTTTTAAAGCCCTTCATAACCTTCCTACCTTTTCACACTCCTTACCTTTTACTTCCCTCCATGTTCTCTAAGATACAAGGACATGAGCCCCCTTGCTGTTCCTCCATCTCCCAAGTTGGAACATTTTCACTGGTTGTCCCCCCTACCCAAAACTCTCTGTCTCTTCATCTCTGCCTCCTAGCTTCCTTCAAGTGTCAGCTAGTCTCACCTTATGCAAGGAACCTTTCCCAGAACTTAATCTTGGTGCTTTCTCTCTGAAACTTGTTATATACCTTGTTTTTACTTAATTGTTTGCATATTGTCTCTTCCTTTAGACTGTGAGCTCCTTGAGAACAGAGATTGTCTTTTGCCTTTCTTTGTACCCTTAGTGCTTAGCGTGGTGCTTTAAAAAATACTAGTTGTCTGATTGTGTGAGGAATTAAGTAATTATTGTTGACTCTGAGACTCTAAACCCTGAGATAACCCTGGGATATAACATTGGCTTAAGATATTTTGCCTTTCCAGAATTTGGTGAATTGTGATGTTCCCCCCTTCCATTTGTAAATGTTCAAGGTTAAAAATGAAAGTGAAATATTTTAAGCATGAGATGGAACTAGCTAAGAAAGCTATATGGGTGAGAGGTCATATATGGGAAAGAGATTGTCCACTCCAAAACCTTAATTTTTACAGGTGAGAAAACTGAAGCCCAGGGAGTTAAGTGTTAGCCCAGTAGTTATAACAGAGCCAAAATTTGAATACAGGACTCCTGACTACAAATCCAGTGTTCCCTCAGCTTTCTCAAGTGTTTACACACACACACACACACACACACACACACACACACACACATACATACACACACACAGAATGAACAAAAAAATATAAAAGATATCTTTTTGGATTAAGTGTGCTCTGTCCTTTTTGAGCAGAGAATACATTGGTCTAATTCTTTTCTCAGCAAGTATTATTGATTTCTCATAGAGAATGAACCTTATTGAAAGGAATCAAAATTAATCAGTATGCGTATTTTTCTTTAAAATAATAATAAAAATCAGCCTGTGACTGAACAATAGTAGTCCTATAATTGACTACAAGTGAAGTCTTAGCAAGACAGAGTAAGTGAAAAACAATGAATTGAAAATTCTGTGTAAAGATACAAAGCGAGAAATCTTTTCTAGGGTTGAAATTTTAATACGATCACATTTTCCCCTTATTTTAGGGACCTAAGTGTTCATTTTTAAGTTACATATTAAAATTTTTTTGAATACAAGATATCAAGTTAATAACATTTTTAGTTAAGTTTTTTAGCTAAGAACTTTATGGTTTGAACAGGAAAACTTCAGGCTTTAAAATGTTCAAGGCTGTGATGCATTCTTCATATATATTATATTCACCTAAAGGGATGGTAACAGTGCTAGCATATACAGGACAAATAGATGCAATGTGCCTCTGTTGAAGGAAAAATCCACCATCATTGGTGCCTTTAAAATATCTGAATAACTAGGTCAAAGTTGGGGATGGGAGAGAATAGTTTGTGGGAACTATGTAAATATCTTATAAAACTTATGTCCTTTAATTTTCTTAAATGGTAAAGTTGGTATTTTCCTATATGAGGATGGATTTAGAATGAATGCATTTTCCAAAACATTACCCTGAGGATTATACAGAATAACAAGAGCAACTTCACTGAGACGGGTTGGAATGTAACCAAGTAATCTCTGGTACATATAGTACCCCTTGTGTTATCCCACGGCCTTGACAGTCTGAATTTACAAGGTCAGATACAAGTTTAAAAGTAGATTTCTTGAATATAAGGCAAGAGGGTTTTTTGTGGTTGTTGTTTTCCTGGCACTAAATCCACTGAGTTCCCAGCTTAGGGGAGAAGGGCTACTGGAGAGAGGAGTAAATATAGACCTAATTTTTTTTAACTTTTTTTTTAAACATGGGAGTTTGTAAGGGCCAAGCCTACTGAGTGTACATATATTATATATGCATGCAATACTACCAGAGTGTAATCTTTTGGATGTCGGTTTTAATTGTTTTGCTTTTAGTATTTTCTTCTTCACTGATTCACTGTGATATGTCTACCAAATTCTGCTGAATATTCCTTACTGACCATTTGATCCAGGATCATTGGCTTTTAGACAGGCATTTCAGATGCAAGTGAGGAAGGGTGTTTTTTAAATTATTTTAATATTTATATTTAAATATGTGACATAGTATATATTATTCAAATACAATATATTTAATATTTTAATATTTATTAATGGCCTCTACAACTTGGAGCCAGTTTGGGGTGATTTTAAAACTGCTTATGTTATGTTATCAAAATAAACTATTGATACTTATGCTACCTAATTTATTTTAAAACTGGTTGTGAGAGCATTTCCCTAGTTATGATAGGAAAGAATAATAATTACAACACATAACAGTATGCTTATGAGGAAAAAAATTTTAGGAAGAAAAAAATACATGTGACTGTAGCTCTGTAACAAAGTGAGATTTGAGAATACAAAGGTCCTGTTAAGGCAAAAATAATTTTTTTATCAAAGAGATTTTAATAATCACTTGACTACTGAAAATAACTAATGCTATATTCTCCAGCTTTCACCTGTAAGTTTCAGGATCCTAAGTACCCATTTTGCATGCATGTGAGTGTGTGTGTGTGTGTGTGTGTGTGTGTGTGTGTGTGTCCAACTAATTCCCTCATAGACTAATAGACATGGCTTCTTGGAAAAATATCACTGTATATACATATATTGGATACAATAGATAATGGATAAAATCAATTATGGTCCCAAATTGGGATGGAATTTGCTTTTGCCTAGATACTTCTAACAGGACTTCTCAACCTTTTTTGTGTGATGGACCTCTTTGGAAGCCTGGCAAAATTTATGGATCCATTCTCAGAATAATGTTTTTAGACACATAGAAGAAAATACAAAGTAAATAAATTTTATTAAAATATAGCTATCAAAATGTTTCTTTAAAGAAAACATTCCTTAAAAGAAAGTTCAGAGGACTGAGGTTAAAAAACATCCTAGTCAGGGGCGGCTAGGTGGCGCAGTGAGTAGAGTGCCGGCCCCGGAGTCAGAAGGACCTGAGTTCGGTTCTGGCCTCAGCCACTTAACACACACAAAAAAACAAAAACCTAGCCGTGTAACCTTGGGCAAGTTACTTAACCCCAATTGCCCTCCAAAAAAAAAAACATCCTAGTCCTGGAGCGGCTAGGTGGTGCAGTGAGTAAGAGCGCTGGCCTCCAAGTTGGGATGACCCGAGATCGAATCCGGGCTCAGAAAATGAGCACCCGCACATAAATAAATGACTGGCCGTGTAACCTTGAGCAAGTTACTTAACCCCAATTGCTTAAAAAAAAATTCTAGTCTAAAATCTCTTCCTTTTCCTGGAAAAGAGGAACATGCTTTTAAAAAATTTTTAATGTGAATTTTTTAAAAATTGAAGATAGCAAGAGTTTTCCAGCCTAGGAATAATTCCATTTTCTAATCTTCACATTTTCAGATGAAGAAACTGAGATTAAATGACTTTCTCAAGATAATGATTGGGGGAGCATTCAAGGTGTGAATTGAACCCAGGTCATATGACTCTAGAACCACTACTCCTTCTACTATATATCCTGTTAAACTGTAGTAATCATAGTTACAAGTTCCTCAGTAGTCAGCTATTGTCTGAAACCCTAGTCCCAAAGCCTATTGGTATGGGACTTTCTCTTCATTCATGACAGGGAATGTTCTGCCCTGCATGAGGGGTGAAGTGGAGTTGTAGACAGCAAGAGAATGCCAGTCTCTAAAGTTGTCTTAAGTCACTCCAATTGTTTTGAGTTTCTGAGCTTCTTCATACTCTAGGTTCTTTGAGCTTTAAGAGATAAGATGGATGAGGCCAGTCCCATTTCAGGATACTGAAGGAAAAGACTCTGGGAAAAAATCCATACAAGAGGAGCTGGCAGTCTCCATTGCCCTCTTCCCAGAGTCTTTTCCTTCAGCATCCCAAAGTCAGGGTTGGTTGCTTCCATCTCCCTTCTCCAAGTTGGAAGCACCCAAAGCCTGAAGAAACTCAGGGACTCAAAACGGCTGAAGAGACTGAGGAGACTCGAGTTACCTCACTCAGCAACTCTGTCCCACTCTTCACCTAGGACAGGATATTCATCTCCTCCAATGAAGAGAGTGCCAGACCAGTGAACTCTGGGAATGGGGTCACCTATCACAGGACGTGACTATTTAGAAAACAATGGGATCATTTACAAGTTATTATGTCTTATTTCTGTTGAAACAAATACTGAATAGTTTACTGTTGAAAGAAATCATGCTTTGGAAAGTAGATTTAAGGGAAGATTCTTAGTGACTGGGAAAGAAATCTCTCAATGAAAAGCAGCATCTGCTCTGCAATTATCATGAGACACCAAAACAGGGCATCTTAACCTTTCTTATTTCATTTATGTCATGGCCCCTTCCACAGTTTGGTGAAGTCTATGAACCCCTTGCCAAAATTATGTTGTTGTTTTTTTTTTTAATGCACAAAATAAAATGTATAGGATTAAAAAGAAACCAAATATTAGTGAAAAGAAATTTGTAATTTTTTTCTGAGTCAAGTTCATAGACCTGCTGAAATCTATCCATAATCCCCTTTGGGAATCAACGAACTCCAGGTTATAAGAATCTCTGATGTACATTTGCAGTAAAACTATTCTATGCCATTATTCCATTAGTGAAATTCATTTCATTTATATTCAGAAATTGGATTAGTAAAGAAAAAGTTTGCTCTATGGAGGCAGTTAGGTGGCACAGTAAGAGTACTGGCTGGAGTCAGGAGGATCTGGGATCTGTTCTGGCCTCAGACTTAACACCCACACAAATAACTGGCCTGTAACCTTGAGCAAGTTACTTAAACCAATTGCTTTAAAAAAAAAAAGTTTGCTCTATGGAATTTTTTCTTTTTCAAAATTTTGGGACCCAAAGAAGGAAAAGCCCCTAGAAAACATGAATAAATGAATGAATTTTAAATCATAAATGAATTTTTAAATATAAATTTTTAAATAAATTTTAAAACATCAATTGCTTACTCTGTGGGACACAATTATGAAAGAAAGGAGGAGAAAAATGAGGAAAAGAAGAAATCCAGAGGGTAGAATGGTGAGACTAATTATCTCTTTTAGTTAATGAAGCTTCCTCCACATCTTCTTTAAATTATGGTTCCTTTTTTTCTATCATTTATTGCATCCATCCTTCAAAAATATCTTTCAGGTATTGAAGTAAAGTTAAACTATTTCCATTAAGATGTATAATATTGGGGTGGCTAGGTGGCTCAGTGAATAGAGTACTGGCCCTGGAGTCAGGAGGACCTGAGTTCAAATCGGCTTCAGACACTTAACACTTACTAGCCTGGTGACCTTGGGAAAGTCACTTAACCCCAATTGCCCTGCCTTCCCTCCTCCAAAAAAAAAAAAAAGATGTATAATATTTCAAACTTGCCTTTTAGTTCACCTTCCTTTCATTGTATTTTCTTATGGGAGATCATCATGCTAAAGATATTTATTATGCAAATTTATTTAAGTTCAGTCCTGCTGAACTACAGGCAAACTCCATTTTTGTTACACCAGTAAAATTATTAGTAGCCTCAGAACAGCCCTGAGATAAGATCACACTTGTGGCTTTCCAAATTATGCTGACTATTATTTTCCATTCTGATGCCTCTTAAACTCATTACATGGTTCTGACTTTCATATGGGAACAGTCATAAGAAAAACAATTGTGTGAGCCAAAATATCAATAGGTACTTTGTAGAAAGTGGTATCATTTCCTAAAACCTTATTTTTTCTGCTCATTCAGCTTGTTTCCTTTAAAATCTCTCAGTTTCCCCTTCTTCAAAGTGGAATTCTACACTAAGTGATCTTCTAAGGTCCCTTCCAGTTTTAAAATTATATGATTCAAAGACAAAGAAAAATCCCAAGGAACAAAAGTATGAGAAACCAAACTGTTGGAACAGTCCTTTATCCACTCATTATATTCAGTGAAGAAGAAACCAGATTGATTATCTGGCAGTTGTGGTAGTATCCTTGTCCCTCACATGTCCCTTGAAATGCTGTGCAGGAATAATAGAAACATTATGTGAAGATTTAAATTTTGCATTTTCAGGGCATGTTGCATTCACTGGCTAATTCAGTCATTCCTGTCAGATGAGTGTTGTTTCTATTTTTTTTTAATGGGGAAACTAAAAAGTAATCCTAGTAAAGCTAGCATTAGAACCCCAGGCCCCATTTTAGTTAGGATTGAATTGGATTGAGTTGTTTGGTAAACAACTTTTATTAGATTGTAATCTCTTTGAAGGCAAACTATCTTTGTGTACTAAGCACCTAGTACACACTGTACCACATGATAAATATTTATTAAATGTTTGTGGAATTTAGCCCCCTATAGTCTGTAGCTTTGTTGGTGGTGATGCTTGTTTTTCAATATAAGACTGTCTCCTTCTTAGATGAGTCAAAAGAATTTGCTACTCAACTCATAGGGTTCGAATTTGGTTTGGAAAAAAAATCAAAAGAGCATTCTGACCTATATGTTCCAGTACCTATTCAAGTCAAAATTTAGGCTTAGATCCTACACTCCCTTAAAGAAGAAAAGTGAAAATAAATATTGCCAAAGAACCATAGAATGATCAAGCCAAGGAAACCTAAAGATCATCTAATCCAATATCCTCATTTTGTAGGTGAGGAAGTGATCTGTCCCAAGTCACACAGCTGATTAGTGGCAGAACAAGGATTTAAACTAGCTCTTTCCTCTTTTTTCCATTGTTTGTTTTCTTAAGAATCACAATAGTGACTTCAGTGTCACAAGAGTGATAGTCCATCATGGGCAAAAATTTTAAAAAGAAAAAAAACAATTAAACTTGGTACATATGTGTGCCATATATTGCATTCAAAAGCCCCACCATGATGTCTGGGGCACATAAGCAATGCAGTATGAATCATACAAACTTGGTGAACCATAAACCTCTCCCTGTGGATATGAATTTGCTAGTATTTTAGTCTGCTTGGAAACAGACTGGGAAACACTAAACCCAGCTTTTCTAAGGTTAGTCCAAATTATTTTTTTTCAACCAAAAGAAAAAATATTATGTCTCCTAAGGAAACTTGTAACCATGAACAGTACATTTAAAAGGTTTTAATGTGTTTTTTTCTATTTCCTCACATTCCCAACTTGTGCATAGTTTAAATCCCTAGCTTCTTTCACCACAGAATCAATGCTAGGCCAAAGATCAGTGAAGAAGGCCCATGCAAACTCATTTCCCAAACTAAAAGTACAGAAGTTATATAGGTTGGGCTATAATGACCTCACCATCAGGCTTACCCTTTCCTCATGATCAAGTTTAACATATTATTAGTCATACACAGAGGATTCGTATTTTCTAGTTCATTCCAATTACATCTCATATTTTCCCAGTGTTATCATATGACTGTCTTCAAAATCTTCTACCATATAGGTCACCAATGCTTTTCAAACAATAGATTACCTTTCAGGACCTTGCTTTTGCCCAGAAACAAAACCTAGGACACAGAGGTTTGTAGGAATCAAGATCACACCTATGGTGAGAACTTGAAGTTTTTCTCCCCACCTCATCCTTAAACTATATGTCAAACTATGATACATTATTGTTGTTGCATAATTTCAGTTGTGTCTGACTTTTCCTGGCCCCATTTGGGGTTTTCTTGGCAAAGATATTGGAATGGTTATCCATTTCCTTCTCCAGCTCATTTTACAAACAAGGAAACTGAGGTAAACAAGGTGAAATCACTTGTTCAGGGTCATATAATTAGTGTCTGAGGCCAGATTTTAACTGAGTTCTTCCTGACTCCAAGCCTGGCACTATACACTACACCACTTAGCTGTCCTATGATATTGCTGGGTGCCACAAATTATTTTTGCCTTTTTCATACTAGAAAGGTTTTCAAGATAAGCTTTATACCCAACTTTGTTTTTCCCACAGTATTTTCCAAAATGACTTGGTCTCCAGCTAATCTTTAGCAGCATTTCTTCAAATAGGAGTATAGAGAACGGCAATGGATCAGTAGAGATCTTTTCCATGTTCTTACACTGTTGTCTTGGATGGTGTTTCCAATATACCCATTCTAGGATACCAGAAGGCAACATTCATTCTTGTTTCCTCTCTATAGGACTTATAGAATCATAGAATTGTTGAGCTGGAAGATGTCATCTAACCTCTGCCTTTTACAGATGAAGAAATGATAAGTGGAGTCATTTTCTCAAGTTCATAACTCATTACCAAATGGTAGTGAGAGTACTGGACTGAGAGCCATAAGTGTTCAAGTCCTGCCATTTTCATGTGTGACTTTGAGCAAGTCATTGGACTACTCTGAGACTCAAATAATAACATAGATGTTGAGAGGCAGCTTGATAATAATGGATAAAGGACAACCTAGGAACCAAGAAGACCTTGTCTAAGTCATGACTCTGACACAGACTAGATATGTAACAAAGGGCAAATCACATTATCTATCAGTTCCCCCAACTGATAAGACTATAAGTTTTGTTGCTATTGTTGTTGGAGGTTTTGGGAGGCAACTGGGGCAAGTGATAACTAATAAGTTTCTGAAGCCAGATTTGAACTTGGGTCCCCCTGACTCCTAGGCTGGTTCTTTATCCATGTGCCACCTAGCTGCTCCTTTAAGATTATAAGTTACAGAAAATTCACAAAACAGTATCTGGCAGAGGGAATTTTCATAGTGAGAATTACCAACAAGATAAAATAACAAGTGTTCAGGCAAGAAACTCTGTGTGTGTGTGTGTGTGTGTGTGTGTGTGTGTGTGTGTGTGTGTGTGTGTGTTCACAGGGTTATAGTGATCAAATGAGATGAGGTGTCAAGACTAAAAGTGATGACTCTCAATTTCTAGCTCAGTTCAAATGCCTTTGTTTAGAGGGTTAAAGGAGAAGAGAAGAGGAAATATTTTCTCTATTGCAGCTCTATTCACCCTCAGTCATTAAAACACTGGACGTGCTAAGGATTTAAATTCTGGTCGTTCTTTCTCCATAGACAAAACTTAGATTTTATAACTTTGTAATGGTTCAATTCCCAAACTGCAAGTCCTATTTCATCCTGACCTTTGTTCAGAATGGAAAGACAGGAAGAAAGATAATTTTATAGGACATGTTATGAGAAATTGATTTAATAGCTTTCATGAGCATTGGAGGATTCTTTATCTTCATGATTAAATATGTGTTCATTCCTGGTTGTTTAAATCATTGTCTCATAAAACTTAACTTATTCTTTCAGTTATGTCTTACAACTCCATACAGTAGCCCTCAGGATGCAGAGTCCTTTGGAAAATTGGTTTAGATGGCAAAAAATAGCTTCTCATCAATCCATTTGCATATTAAATTTTTGGCTTATTAGGAGAGTAGAATCAGACAGAAGATTTTGTGGGAAGGGTTATAACACACACTATTAAGCTTTCAGTGTTTGTCCAATTTGATGGAATTATTGGCCCACTTATAGACCTCAAATGTGTCTATGGTCTCATGTAATTTATGTAAGAAGGAGAACCCAACGGACCAAATAAAGAATTTAAAGAAGTAACTTTGTACTGCTTCCCCAAGGCTAAGATCACTGTGTTTAGTGTAGAGTATTGAATTTGAAGGATCCTCATGTGACTCTACCATATTTAATCCTTCTGCAACAAAATAATAGTAAACAAAAATACTTAATAATAGTGGAGTACCTTAATATTTTCAAATGTTTTCATATGAATGATCTCATTTGATTTAAATCATAGATACTAGAATTTTAGAAATTGATGAGCTTAAAAATAATCTAGACTAACCTTACTTTATGGAAAATGAAACTGAAATCTAGAGTTGAGAGGATGTCTTTTCATGGGATCAAGAGGTCATGAAGGCCAGTGTTCCAAAATTTTGCAGCATTTTAGTTTGGGTAATTGGTTTAGGAGTTTGGATGTGTTTTTCAGACCTTTCAGATTGGGATGATAGAGAAATTTGAAGCAGAGAAAGAGATAAGGAATATTAAAGTATAATTTCCATGAGAGCAGGGACCCATTTCTTTTCTTTATCTTAGTACTGCCACCTGACCCAACCTATCATTCTGCACATTATAAGCCTTTAATCAATCCTAATTAATTATATCAAATTGAATTGTGTGATGTTAGAAAGATCTGTCATGTCATTAATGAGCATTCTTCCTCCAACAGGGTGCAATTTGTTCAAACCTTATTTGACCCTTAATTCCTTATGTTTTGCAATACAATAAAGCTTTTTTTAAAAAACAGAAACCATTCTTAGCTCCCAGATGAGAACCACATTTGGCCTAGGCTACAGTTGGCTGACCTGTAGACCCCTAGCATTAAGAGGTTGAGTGACATGCTCATCATCTTACAGTTGGTATGTGTGAGAAAAGGGACTTGAACCTGAGTCTTCCTGGCTCCAAGGTCACCTCTCTAGCCAATCATTATTCTATGCTTCTTCATGATTCTGTGATCATTGTTAATATTTTTGGACATTTGGACATTCCTTAGTTCAGTTCCCACCTATTAACCTTACCAATCAAAGCCTCTCTTGATCAACTGAACATTAAAGAGACAATTGTGGCCAGTAGTAATGAATACAGACCTGCTTAAGGAAAGAAATGCTGTCACCATTTTACCCTCTTCTGTTCTCCAGATGACAAGGAACCCCTAACAACCTCATTAAGGATTGCTTTTATATCACAGAAAATGTATAGCACCAGTTAATTTTGTCATATAGCTCAATGACTACCCAAGATTGAGGAAAAGAGAGAAGAGCAAATTTAAAAATTTATTTCCCAAAATGCTGGCACAATCCTTTATTCTAAATATTTTACCTAAGTACTAACTGGTCTTATATTAGGAAAACTGGTACAAATACTTAACATGAAGTAAACTTCAAGTTTAAGTTAGATAAATAAGATAAATGTATAAGAAGGTGTATGTGTTGGGAGGGAATAGCCCAGAGTGGTGCTAGAAATTAGTTGTTACCCTCCATGGTAACAACTTTCTCTTGCCTCTGCTATTTGAGATAATTTTCCCTATTCTATCTTTCCCTTTCTCCTTCTCCTAAATATTCCTCTCTCACCTCTTAATTTTATTTTTAAATATCATCCCTTCATATTCAATTTACCCTGTACCCTCTATCTAAGTATACACATACAGACATATATATATATATATATATATATATATATATATATATATATATATATACACACACACACACATATGCATACATATACACGTACATATATATACATATGCATATATACATATATACTCCCTTCAACACTTTAAAAAGTTTCATGAGTTATAAATATGATATTTCCTTGTAGGAATGTAAATAGGTCAATTTTAATAAGTTCCTGATGATTTCTCTTTCCTGTTTACCTTTTCATTCTTCTCTTGATTCTTATATTTGAAAGTCAAATTTTCTATTCAATTCTGGTTTTTTTCATCAAGAATGCTTGAGAGTCCTCTATTTCATTGAATGATCATATTTTCCCCTAAATCATTATACTCATTTTTGCTGGGTAGGTGATTCTTGGTTTTAATCCTAGTTCCTTTGATCTCTGGAATATCATATTCCAAGCCCTTTGATCCCTTAATGTAGAAGCTGTTAGATATTGTGTTATCCCGACTGTGTTTCCACAATACTCAAATTGTTTCTTCCTGACTGTTTGTACTATTTTCTCCTTGACCTGGGAATTCTGGGATTTGGCTATGATATTTCTAGGAGTTTTCTTTTGGGGATCTTTTACAAGAGGCAATTGGTGGATTCTTTCCATTTCTGTTTTACCCTCTGGTTCTAGAATATTATGGCAGTTTTCCTTGACAATTTCTTGAAAGATGATATCTAGACTCTTTTTTTGATCATGACTTTCAGGTAGTTCAATAATTTTAAAATTATCTCTCGGATCTATTTTCCAGGACAGTTGTTTTCCAATGAGATATTTTACATTGTCTTCTATTTTTTCATTCTTTTTTTTGGAGGGGGGAAGGCAGAGCAATTGGGGTTAAGTGACTTGCCTGAGGTTACACAGCTAGTAAGTGTTAAGTGTCTGAGGCCAGATTTGAACTCAGATCCTCCTGACTCCAGGGCTGGTGATCTATTAACTGCTCCACCTAGCTGCCCCTCTATTTTTTCATTCTTTTGGACCTGTTTTATAATATATTGAATTCTCACAAAGTTATTGGCTTTCATTTGCTCCCTTCTGATTCTGAAGAAATTATTTTCTTCAGTGAACTTTTGGACTTCCTTTTCCATTTGGCCTATTTTGCTGTTTAAGGCATTCTCCTCGTTAGCTTTTTGGACCTCTTTTGCCATTTGAGTTAGTCTGTTTTTAAGGTGTCATTTTCTTCAGTATTTTGGGGGTCTCTTTTAGCAAGTTGCTGACTTGTTTTTCATGATTTTCTTGCATCACTCTCATTTCTCTTCCCAATTTTTCCTCTACTTCTCTTACTTGATTTTCAAAATCCTTCTTGAGCTCCTCCATAGCCTGCAACCAATTCATATATTTTTGGAGGCTTTTGATGCAGGAGTTTTGTCTTCTTCTGACTCTGTGTTTTGATCTTCTTTGTCACCAAAGAATAATTCTATAGTCTGATTTCTTTGCCTTTGTTTGCTCATTTCCCCAGCCAATTACTTGACTTTTCGTCTCTTTGCCATGATAGAACTCTTCTTCCAGGGTGGAGAGTGCTATGTCTCAAATTTCTGGGGTTTTGAGCAGCTGTTGTCAGAGCTTCTTCTGGACACCTGCCTCAGAACTGTGAGGAGGATTACCTCTCCACAGCCACCACAATGTCTGCCATGCCAGCACTCCTCCTTGCCCCAGGACAGTCACCCAAGACTGCAACCCAGATCCATGCAGGGCGAAGCGAGAGAATCTTGCCTCAGCACCAGCAAAGATTCCCATTGCCCTCTGATCAGCCACTATCAACTATGATAGACTTAGCTCTTCTCAGCAATAAAATGATCCAAGACAATTCCAAAAGACTCATGATGGAAAATGCTGTCCACACCCAGAAAAAGAACTATGGAGTCTGAATGCAGACTGAAGAGTACTATTTTCAGTTTTATCATTGTGTTTTTTCTTGTGGTTTCCCCCTTTTGTTCTGAATCTTCTTTCACAACATGACTAATGTGGACATATATATGATTGTACATGTATAACCTATATCAGATTGCTTACTGTTTTGGGGAGGAACTTAAAATCTTATTTAAAATCTTAAAATCTTATAAAAATATGTTTAGTCTGTTTAAAACTCTCTTTACATGTAATTGGAAAAAATAAAAAAAATACTATTAAATGGGGGAGGAATTTTTAAAACTCTGGAAAATAAGTAAGGAAAAATGGGGTAAGAGGTTGAGAGTGGCCAATGTAGCCCTGGATACATTGAGGGGGAGAAATAAAAGGGAAGGAAGTCCTGGAAGGCAGGTTCAGGGGAACTATAAGGAAAATACCAAAAGTTACTAAGTTACTAAGGCAACTCGGAATGCAGAACCATGTCTGCTATAGGTTTGCCTTGCTTTGCACTGCAGATTTGAATCTTGCTTCCAAAAACTAGTCACATTAGAAGCCAGAAAATGACTTTTAATTAATGAACTTGTCATCTACAAGTCACTAGTAATGAGGGAAATCCTGTACTGTATATTCTTTTGAGTGCAGATTCAGGATCTGGAAATGCAACTAGTGAAGTAAACAATTCAGCCCTTTTCCTATGATTGTAAGCCAAATAAACAGCTGAATTGCTAAACGGATTTCTTTCTTTTTTTTAATCAGAGGGAGGGAGTGCTTTCTTGGCACAGGTCAAAATGAATGAAAGTGTTTGAGGTGCCATTCTAATCTATTCTGGAGTTACTTCCAGGTGGTGTTCTGCCATCCAGTGCTCAGGGCTCACTCAGTTGGGTTCACTTTTCACTTGTGGTGTCATCATTTACTGTTGGCAGGTTGGGGACAAAAGTAGACAGATGACTTTTTCTCAACTACTACACTCCTAGCGTCTGCCCAATGTGATGCAGGGGTGTGATAGGAGGAAGCAGTACAAGAATGGGTCCTGAAGCAAAGCAAAGAAGGAGAGGTCATGGGCACTTCTCCCCACCCCCTTATTCTCATTCTCTACTCCAAAGTTTCTAGGTAGCGCCATCATAAATGTCAGTATTTTGTTTAATATACTAAGATCTCTCTTTTTTGGCAGTTTTCGGAGAGTCTAGCATAGGTTCCCAAAGTGGGCAATACCACCCCCTGGGGAGCACTGTAACAATCCAGGGCAAGGGGGCTGTAGTAGTTTGAAATGATGCAAATTTTTTTTAATGTTTAAGGGTTTAAAGAAAGTAGATTTCCTAGGAGGAGCTGAATAACTTTATTTAAAGGGGTGGTAGGCCAAATAAGTTTGGTAACCTCTGGTAGATGGTCATCAGCAACTCACCTATAACATAATTACAGAATAATAATAATGGCAGTAGTAATAATAACAATAATATAAATACCTTATAGATCATATATGTTAATCATATTTGATCATCATAATATCCCTGAGAGGGAGGAGCTTTTATCTCCATTTTACAGATGAGGAAAATAAGCCTGGAAAAGTTTTAGTGACTGGAAAAGGTCACACAGCTAGTAACTGTCTGAGAGGAAGTTTTAACTCAGAAAATCATAGAATCTTAGCATTGGAAAAAAAAAAGGGGGGGGTTGGCTCAGTGAATAGAGCACTGGCCCTGGAGTCAGGAGGGACTGAGTTCAAATCCGGCCTCAGACACTTAACACTTACTAGCTGTGTGACCTTGGGCAATTCACTTAACCCCAATTGCCCTGCCTTCCCCCCTCCAAAAAGCAAAAAAACAAAAGTAATCCAAAAAACCTACCTAGGGGCAACTAAGTGGTACAGTGGATAGAGTGCAGAGCCTAGCATCAGGAAGATTCATCTTAAGTTTAAATCTGGCCTCAGACACTTACTAGCTCTGTGATCCTGGACAAGTCACTTAACTCTGCCTCAATTTCCTCATCTATAAAATTACCCAGGGAAGGCAATGGAAAATCACTCCACTATCTTTGCCAAGAAAACCTCAAATGGGGTCATAAAAGTCAGATATGATTGAAACAACAACTCATTTTAAAAGATGAGAAAACTAAGACCCAGTGAAATGAAGTGATTTGCCCAAAGGCTCAAAAGTGTTAAGTAATGAGTCAGACTTTGAACCTAATTTCTCTGACTCCAACTCTAGCATTTTTTCTATTATACCTTACAAATAATCCATGACGGATTTTCTTGGGGGTTGTGATTTTGTTTTCTGTTGTGTTTTGTTCTCTCTCCTTTCTACCCCCTACTGCACTGGAAAAAGAAAGAAAACCAAATTGATTGTAAGAAATATGCATAGTTAAGCAAAACAAATTATGTCACTGGCTGTCTTTTTAAAAATGTGGTTTGCTCTGCACCCTGTATCTATCACCTCTCTATCAGTCCCCTGGAAACACAGAGGGTCATTGTATTGATCATAGTTCTTACAGCTTTCAAAGTTATTTATCTTTACAGTGATATCTTTGTGGCATAAATTATTCTCCTGGTTTTACGCATTTCTTTCATTAGTTTATAAAAGTCTTCAAGATTGTACATTTTAAGGGGTGGCTAGGTGGCGCAGTGAGTAGAGTGCTGGCCCCGGAGTCAGGAGGACCTGAGTTTGGATCAGGCCTCAGACACTTAACACACACACAAAAAAAACCTAGCCATGTGACCTTGGGCAAGTTACTTAACCCCAACTGCCCTCCAAATAGCAAAAAACAAACAAACAAAAAAAAGATTGTTCATTTTATAATATTGTTCATTTACATTGGTATAATATTTTTCAATATTCATACTATAATTGGTATATAATATATAAATACAATGTGATACATATTAATGCAATATAATATAATATGTATATTATAATATTGGTGCCATAATTATATAATTTTAATTCTTATAATTATAAATATATTATATCTGAGCTTACAGTCAAATAAAATCCCTAGGTTTTTCGTGAACATCAGAAACTATCTAAATATAATTGAATTTTTGAATATAAGAGCAAATCTTGACCTTTATTCCTACTACCTTTCACCTTTGTAGGCTGTGATTCTGGGTTGAAAATTATCACAATCTTTTTCAAACTTGATTCTGACAACTAGTATATTAGGTATCCCTCTGAAATAGCATAATCCTAAATTTTCACATGCATGCTATCTATGCTTTCATTCAAGTCATCAGGAAAATAAGAAAAGGTGTTGAACAGAGTCCTGTGACATTTTTGCTAAGGACTTCTACCCAGAGTTACAATATTGTATCATTCAAAGGTCTTTGGATATGATTGTTCAACCAGCTATAATAGAAATGGTAGTGGACATTTATATGTTTTTTTTTTTATTTCTACAAGGCAGATTACATGCATTCATCTCATTTTATCCATTCTACAGATGAAAAAACTGAGGTTTAGAGAGGTTAGGTGAAATACCTGTGGTCTCACAGCTGGAATTCAAACCTAAGTCTCTCTTAATGCCAATGACATCTATAAATCTATCTAATAGTATTGTCATCCAGGTCATTTTCTCACATTTCATCCAAAGGGATATTATGAGAGACGTACAAACACCTATCTCTAAACCCTTGCTCATACCATTCTGTAATTCCCTCCCTTCCTATCTCCACCTATCAAAATCCTATCATCATTCAAGGCCCAACTCAAATACTTCCTCTCTTATGTGACCTTCCTTCATTCCTCTTTCCTCTCCTCCTTCTACTCCTCACAAGCCAGCAAAAAAAAATCTTCCCCTCCCCAAGTAAGAACTATGATAGTGTTTTGTTTGTGCCCCTCCTATAGCACTGGCCACTTCACTCTTTATTATAATGGTTTGTACATATTTGGTTTTTGCATATTTTTTATTTCTCTTATATAATAAGCCCTTTAAAGTCAGGCACCATCTCTGGAATGCATAGCTTAGTGTCTTTCAGTGCCAAGCAGCAATAAATCCTTATTGAATTTTTATTCTTAACATATATTGTACTATTTCTCCCTCCTCTCCTATTAGACCTGTTTCTTTTGCATAAGCTATACCCTTTCTTAGCCTTATTTCTATCATGAGTTCTATCCCACCATACCCCAAGGATACCTATAAGATAATGTATAGCAGCTTATGCTCATGTTTTCAGTTCACTTTATCACCTATACTCTGTGTGTGGTACTTAGCCCTCTGAGACCACAATGTTATTCCTGCCTCTCTCTCTCTCTCTCTCTTCTGCTACTTTCTCTTACAGATTAGCAGGTACCTCCTTCACAGTGATGGTTCTCTGTCTCACCTAATTACCCAGTAACTTTTGCTCTAGAACACTGGGTCAATTGTTCTCTTGGGACTGTCATTACTCTCTAGCCTACAAAATTCCAATGTATGCTCCAGCTGATTAAACTAATTTTTATTAGGAATATGGAAAATTAGCTGTCTTCTTTTGATGAAGACAATAAATTAATGAAGAAAAATAAATACCCCTAAAGTAGGCTGTAGGCTCATAATAGAAGTTAGAGCTGGAAGACACCATAGAGATTTTCTAGTCTAGGGGTTCTTAACCATTTCTCTGTCTGGTAGTCTGGTGAAGTCAATGGAGGTATTCTCAAAATAATATTTTTCAATGAATAAAATACATAGGATGACAAAGGAAACCAAATATATTGCAAGAAAAATGTAATTTTTGTTTCCCTTATAAGATCATGGACACTTTCCCTCCCTGAAATCTATCCATGAACAATGAATTAAAAACCTCTGATCTAGTTCATATTCTCTCTTTATAGATAAGGAAACTGAGACCGAGAGGAAGAAGTGACTTGTCCATGATCACACAGACAGCAAGTAGCAGAGCTAGGATTGAAAGTGAAATTACCTGTTCTGTGACAGTGTTTATCTTTGATCAGGTTTTACCCTCACTAATTTTATTTTAATGAGCTTTTTTCTGACTATAAAAATCAGGAATATCTCATACATTATTTAGAAGTCCATATGGGTTGCACACATGGTCATGTATTACCAGACAGAAGTCAAAACTGACGTAAAGTATTTTTTTCTAATGTAAAAAAAAAAAACATTGAGGGTTTTTTTGGTGAGCATCTATCTTTAAGGGAAAGGAATGTTAAGATTTAATTCTTCCAAGGGCAAGACATTAAAAGTTAAAATCAAACTTGGAGTCTGAGAGTCCTGGACATATTTTCCCATGTGCATTTCAGAGGCTGCTCTTTCTGCCTCAGTCTTTGACAAGCCCAGGCTTTCGCAGACTTGGCCCAAAGCAAAGGCTTGCTGGCCTGAAAGCCACTTGTGGGCAGACATTACCCTTTTGAACTCCCCCTGCCTGCTACAATTTTGGTCTCTGCTTTATCATGGATCCCAAGACAATTTCTACTCTAGACTGTCTGAAGAGCCTCAGGGACTTCTAAAAGGAAACCTTTTAAGACTGATTTTCGTGAGAAAGCTAAACCTGCAAAACTTGGCCAGACAGCCTGTTGGGTCTCCCTCCCTCTGCAGTGACTCAGAAATCTGGGAGTGAGAAGGAAAAGCTGGAGGAACACTAATAATATTAAGAGAGCCTGGGGGTTGGGGTGGGGAGAAGGGAATGAAATGGATGAAATTTGTATTTATATCGAGTGGGTCACATTTTTCATTTCAAAGCCTGATATAAAACCTTGCTATTTTTTTAGTTATCTATAAACTGAGTACATAAACACTGCTATTAAAACATTTCATCTCTCCCAACTGAGGCACTGAACTAATATCCCACAATGTGCTGAACTTTCAGTAACATTCATGAAAGAACAGGTCTGAATCCAAAATAGTCTTACCTTATTTTAAGCCAATGTTGACTATCTCTGTGGGAAACCAAGGTGTATGGGGGAGGGTGTGTATGGAGGAATTAGGGTGTTATCAGCAAACCGGGATGGAAGTCAGATAAGAACAAGAAGAGAAAGTGTTAGGTGGGGGCGGCTAGGTGGTGCAGTGAGTAGAGTGTTGGCCCTGAAGTCAGCAGGACCTGAGTTCAGATCCGGCCTCAGACACCTAACACAAAAACAAAAACCTAGCCGTGTGACCTTGGGCAAGTTACTTAACCCCAATCGCTCTCCAAAAAAAAGCAAAAAAAAAAAATGTTAGGTGGCTTACTGGACAAAGTGCCAGGCCTGGAATCAGGAGAACCTGAGTTCAAATCCCACCTCAGACACTTACTTGCTGTGTGATTCTGAGCAACTCTCTTATCCCTGTTTGCCTCAGTTTCTTCATCTGTAAAAATGAGCTGGAGAAAGAAATAGAAAACCACTCCAGTATCTTTGCCAAAAAAAACCCAAATGAGGTCACAAAGGGTAGTACATGAAGGAAACAGCTGAACAAGAGGAAGTGTTTGCAGAATAGAGAAAAAAAAAGACTAATAATAAAGGAGTTTTTATATAATATATATTTTTATATTATTTATTATATATTTTATGGTGCTTAAGGTACTGGCCAAAATGACCTACTTGGCTGTTTTTATATATACATATATAATATATTATATGATATAGTATATAAAATATGAATTTTATATAATATATTATATATATATAAACATAGATTTATAAGGAAAATGTTTAAATTGCATCAGTATCTTGCTCAAATGAATCACATTGGAGTTGTCTGAATTGATCATCATGCCTTTTTTTTTTTTACTTTTGTATTAATTTTGATCTTCACTCTAAAAAGTTACTGGCCTGGTTCTGAAAGGGGACTGATTTCGAAATATCAGTCCTATCTGTCAAACTATGATCAGGTTCATTTTCTTATGATGTGATTTCTTTTCCTGAATAAATTTTTCCTGGTGTATAGTTATAAGGTCTGTGGTCTACAATGCCTTTGGCCATTTGAGTTGATTCTCCATTCATGACTTGAGTTAGAACTATGATTTATATGTAAGTGTGGTTGTTGGAGAACTTAGTTACTTTTTTCCAGCCTGAAATACATGGTGGCTGATTGTCAGTCCTTAATAAGTCTTATCTCCCCCAACAGATTATGAACTTCATGAGGGCAAGGACCAATTATATATTTCTTTTGTGTCTGTCCTTAACTACCTAGTACTAAGCAAAACTGTACTGCATGATCAGTAAAAGACCATTTAATTAAATACACTGCACTTAAAATAGCAATTAATGTTTAGTATCTTACAAAGATGTCAGGTTGATAGATCTTAGTGCTATGTTTATCTTTGGAGCTGGACTAGCAAAAGGAAAAAATTAGGCCATGTTAGTATTTAAACTTTTCCTGGGAAATTTATCTTCTGTGATATCTTCTGATATGATTATCTATCTTCTTTGTCAAGAACATGTGATTTACTGGAATGGTTATTCATGAAATATTAGGATACTTTAATTATGGCACATTACATAGAGTGCTGGACCTGATCCAGCCTTATATGACCCTGGGCAAATCACTTCACCTCTCTTTGCTTCAAATTTGTGCAGTGCCTCAGTTGTGAGAGGTTGAAATGTTTTAATAGCAGTGAGAGTATATCAAAAATTAGGATAATAATAGCACTTATGTCTCAGGGTCATGAGGGTCAAATGAGATAATATTTATAAAAAGCATTTTGCTCAGTACCTGGCATATACTATGGGCTGTATAAATGTCAGCTATTATTGTCACTGTTATTATTGATGAGGTATTTTTAAAAAGTCCTTAGCATAATGCTTGACACATGGTAGGCACTATATACAATAAATACTATTTCCTGCTGGAGGTCTTTCCTGATCTACTGTCCCCAGTTGTTAGTATTTTCCCCTCACTCCCAAAATTACTTTGTATTTACTTTGCAAAGTTGTAAACTTACTCTATGTACAGATATATCTACCTCACAATATTGTTCAACTCAGTTGAACTCAACGAGTATTTATTAAACACCTCCTTGATGCCATTGAAAGTTCAAAGAAAGTGACCCACCCCCAGCCCTCAAGTAGCATCCATTCTACTTGGGAGAGACAACAGGTTTACAAACAATTTATTTTTGTATTTTATTTTTATTATTATATTTTATTATTGTGTTTATTTTTCTAAATAAATACTAAGTAATAGGAGAGGCAGTAGCAACATGGGACTGTGAGGATCATGAGCTTTGGAGGGAGCTAACAGTTCCCAGAGGTCAAGGTATGGGAAAAGAGCATCCATCATAGAGATAAAAGATGGAATTTCATGATGAAATGTCCTTTTGGGAAAACAGCCAAGTAGGTCATTTTGGCCAAAACTTGAAGCGTGTGAGGACGAGTAAGGTAATCAAGGTGAAACCTTTGGAGCCAGATTGTTTTAGACTTCAAATGCCAAACAGAAGGGCCATGAAAATCCAATGAGAAAATTAAAATTTTTCAAAATTTACAAATATGAAAGAGCTCTACTAATGTTAGCTATGTCATTTCCCCTCCCCTCCAGTAGAATTAAATTCCTGCCAGCCAGGGGACTGTTTTCTTTTTATCTTTGTATGTCCTGTCCCTATTTATTTCCTGAACATTCAATTCAGTAGTTTTTCAGTCACGTCCCACTCTTTGAGACCCCCTTTAAGATTTTCCTGGCAAAGATACTAAAGTGATTTGCCATTTCCTTCTCCAGCTCATTTTACAGATGAGGAAAATGAGGCAAACAGGGTTAAGTGAGTTGGTGAAGGTCACACAGCCAGTAAGTGTCTGAGGTCCACCTAGTTTCTCCATAGTAGGGACATAGTAGGCACTTACTAAGTGCTTGTTAATCTAATTGTTGGATACATATCATAATGCTCCAAATGTAAGGCACAGTAATAAAATGAGAATTCTTTGAAAGAAAAAAGTGATATAGATGTACACTAAAAAAAATAACTCTTATTATAGAGAATGGATTTTATGCAAACCAGATTTGGGAGGGAGAAATATGCCCTACTCTGACCACAAAGTATTTCTCTATGCTTGATGCATTCCAGTATTCTATGGCAGCCCAGATTTCCTGTGAGATCCATGTGACTTTGGGCCTTCAAGAGCAAATGAAAAAGTTGCAGGACTATTAAGTCCATCTCTGAAATTAGTATTACAAATTAACACCCCTGCATTCCCATGTCCAACCCAGGAGGTCTGGGTGTTCCTGGCAAAAAGTAAATTTCATATTTTATTTGATATGCATGATTAGCATACAGTTTTGGAATACATTTAAATAACCTGCTTCATGAGTCCCTTGCTGTAGGTATGTAAAATACAGTTTCTTAAGAAAATCATTAATATCTCCCTGTTGTAGTATTATTGTAGTAACATTAAAGGCATAATAAAATAGAGAACAGACTTTTTAAACTTTTTAAGCCAAGCAATTTGATCACATCTTGAATTAGCACACTTGTGTGCTTGCACACATACAACTCACTTTTTAAATGACAACTAAGAAATTTGCAAAGAAGATTTTACTCAGGAAGAGCAAGAGTCAAATGAGAAACATTGACAGATGAAATATTGCTACAATTGGTTTTTCCTCAGTTCTTGCTATGATAAAACAGGAATCTCTTTGAACCAAATGAACTTTGATAACCTCTCTCCACAGAAGGTACAAGGCACCCACCCCTACATACACTAGTCATATCCCATTAAAACAAAATTTTCCCTATAGCCAAAAGATTGCCAAACACCAACACTGGCTCACTTACTTGAAGAAATGTAAATATGAGAGGAAACCTCTGAGTCAGGAACACCTGATTGACAGGAAAGGTCTGTTGCACCAGTCTGAGAGGGGAGCACAATCCAGTGCAAAATAGCCAGTACAAACCAGACTCTAACAAACCTGGAACAAGCCTCAGGGGACTGAATCACTGGCAGCTATAGTGGTTTCCAGACTTCTCAATACATAAACACCAAAGGCAGGTTAGAAGGTCAGTAGGAAAGTTCTGTCTGACCTGGGTGAGAGAGGAATCTGGTCCAGCAACAGCTCCTGAGGTTGTTGCTGCTTCCAGAACTCTCAGCCTACAGACAGTGGGGGGATTGAGTGGCTGATCAGAGGGAGATTACAGGGATCTCTTTGCTGGTGCTAAGACAGGATTCTCTTGCTTTACCTATTCCTGGATCTGGGTCACAGTCCTAGGTGGTGGTCCTGAGGTGAAGACAAGCACTAGCATGAAGGAGCTTGTGACTGGGGTGGAGAGGGAATACTCCTCACAGTTCCAACACAGAAAAGCATGCTTGTGGTCACTCACAGACCAGAGCACAGGCCAAGAGAGTAGTAAACACCTCTCTTTTGATCATACCACCTTGAAAGAACTGAAAATTTATAGATTCCCCAGAAGTACCTCTGAAAATAGTTGAATAGAAAATACCCCTGAAGCTTGGGACAGTACAACCTCCACACTGGAAGCAGAGTCCTACCTTAACAAAGAGCTAAAGAAGAACAAAACATACAACCAGAAGAAGACAGCAAAGTCAAAACTCCTATATCCAAAACCTCCAAGAATAATATGAATAGATCTCAGGTCATGAAAGAGCTCAAAAATGTATTGAAAATCAAGTAAGAGAAGTAGAGGTAAAATTAGGAAGAAAGATGAGAGTGATGCAAGAAAATCATGAAAAATGAGTTAACAGCTTGCTAAATGAGACCCAAAAAATACTGAAGAAAATAGCACCTTAAAAATAGACTAACCCGAAAAAAAATCAAATAAGATAAAAGTAAAAATAAATAAAATGAATAGACTAACCCAAATGACAAAAAAGCCAATAACGGGAAGAATGCCTTAAAAAGCAGAATTGGCCAAATGGAAATCTAAACTTAGGTTCCAACTCAAATTTTAGTTTAGTTTAGTTTCCAAACAAGATTTTTTTTTGTTTCTTGGAGGATAATTGGAATTAAGTGACTTTCCCAAGGTCACACAACTAGTTTTGGTGTTGTGTCTGGGGCTGGATTTGAACTCAGGTCCTCCTGACTCCAGGGCTGGTGCTCTATTCACTTCGCCACCTAGGCAACCCTCAAACAAGATTTTTAAAAGATCACATCATGAAATGGATTGGACAATATTGGGTAAATGTATGTTTTAGATTCCAAAATAGATTTTTGAAAAGTTCTTTATGATTTTCTGACTATAATGTGCATAAAAAATTCAAGGGTACTTTATCATCGTCCATCTCTAATCAACCATGATTCCTTGATGCTTTAGTTTCAGCATATATGTTTTATCTTTTCCTCCTCTCTATCCTGGGTAAAAGGTAGAGTCCTCAGATGTAAGACAACTGACCTCAAGTCAAAGTACTGTGTAGATGTGCAATGTTCATACACCTAAAGCAGCTCACAAGCTCCCACAGATATATTTATCTTTCAGTAGTCAATCAGAAGATACAGTTACTGACAAGCAAAAGCACTTAAATAATATTGCAATAAAAAGATTTACAATAGAGCATTCCCCCCCAAACCTGGAGCAAGTTCTTCATCAATATATCAGTGGAATGAAGAGAGGAAGCAAGTATGGAGTTCATGCTAAAGATTTCTCCACTTGGGTATAACATGAAGAGTCACAACTTAAACTTCCAGAACTACAGAGACCCTAATGTTTCCTCATGATGTTCCTCATATTGCTTCTCATTGGGTATAACATCAAGGCTGAGTGCTTGGGTGTAGTCTCCACTTCTTCCAGCTTTGGGTTTAGCTGAAGACCTTGACCAACACCCTAGTAGGTGCTTACAGGTAGACCCAGCACCCTTACATAGAAACCCACTGGGAAACCTTCCCAGTTCTGCTCCCTCAGAATCTCAGTGACATCTAGAAGCCAGGTACCAAGCTCTCACAAAAAGTTAGGGTTTGGAGAAACAATATCCTTGGATTCCTTTCTCAAGCATCTTACAAGCATATCTGGTCTAGCTATGTACTTCTGCTATAAGAAGTTCTTGCCAGTGGGGGAAAGGGATACCCACATCCACAGACAGAAATAGGGAGTCTGAATGCAGATCGCTATTTGCTCTCTTCCTATATTTAGTTTTGTTTTCTTGCCTTTTTTCTTTCCCACAGTTCCTCCACTTATTCTAATTCTCCTATACAACATGACTAATGGGAACATATGCTGGAGCGGCTAGGTGGTGCACAGCCCTAGAGTCAGGAGGACCTGAGTTCAAATCTGACCTCAGACACTTGACACACTAGCTGTGTGACTTTGGACAAGTTACTTAACCCCAACTGCCCTCCAAAAAAAGCAAAAAAAAAAAAATATATATATATATATGTTTAATAAGAATGTATGTGTAGAGCCTATATCAGATTGTACTCCATCAAGGAGGAGGAGGAGGAGATAGAGAAATTTAAAACTTACTTGGAAGTGAATGTTGAAAACTAATAATAAATTTATTTATTTATTTATTGTTAAAAAGAAATTTACATCCTATTGGGGTAAAGAATATGTACACAGAACATTAGATACATATACATAACAAAATTATTTCCAGATAGAAGAACCTAGCAACCAGATAGATCAGGAGAGACTTCCTATAGGAGGCGTTGAACTAAATCTTGAAGGAAACTAGAGAATCTATAAAGCATAGATGGGGAAGGATAAATGTTTACTTGCTCAATCAAGGATATGAGGGAACCAGATAGAAATTCATATGAAAAAAAAAGACTTGGAGCTTTAGTGGACCACGAACTCAATATGGATCAACAATGTGATAGATATTCAATTATGGAAATGAAGTGTCTCAAACAAGGCAAATGATACTCTCACTGAACTCTCCACCAGTCAGAATAAGTCTGAAGGTCTGAATATAATCAGTTCTGGGCAAGGCATTTTAGGAAAGATAAGCTGGTTATGTCCCTAGGATGGTTAGTGGACTTTAATTTCATCATTGCAGACAACAGTGATTTATTGAAAAAGTTTGGGATGTTAAGCCAGGAAAGGAGAAGACCCAGGAGGTACCTGATGGCTGACTTCAAATATTTGAAAAGTTGTCTGGTAGAAAAGAGATTAGACTCATGAAGTCAACAGAGTCCTTAGGCTCTTGTTTGAACCCAGAGGTAAGAATGAGAAGCTTAGAGTAGACTCTGCAAAGAGATCTACATTAGCTCCATATAAGAAAAGACTTCTTAATAGTTGGAATTCTCCAAAATGGAATGGATTGCTTCAAGAGGTAGCAAACCTCCATCAACGGGGACCTTTAAGCAATGTTCAGATGGCCACTTGGAAGGTTGCAAATGGGTTTCTTGCCCAAGTATAGATTTGACTAGATGTCTGAGGTCCTTTCTAAGTCTCAGTCTCTATAGATTCAATTAGCTCAGGTTGTCATCAATGCTTTGACTCAAAACAAGCCTCTTATTTCTGTTTAATGTTTACCTGTCTTGTTTCCCAGTTGTCTATAGTTTGCAACCTCATTCAAAAAAAATGAAAATATTAAGTGAAATTTGTCTTCTTTACCAGTCATCTAGCAGAAGCAAACCAAGGCCCAGAAAACCTAAAAGTTGCTTAAATGGCTCTGCCTTCAGTTTCCTGATCTGTAAAACAAAGGAGTTGAATAAGATGGTCTCTGAGGCCTCTTCTAGCTGTGTATCTATGATCTTGTGAACTATCGACCAGCACACGGGGACCTGGAAGCAGAACTAAAAAGAGAGCCTATAGTGTGGTTTGCACTTCTGAAAGTCCTGTAAAATAAATTCTATACTTATTTACTTCCTCAGGCCTTCTAATTAATTTTGTTTTTTTCAGTCTTAATGACAAACCTCAACCTCTCCACTTAGTATCCCACCCAAGTCAGGAAAGGTCACAAGTCTACACCCAGCTTCAGATAAAATTGGGTTTGCCCACGCCTTCACATGGAGGAAACATTCATTAGATACTCTAGCTCTTATACGTGTCCGTTTGACTTACTTCAGTTTTTCTACATAGCATTTCTATTTCCTTTTTCAAAGTACCTTATGGTCCTGGAAATGTTCCTATCATCACAAACTGAATGACCTCTTATAGGCCTCTCCCCTCAAGTCACTATTTTCTTTATGGGTTAATTAGGCATGGTATGTTTTGTGATGTGGGTTTTCAGCTTGGTTTCTTAGATTTTTTTTTCCCCTACGTAGCAGACTATGTCTAATGAAAAACATAACTCATGGTGAGCACTATACAGTCAATGCTAACAGGATTTTTACCCATTATCAAAATTCAGATTTTTTTTCTGAGTAGGAAAGACCAAAGAAAACATGATAAAGACTAAAAAAAGGAAAATTTGGATGAGATGGGGATTAGGAAGAGATTTTTCACCACCTCAAGATCAGTTTCCACCATGAGAGTGCTAGGCTTTGGAGTCCTGAAGACTTGAGTTCAAACACTAATTCAGTGACACCAAACACTCACTCACTGTGTGATTCTGGGAAAATCATAACTTCTTCAGCTATAAAATGGGAACCCACAGAGTTGTTGTAAGGTTCAAATGAGACAATATTTGTAAAAAAAGAAAAATGCTTAGCCTCATAGCAAACTCTTAACAAATACTTGTTTCCTTCCTCTCTTCCTAGAGAAGACTGAACTTCAGTTCATAGATGGTTTAGGTCAGGACTCCTTAACCTTTTTTTTTTTCTCATGGATCTTTTTAGCAGTCTGGTGAAGTTTTTGCACCCTCCTCACAATAACGTTTCTAAATAATTGAAGAAAATGCTAAATTCAGCTAGAGGTTTATGTAAATCAAAGATATATTTTTTCCCATCCCATCCCTTGAAATCTACCCACTGAGCACTTGTCTGCAGATCCAGGTTAAGAACCCTTGGTTTAGGGGAAGCTAGGGGGCTCAGTAATAGAGCACTGGCCCTGGAGTCAGGAGGACCTGAGATCAAATCTGGCCTCAGACACTTGACACAAAAACTAGCCATGTGACCTTGGGCAAGTCACTTAACCCCAATTGCCCATCAGAAAGCCAAAAAAAAAAAAAAAGATTCAAAAAGAAGAAAAAATTCAACAAAACCAGCCAACACATTAACCATGTATAAGAATATTGCATGTATCAAGTCCTCTACTTCTGCAACAAAATAAGGAAGGTATATTTTTTCAGCCTTTCTCCTGAACCATAATTAAGTCATTATGATTACAAAGTATTCAGTTTCATTTTATTAGTCCTTCCATTTATGTTGTTGTTCATTCATGTCTGACTTTTCATGATCCCGTTTGGGGTTTTGTTTACATATATACTGGAGGGGCGGCTAGGTGGCGCAGTGAGTAGAGCGTTGGCCCTGGAGTCAGAAGGACCTGAGTTCAGATCCAATCTCAGACACTTAACGAACACACAAACAAAAACCTAGCCGTGTGACTTTGGGCAAGTTACTTAACCCCCAATTGCCCTCCAAAAAGAAAAAAAAAAAACAAAGATACTGGAGCAGTTTGCCATTTCCTTCTCCAGCTCATTTTATAGATCAGAAAACTGAAGCAAACAGGATTAACTTGCCCAGAGTCACACAACTAGTAAGTTTCTGAGGCCAGATTAGATGAAGATGAGTCTTCCAGAGTCTAGGCGAAGCACTTTATCCACCATGCCACCAAGCTGTCCCTATGTTGTTGTAGTCATGATGTCATACTGTGTACCAAGCTTATTACACTCTGCAATAATTCACATCATCATCATGAGCAGTTATGTAGCATTTTAAGGTTGCAAAGCAGCTTACAAATTTTTTTCATTTGATCCTCAGAGCAACCTTGCAAGGTAGATGCATTTATTATCCCCATTTTACAGATAAAGAAACTCATGAAGCTCAGATCAGTTAAACTGTCATTTGCCCACGGTCACATGGCTAGTAAATGTTTGAGGCAGAATTGGTGTCATTCTGACTCCAAGTTGAGGCACTGTTTGCAAGCATGTAGGACTTCAAATGCTTATCTGAACTATTCATTTTGATTTAGGACATAGTAATATTCACTTAGCATAATTTGTTCCTTCCTGCAATGAAAGGCCATCTACTTTATTTCTAGTTCTTTGCTACCAAGATAAACTCCCTACAGGAAGTGCCAGGAACTGAATTTTAAAGGAAACTAGGGATTCTATGAGGCAAAGGTAAGAAGGGACACATGTGTGCTTAATCAGGAACAAGATGCATCCAGAGAGAAATCCATAAGAAAAAAGACTTAGAGGTTTAATGAACCATGAACTCAGTATGAATCAACAATTTGATAGGGAAGTCAATTAGTGTCCTGAACAAGGGAAATTATAGTCCTGCTGAACTTTTTCCTACTCAGACCAAATCTAAACTTCTGTAATCAGTTCTAGGTACCATATGTTAGGAAAAACAGTGACAAGCTGGCAATGACTAGAGGATGATTGATTAGTGGACTCAAAATGAATCTGGTTGTTGCAGCCAACATTGATTTGTTGAAAGAGCTCAGGATGTTTAGCCTGGAAAGCAGAAAACTCAGGGAGGACAGAAGTATTGCATTATATTTTAAAAATGTAATCCCAATTCTTATATCTTTCCAAATACCCCACCTCCACTGATCTACCATTGTGAATTCTTGCCCCTCTACTTGACTTTGGCTTCAGATTTCCACTACTAGAATCACTTATAAAATAGAATCTCAGGCAGAAATTGCAGAAATCAACTATACTCAACCATACCAAAGCTGGGACCATAGCATCCATGTCAATCAGTGATCTAGTCTCTCATCAAAAAAATGCCTGTTATATTTCTCTGGGCAGACTGTCAAAAGCGTCCAAGGAAGCATCACATACGTTACCTGGGAGCAAGGGAAAGACTTCTAACCAAGTCATATTGGCTAATTAGCAATAAATTAATCAGAGTAGTTAGCTATTACTTTGGAAGGCCAACAGAATCCATCTCTGAGTCAGTGCAATAAAAGACAGGTTAAAGGGCAGGTAGGCTTCAGTGGAGAAAGAGAAAGCAACCCATAGTGAAACCCCAGTGTGGACAGTGGCAGGATGAAAGGAGGCCAACACAAGATGGAGGGATGAGAGGATAAGACAGCAGACCCAGATTATGCCAGCTACAGCAAATCCTATCATTTTTAGTTATGTTTTTTCATCTGAAATCTTCAGAAAAAACAATATTCTACTAACAGTTTCTCTGAATTTTATTGATATTTCTTCCCATGAAAAGTTGACAGGGGTGGGGAACCTGTAGACTCAAGGCCACATGTGACTCTCTAGGACCTCAAGTGCAGCCTTTTGACTGAGTCCGAACTTCACAGAACAAATTCCTTTAATAAAAGGATTTGTTCTGTAAAACTTTGTAGCAGCAAGCACCCCAACATCCCCAGGGCAGCTGCCAACACAGATTCTTAGATCTGCTTTTCAAAAGGAAAGCAACTCAAAATGGTTTAGCAAGCTTACTTTAATCAAACAAACACACATTACCTAGTTCAGGGGGAAAAGGTCAGCACCCCAAACTTCAGAGTTACAGAACTTACAGATCAAACAGACAGGCTTCCAAACTGTCCAACCATTATATCAATACCAAATCACAGTTACCAGAGAGGGAAGCATCAACATCTGGGTCAACAACGGCTTCCCAGAGTCTCATCTGGTCAAATCACACAACACTTCTCAAAGTGAGCCCCAAAGCAAAGCCCCTCATCAGAGTTTATATAGCCTTCTCCTGGCTCAAAGATTGTAACAACCTCCTTGACCCACTGCCCAATCACAAAGTATCAAGGTGTGGGCTTTCCTGAAAAACAAGCCTCCCACCACAGGCTCCAGGTGCACTTAAGCTAGGGGCAGGGAAGATCTTTAAATTTGCATTTCCATTACAAACTTGGACTCTGTCGAAAGGCTATACCCAAGAACCTAGAAGACCATATGTGACCTGGAGGCCACAGGTTTCCCACCCCTGCTAGACTATAAAAAATGCTCATTTCACATATGCAATCTCTGCTCAACACTTGATATTCCACTGTTCCATTTATTCAACACAGTCTAACACCTATACATCACTTTTCAGTGGCTCCACACATTCATTCTATGTTTTCTACAACAGAGCCCATGCTCCTGGCAATGGGCAGTAACTCAGGGAGGCAGCTGGAGTGGAGAGAAGGATTTGGTTCTGTCAGCTATTTCTTAAAAAGCCTTGAGTCTCACATGCAATTATCCCATAAACACTAGCATCACCAGGGCAAAGGGACAAAAAGTTAGATTTTGAACTCCCAACTTACTACAGAAAGATTTATCTAGAGAAAAAGAAGACATTGATTCCAGTCTTCCAATGGACAGTATTTTAAAGAGATGATCTATCTAATATACCCCCACAAAGCCTTTCTGAATCCTAAGAATTCTATGGGGGAACTTCTGTATTTCGATATATGTGTTCATGCCCATTTAATGGGGATCATAATATAATTTTAATTCAATTAAATCAAACAAACATTGATTAAGAACTTACTTTCCACTTAGTATATAATAGGTGCTGAGTTTACAAGGACAAAAATGAAATTGTCTTTGCCCTCAAGGTGTTTATAGTCTATAGTTTATAGTCCCTATAGTAGAGGGAGGAGAGGAAATAACATGAATACTAATAAGTAAATGTAGGACAATTTGAGGTAGAAGAGAACTTTAACTACTGAGAAGGATCAAGGACTACATTTAGGAGACAGAACCTTAGGGATTCTGGGAGGCAGCCAGTGCAGTGGAAAGATAATTAGGCTCAATGTTAAGTCCTTGTACTCTCAGGCAATGTGGCTAGTAGGTCAGTCATGGAAGGACTGAAACATTGCAGTCTTTTATCAGGCATTAAGTCCCCAAGCATAACATTGTTTCCTTGGGAAAATTCAATACCATTTCCATTTCCATTCCAATGCAATAAAAAAAAAAGTGAGGACTGCTTGTAGTAGTCACTGAGCTAGAAATAATGTAATCATCAAATCCAAGAACATTATTTTTTTTCTTCCCTAAACTACCTGGCAATGCCTACCTCCATTTGTTGTGCTTATTTTTATTTTTTAAGAACCTATAAATTTACTCAGATCAGAAGTCCTCTCAACCAAACCTTAGCACCAATCCCCATTTCTTTTTGTTAAAAGAGCTTGTCAGTGTTAACTGAGAAAAAATTCAGGTTATTTTCAATACCTTCTATCTACAGTTATGTTCTCTTGATATAATTTTTCTCCATATTGTAAATCTGAAATCATTCCTTTGTTCTTTAACAATCATTATTAACAATAACATTTTTACCTTCCAAAGTAGAGGGCCTATTATTGGGAAGAAGTCATTCTTTCTGTCTTGCTTATATCTTGTAGGTTGGTATGGCTGACTGAACCCACATACTGTCTGCTCTAGAGAAGGGTCAGTGACGGGAATCAAGCAGGATTATTAAGTGGTTTTATCAAAACCTCAGTTTTGTTGTTGTTGTTTATTTGTTTACCACATTTTATGCAAGGTCCAATATCTTTTGGGTCAGCCTGTATTCTACTTTTAATGTTAAAAAAATAAAGTAGGAGCAACACATTTCTATAGAACTCTTTAAGGGTCACAAAGATATTTCTTCCTAAAACACCATTAGGTAGATATTGCAAATATTAGTATCCTTGTTTTGCTGTTCAGTCATTTTTCAGTAGTGTCCAACTCTTCATGAAATTCCATTTGGTTTTTTCCTGGCAAAGAGTGATTTGCAATTTCCTTCTGCTCATTTTCTAGATAAGGAACTGAGGGTTAAGTGACTTACCCAAGGTCACACAGCTAGTAGGTGTCTGAGGCTGGACTTGAACTCATGAAGATAAGTTTTCTTGACTCCAGGTCCAGCACTCTATTCACTGAGCCACCTAACTGTCCTTCTTTTACAAATAAGGAAATCTGAGGTTCGGAGAGACAGTGACTTATCCAGAGTCACACAACTAGTGTCAAGACCTTCTCACTATAAGACCAATATTCTTTCCAATATACTGTGTATTTTTTACTGCTACATTTTGTTTCAATAAAACAATAACTTGCTAATAAAATAATACCATCTTTAAAGAGTGAAACTAATGTATCAATTATATCTAATGAATCAATGTAATACATGTAATGTATTACATGTATTACAATCAATGTATATATGTAATATAAAGTATTGATTACAACTAACACTGTATATGATCCACTCTGTAGTTTCCTTCCTTTCTATTAAGAAATGGTATTGCATTTTAACCTCAATTGCATTTTAACCTCAAATATGTGGAACCAACACTGGACACAGAATTTTTAAAGAAATCTTTCTACGCAGTAATTGACAACAGGAAATTTGTTTTACTTGCTTTTTGAGGAACTTGCTTCAGTATTTTTCCCCTTTCGTTTATCTTGGAAATCTAATGTATCCAATTGAGCACAGACTCATATGGTTGTAGTTTGATTTTGTTTGGGGGTTTTTTGTTTGGTTGGTTGGGTTTCTTTGCTTTTTTAACTGAAATCAAAATGGGTAGTAATGGAAAATTATGACACAATATCTAGACTTGAACTGCATGGTTTCCTCAGTCAAGAGTTTATGAGAATTTGTCATACAGAATTTTTGTGAGGAAGGTGCTTTGTGAAGCTTAGAGTGCTATAGAAATATATTGTTAACATTAATAATGTCAATATCTGTAAGGACCAATCAAAAAAGTTATACTACTTCCTTTTGTTTTTATATCATATTAATTCCTGAATATTCCCCTTTCTCCTCTCCTACCTAATCTTTTCCTTGTAATGAAGGTTTCTGATTCAGTAAAACCACATTGAGAGCGTGTGCTTGCACGCACGCGCTCATGTATGTATGTGTGTGTATGTTTGTACATACAAGGGTCAGAAGGAGATACAGAATAAGTTATAAGTTGCCACTGATGCCCACATATTTAAATGTACTTTTTTGCTATACAAATGAGTAAACACAAACTAACAATGAAAAAAATCCTAAAATATCCCAGTGATGTTATCACCCCATTGTTTAAGTACCTGGAATGAATGAATGAATGAATGAATGAATGAATGAATGAATGAATGAATGAAAAAAGCATTTATTAAACACTTACCATGTGCCAATCACTGTGCTAACCACTAGGGATTTAAAAATACAATTGAGACATTCTCTTAACCTCTCTGGGCCTCAGTTTCTTCATCTGTAAAATAAGAAGTTTGGAATAAATTGACCCCCAAATGCCCTTTTATCTGTGATCATTAGAAAAAAAAAATCTAAAGCCTTGAGACATGATCAGTTCACAAATAGAATGTATGAATAGAGAGGAGCAAAAAACCCAAGCCTAAGTGGTAAATTTTATACCCAGCATGGTTTAATGGGCTAGCCTGCTGTCATCACAAAAAGATAGGAGAGGGCGAGTGGGGGGGGGAGAAGAAGAGGGAAGAAGGGAGAGCAACGTTTGTTCCCCACTCCTCCCCTCACTTCCAGTGCTGTGAATAGGAGCCAAGCTTTGAGCTTTGCCACATGACAGCGTGAAGTTGTAAAAGGAGCCCAGTAGCCTTTGAGAACAGATTTCCACTGGGCCAGAACAGACCCTGCAGAACGGTAAACAGTGTTGCATTATAAAGTCTGGTCATGGGATACCTATGGGAATTTTTTTTTTAATGTAGCTAGAAAAGAAGAGGCTTCTACAGGATTTGGCACAGGGGTCTGTTTGGTGTGGGGTACGTTTTACCACAGGACCATGTCTCAGACTTTTTTCCATTTAATAAATCCCAAAGATTCCCACCCTTCCTACCACCCCCCTCATTTTCTCTTTTTCAAAAGGTTACAACTGAAACATAATGGGACTCTAACTGTGTTTTGTTAGCTTTTAATATAAGCAATTAGTATGAAATGAGTTAGCAGACATGTGAATCAATTAACCAGTCAGTGGGGTTCCTTTTTAACGAGAAGCATCATCCATTTCTAAATGTTAACTGGAAATGTGAAGACAATAGCAAGGTCAAGTCACGCATGGATTTTTTCTGTTCCCCAAAGATTAAAGTTATATAAAGGATCAAGGTAGGTGATGGACTTAAACATAGAATAAGACTTGCATTTTTTTTGACATGACCAATGTGGGGATTTATTTTCTTTTATTATGCACAATTGTTACAAGGGTTCCCCGCCTTGGGGGAGGGGGAGATGGTCAGGAGAGATGGAGAGAAAAAACAAATTCTTGTCGATTGAAAATAGCTTAGAAAAAAAAAGATCAGGCTGGTTCCTTCAACTTCCTTGTATGGTATCAAGTTGTGATTGGAACAGAAAAAAATCAGCCTTAATCCTCCAACCCCACCTCTTGCAAGCACAATGTTGGCTAACTCTAGAAATAGAGCAGAAACCAAGTCTTTTCTCTGATGAGAACTCCATGGTTTCCACAGTTTAGTCAAAAGGATGAGCCCCAAGCCAGGATGAGTAAATTGGACTTCTGTCCCTTGAACCCCTGCCAGTGGGTAAGAGCAGGAAACCTTGGAGAGCTAAGCAAACCTGATTGCCTCAAGGATAAAATACCTCCTCCAGTATATAAAACTCCTCACATTCTGGCCCCAACCCATCTTTTGAGCTTGATTACACACTCCTCTCTTTTATGTATTCTACTTCTAGGAAAATCTGTCTACTTGGTGGCCACCACCCCTATGACCACCCCACCACAAACACACCTTAGCATTCCATCTCCCAATTCTATGGCTTTCAATAGACCTTTTCCCCATGCTTGTAATTCTCTCTTCTCAGCTCAGGACTTTTAGCTCCTTTCAAGACTCAACTCATGTTGTTATTCAGTTATTTTTAGTCATGTATAACTCTTTGTGACCCCATTTGGGGTTTTCTTGGCAAAAATACTGCAGTGGCTTGCCATTTCCTTCTCCAGATCATTTTACAGATGAGGAAACTGAGGCAGTTTAGTGATAGTGACCTGCCCAGGGTCATGTCTAAGGCCATATTTGAACTCAGGAAGAGGGGTCTTCTTGACTCCAGACCCAACCCTCTAACCACTGTGCCACCTAATTGCCCTCATGTACCACCTTGCTATAGTCTTTCCCTGATTCCCCCAGCTATTAGTGCTTTTCCCAGAGAATTATCCCTGCCTTCAAGCTTATGTTCTATTTGGGAGAAACTGTATACCCATTGTCTTGTCTATGACGTGGTGGGGAAGATCCCTGGCTCTGGAGTCAGAAGAGTTGGGTTCAGTTCTCATCTCTGATCCTTAGTACATGTATGACTTTGGGAAAGTCACTTAACTTCCCTGGACCTCAGTTTCCTCATCAATGAAATGAAGGGGTCAAACTAACTGGCCTTTGAGCCCCTTCCAGCTCTAGATTTGTGAATTTATTAGTGTACTCTATAAAATCATTTGCCTCCTTTGCTTCCATGCTGTTCATATTGCAAGGGGACTAAGGGCACTGGAAGTATCTACAACCCAGAGGTCATAGCCTGAACTGTGAATCTGCTTTGGCAATACTCATAGTACAGTGACTCAGAGGCTTCCATACATGTATTTGTATCTGTTTATTTCTGTATGTGTTGTTTTCCCTCTTTAGATTAAAAGTCACCTTCTAGGGCTTTGTAGCAACTGAAGAGATTGTAACCAATACAGTTGCATTGTGATTTTTTTCCTCTCTTCATCAGGCCTTGCTACTGCCTTTTGACAGGAACAAGGATAGAATAAGCACCATCTATACTGAGCTTGAGCTAAGGCTGAAAATTTTCAGGGAATCAGGATGTGATATAGAAGTTAAGGAATAGAAAGCACACAGGATTAGGAACTGAAAAACCTACTTCCAATCCTGGTTCTGTCATGACTTGCATAACCCTGAGCAAGTCACTTCAGATGAGAAGACTGAACTTAACTGGCCTCCAAAGCCCCTTTAATGATCCACATTCTATAGCTTGGGTGTCTAAAAATCACATTTCCTTTTTTCTAGTAAAGGAACATTCATCATAAGTTGAAATGTATACAATTCCCTTACCCTCAATCTTTTTTTTTTCTTGAATTGAGGTTGGATCTAAGCAAGGCACTATGGAATAATTTTGTACTCTTGGGCCTCCCAAATATGTTAAAAAATACATAAAATGTAAGGGGGAAGAGATTACTCTCACTTCCCCCCACTGTCATTGACTAGCTGACCCATCAAGCCCAGCGAGCAAAATACCAAATGCTACCTGATGCCTCAGTGAGCTGCTGTCAAGGGGTGCAGGATGTGTCTCATGTTTCTCCTCTCCTCCACTGATTAAATAGTAAGTGAAGGTCTGAGTAGCAGCTTAAGAAGGCAGAATGAATGCTCTAGTTTTAGAAATAATGGGAAGGCTCAGTTCCTATAAGTATAAAATCACAGGGTCAATAATAGCTATTTATATAGCTGGGGCAACTAGGTGATGCAGTGAATGGATAGTGTTGGCCCATGGAATCATGGAGACCCATCTTCCTGAATTCAAACCTGGCCCCAGACACTAGCTGTATGACCCTGGGAAAGTCACTTAACCCTATTTGCCTCAGTTTCCTTATCTGTAAAATGAGCTAGAGAAGGAAATGGCAATCCACTCCAGTATCTTTGCCAAGAAAACCCCAAATGGGGTCATGAAGAGTCAGAAATGAATGAAATACCCCAACAACAATAAAAATCTATATATCTCCTTAAAGTTTGTATAGCACTTTGCATATACTATTTCATTTCATCCTCACAAAATCTTTGGGGTCTAAGTACAACAGGATCAGAAATTTAGAGATGGAAAGGACCATAGCAGCCAATTAGTCTACTTTCCTAATTTTATGTAAGAATAAAGTAGTATCCAAGGGTGATAATTAGCTTGCTTAAAGGTCACAGACTGGCAAGGGTCAGAGATGGTACTTGAAAGTAGAACTGCCAGGCTCTAAGGCCCAGTAAAATAAGGATACTTATTCTTATCACTTTATAGATAAGGAAACTGAGATTTTTCATATTAATTAGATACTCCTTAGGAACTTGAAACAATAAAGAATCTATACTCTATTACCATCATCTTGTTCTTTCGAAGACTCCATTTGTTAAAGATTTAAATTTAAATTATAATTTATGTTTAAGGTCCGTTGCTTTTGAAGAGCATCTGAGGGGGAAAAGAGGTCCTTTGAAAGAATTCTAAGACTGGTCCCATTAAGGTACATGAGAGAGCTTAGAGAAGGATCTAGAAAGGAAGATAGGATGGTGATGATGACACATGATGACTTCTTTACAATTTTGCTTTGCCAGCACTAAATGCTAAGTGCCATTTAAAAACCATCTTACTTTGGGTTACTGATAATATTTCATCTAAATTCATGTCTAGAAAGGCAAGTAGGGGCGGCTAGGTGGTACAGTGAATAAAGCACCAGCCCTGTAGTCAGGAGGACCTGAGTTCAAATCTGGCCTCAGACACTTGACACAGTTACTAGCCATGTGACTTTGGGCAAGTCACTTAACCCCAATAGCCCTCCAAAAAAAAAGAAAGAAAGAAAGAAAAGAAAGGCAAGTGAAAGGATTTTGTCTTCTTGGCATCCTGAAGAGCAAGACTCTTCTCCAACTCCTAACGCCCCTTCTCCCCCGTTCTTGATTTCTTTTTAATAAACCTCATCTGGAAAAATATCTAGTATGTAGGAACCATTGCTTATACTTCTTTTATATCCTTTACAGTTCCTAACACAGTACATTCAGTAAATGATTAACTGCTTGACAGATAGCTTGGCATTTAGGGTTCATTTGTTGTGCTTGTTCAATGATAACTTTCCAAAAGGCTGACTAATGTTAAAGAAATAGAGGCTTGCACTGAGTGAGGTCTATAGTGCATAGAGCCTCTGATTCAGTGTGTTGTTGACCAGGCCTGACTTGGGTGGACTGGCAGCTCAGGTTTGAAAGTGGAACAAAATGAAATATTTGTAGATGATTCAACAGTGGACTGCAGGGATTTTACTTAGCCACAATAGGGAAAGGACATTTGGGGCAGGGAAAGGGTATTTAGCAAGGATATAGAATTGATTCAGTTGGGCAGAGTTTCCTTGATTCTGTGTTGCCCACGATGACCCTAAGCAGAGGGGAGGCTTTTGTCCTGGCTTTTGTATTTTGTGAGCCAGAAAGCTATGTTCAGGATCTGTCTAAGCTTCTCTGAGCCAGTTAGGACTGGAGTAAGGTTTCCATATCTTTTAAGGAAAACTAGCCTAGCCTTCATGGGGAAGGGCCTTATTGCTTCCTCTACACAGTGGTTCCCAATCTGTGGGCCATGTACCCATGGGGGGAGGGGTGGCATGGACTTATTGAAGGGGATCTATGATTCAGTTACATGTTTTCTCAATCAACAAATACTAATAGCATTAAGTGTATCATGGAGAAAGGGGGAGTCTATTAAATTTTTTAAATTAAAAAAGGTTCACACACTTGAAAGGTTAGTACAAGCACTCAGTTTAACCAAAGTAAGTGATAACTTACTTATAATTGAATCATAGAATCATAGATATAGTTATCTAGTCCAATCTCTAATTCTACAAAGGAGGAAACTAAGGCCTACAGGAACTAACTTGCCCAAGGATGCCCAGATAATAAATGGAAAAACTGGATATTATTCTTTGTTTCTCCCCTTGGTCAGGAAACTATTTACCATGTATGATAGGACCAACAAAATTTTAACCGTTTCAGTAGTTTCTATAATACCTGGTGTATTATATACATTGGTGGTGTTATTATATATATGTGTGTGTGTGTGTGTGTGTGTGTGTGTGTGTGTGTGTGTGTGTATGTAAATACATTGATGGTGTCTGTTGGTAATATATGAGAATATTTTTGCTTCTTAGATTTTGAATTTCATAACAAGTGTCCTTCTCTCTGAGGAAATGCAAATAAATTAATAATGTCCACTATAGAATTTGCACAAACATCAGTAGCTATATTAATAAGTAAATCTTTTTCCCTGTTAAGATCTTTGTGAATTGGAAGTTTATTCTGTCCTCCCTTCTCTCCCTCTCACTCTGTGGAATATGAGTTATCATTCATATTTATAATTTAAAGAATAAAAGGAAAAGGAGAAGACAAAAAAAAAACACAAAGTAGTTCTGGACCTTTTCCCAAACCCCCTGGGAAAATTCATGATCATATCAACTTGTCAGTATCCTGCAAGTGTGCGTTATTATTTATGTTGTAAACTTTGCTTCTGCCCCTCAAAAAACTGAAAATATCTCTTCTTCTTTTCCCACTAACAACTTGATAAATAAGTTTGTCTTTAGACCTGGACAACTGCCTAGCACCTGACACCATAAATAGAACCTTCCATATCCCCCTAAGTCAATTAGAAAATGTTCACCACACATTCTCACTCTACAACTAGCAATTACTTTGCTCAAAGATCCCAAAGCCCAAAGACCTGGAATCTATATAGCAAACAATACCTTGTTCCCAATAAAATACTATTTCTAAAGGAGGTGCTATCTCTGAAATATGTTAGAGATAGAACTTTTCCTGGTTGGTTGTTGTTCTTCATTCTCCAAGAGAACCAAAATGACATCACTATGTTAGAGTCAAGTTACAGTGTGTCTGACTGTGTCCGATCAGTCCAGTATAAGTTCAAAATGTTCTATCAGAGGTTGGTCACAAATAGTCCACATGAACATTTGGGGTGGATACTCTAAATTTGCACATCCTGCATTTCCTTTGAGCTATTTCAATTCAGTTTTGCTCATAGAGCACAGCACCTTCTTGATGAGAGCACACCATGCTGAGTGGTCCTATTCCAGTGTCTCCCATGTAATACAATCAATTCCAAAACTCTTAAAAGAGACCTTGAGAGTATGCTTGTGTTGCTTCTTCTGATCACCATGTGAATTCTTGTCCTGTGTGAGTTCTCCATAAAATAGTCTTTTGGGGAGATATGGGGAAAAAATACTATTTTAGAACTTTAACTATACAAAAAAGGAAGATATTGAAGGCATCTTTAGAACTGCTTACACCACTCCTTTGTGGGGAAAATGTGTGTCTTCAATGCAGTCTGGACAAAGATTTAGAGGCCTATAGGATCCTACTCTTGTCTCTAGCTGGCTAGAAATAATATCCTTGGAGTCAAAAAGACTTGAATTCAAATCCAGCCTCAGGCACTTATTAGTTCTGTAACTCTGGGAGAGTCACTTAACATCTGTTTGCCTCAGTTTCCTTATGTATAAAATGGGAATAAAAAGCCACCTGTGGGGCAGCTAGGTGGCAAAGTGAATAGAGCACTGGCCCTGAAGTCAGGAGCACCTGAGTTCAAATCCAGCTTCAGACACTTGATACTAACTAGCCATGTGACCTTGGACAAGTCACTTAACCCCAACTGCTCCTCAAAAAAAAAAGAAAAGAAAGAAACCACCTACTACTCAGGAGTGTTGTGAGAATCAAATGAGATAATGTTTAATTTGAGATAGTAAAGTGCTTAACATATAGTGGGTGCAGGGTCGGCTAGGTGGCGCAGTAAGTAAAGTGCTAGCCCTCGAGTCAGGAGGACCTGAGTTCAGAACTGGCCTCAAACACTTAACACACACACACACACACACACACACACACACACACACACACACACACACACACAAAAACTAGCCATGTAACCTTGGGCAAGTTACTTAACCCCAATTGCCCTCCAAAAGGTGGAAAAAAAAAAACATATAGTGGGCACTTAATTTGTTCTTTCCTTCTTTCCCGTTCCTAATAAGGATGCTGAGTTGCCATATAAGTATTTATTTGGAAAGTTATTTGCCACCAAATGAAAGAATTTAAAAAGACAGGACTAAATTATCAAATCTTATCATTTAAAAATTGACCTTATCCAATTTTTGCCATGAGTGGTCCCAAGTTACTAAGAATTTACTATGTAGCAATATTGTGTGATTCATCCAAAAGTTTACTATTTGTTAACCATACTGGTCACTGAGTGATTTAAACAGAACTAGTCATCTGTCTGTTCACCAGTCAGTCTTACCAGGAAATTCTTGAATTCCTAATAACTTAGAACAGAAATAGTTCAACAAATGACAAATTTCCACGAAGAAGCTCACCTTTTGAAAAAGCATATATATATATATATATATACTCCCTTCATTTGGACACCTTAATCTTTAATCTTTTTCTTGATTTTTGAAGTCACTGACCAATCTCCTCAGCCTCTTGAATCACTTGAAATCATGAGATCATAGATTTAGAGTTGGAAGGTACATCAGAGGCCATGGAGTCCAACTCCCTCATTTAAAAGATGAAATTTTTTTGTGTGTGTAATTTGGTTGTTCAATTAAATTTTCCTTTACTGTTTCACTATGAAGAGATGAATTGGGAAGAAAAAACAAAAAGCACTAGAGGTAACTAGGTAGCATAATGGATAAGGAATGCTGGACGTGGAGTTAGGAAGAATGAGCCCAAATTCTGCTTCAGACAATTACTTTCTGTGTAACTTTACACAAGTCACTAACTTCTCTATGCCTTAGTTTTTCATCTGTAAAAAGAGGATTAATAATAGCACTTGCCTTCTAGGGTTGTTAGAAGTATCAAATGAAATAACATGTGTAAAATGCTTTGAAAACTTTAATGTGCCCTATAAATATGTTATTATTATGGAAATGTCTCTTGCTTTTATAGCAGGATAAATCCATTTCCAAAAACGTCCCACTAAAAATTTCATAAAGGTGAAAAATATAGCAAGAGTATACACAGGCGAATCCCGGACCTAGTTCCAATTCATCTACAGATGGTTATACTTCAAGTTAAAACTCCTATCTACTCTTCCCCACCTTTTAATGACACATGGACTAACTGTCCTAGGAAAAACAGCAGCTGTTGGTTTGTCTAAGTCAGTTTGAATCTGGGATGTGTTGGGGGAGGAGCAGGGTTCCTTTAGAGCCCATTACAGCTTCCTTTCCTCTCTTTAGTGTTCTCAAATGTGGACAAAATGCTGAACACTAAGGATGTGGTGCTTAGAGTTGTCCAGACTTGTGTCCCTCTTCTCTCCTTCAGAATCTTCTCAGTCACCTGCTGTGTGAATGTCAGCGCCTCTTTAGAGCCCATGAATGAGATTTCACAAAATGAGGAAGCATCTGACAGATTCCAGAAGACTATGTTAAATGGGCCTTCAGATGCTGGTAACTCTAACAGCCTATATGACCATAGGACTTTTTCCTTGCACAAATGTTTGCTTGCTGAAAAGGAGGCTACTATAAGAAAATATTATACTACCATAAAATTATCTAAATAAGCCCACCTGGAAAATAAATCTTAACAATTACACGTGAGAATGAAGATTAAAATAAGTTTTTTATTGAAGGAAGGTTAACTTAAACTATATAGTGCTGTGAGAGTATCCTTAAGTGTTGCCATAATTCAGTACTTCTCCCCCTTAAGATCATTTACATCAGGGTTAAACACTCAAAAAAATCTATTAAAAATGCCACCAATCTGGAAAAAACAATTGGGAATTGTGCTAAAGTAGAGATTCCACGGCTAGGCATATACCCCAACGGGGTCAATGATTAAGAAGAGAAAGTCATCATACTCACCAAAATGTTTATACCAGCATTTTTTGTAGAAGCAGAAAACTGGAAGTAAAGTAGATGGTTCTGCTCAATTCTGTTTTTATATTGACATTACTTTAAGGGATAATTTTTCATAATTTGGGGGAGGTATTATTTTTAGGATTTTATTGTTCATCACAGCCATTTCTAAACATACTCCCCATGCTAACACTAATGAACCTTCCATAGTAACAAAGAAAAAAAAAGTTAAGCAAATTCAACATGTCTAATAACCATCTCTGAAACCATACACAGCATCCCATACCCCTAGTGCCCCACCTCTTCAGCAAAAAGGAGAAAGTGCATTTCTTCATTTCTTTTTCTAGGGCCAAGACTGGTCATTATAATTGTTCTATAGCAAGCTTCTTTTTAGTTTTTCCCCCCATTTGTGTTATTATAGTCATTAGGTATATTGTTTTTCTGATTTTATTTACTTCTCTCTACATCAATTCATATAAGTTTTCCCATGTTTCTTTAAATTTCTCATATTTATTGCTTTTTACAATGTAATAACATTTCATTACATCCATATGCCACAATTAAGCCATTCCCCTATTGGTGGTCATTCACTTTATTTTCTAGTAGTTTTTTAATTGGCACTCACTATTAACTATTCACTTAACTTTAAATACCTCTCTTTGTCAACTAGTTAATGTTCATTAGAAAAACACTTAGGGGAGGCTAGGTGGTGCAGTGAGTGAGAGCACTGCCAGGAGTTGGGAGGACCCAGATAGGTTCTGGCCTCAGATACTTAACACACACACAAAAAAACTGGCCATGTAACTTTCAGCAAGTTACTTAACCCAATTGTTTAAAAAAAAAAAAACACTTAAAGCAATCATGGGGATTACAATAGGAAATCTTTTGAAAGTGGAACGAATTTATCTGCTTTCTAAATTATCTACAATGTAGGTTCTAATATTCTCTTTTTTTTTTTTAAAAACAAATGCTTTATTAACTTCTGTTTTACATCATTCATTTCCACCAGATTTTGAGTTACATTTTCCCCCCGTTATTCCCCTACCCAACCTCCCAGAATAGCAGTCGCACAAGATATCACTTCCTCCAATCTGCTCTCTCCCATACCTTCTCCCATACCCCCTTCGACTTTTCCATTAGAGAAAGGTGAATCTTTGTGTCCCAATGCCTGCACATCTTATCTCCCAATTATAAGCAAAAGAGTATTAATAATAGTATTTATATATATTCGAAACATTTAATGTTAAGACCTCGAATTTCAGATCCATTTCCTTCCTCCCTTGCCACCCATTCCCTCTGGGGAGATAAGTAATTCAGTATATGTTGTACATGTCTAGCTATGCAAAACATTACCATAGTAGATATATTGTACAAGGCTGCTTATAATTCCCTCCCACTCATCCCACCCCCCACCTGGTCCATTCCCTACATGATCCTGTCCCTCTTCTATAGTGGGTACTTCCAACCTCCCTCACCCCAAGGATGCCCTCCCATCCATCATCCCTCCTCTCATCCCCCTTCCCCCTATTCTGCTGCAGGTTGAGATATCCCATTTAGTATGTATGTCATTCTCTCCCTGAACCTAATTCAATGAGAATATGGTTTTGCCTTTTTTGCCTTCCTATTCTCCTCCTCCCTTGTAACCACTTCCCCTTGCTTCTTCTACAAATGAGATAGTTTACCCTACCCTGTCTCTCCCCATCTCCTCTTGCCACTTTCCTCTCTCACCTCATACTTTCATCCCTTGAGTATTCTCCCTTCCCAACAAATTCAAACTGTGCCCTCTATCCATATATAACTGTAACCATATACACACACATTCACATATGTATTCATATGACCACACACCCTTCTTCCATTGTTTTCATAGTGAGAAAGATATCATCAGTCACAGTTATTGCTTTTCCATATAGGAATGTAAATAGTTCAAACTTGATAAGTTCCTTTTGATTTCTTTTCCCTGATTACCTTCTCAGGCATCTCTTCCTTCTTGTGTCTGGATGTCAAATTTTCTACTCAATTCTGGTTTTTTCCTCAAGAATGCTTGAAAGTCCTCTATTCCACTGAATGACCATATTTTCCCCTGAAACAAAATACTCAGTTTTGCTGGGTAGGTGACCCTTGGGTTCATTCCCAGTTCTTTTGCCCTCTGGAATATCATATTCCATGCCCTTCGATCCCTCAGTGTAGAAGCTGCCAGGTCCTGGGCTATTCTGATTGTGTTTCCACAATATTGAAATTGTTTCTTCCTGGCTGCTTGTAGTATTTTCTCCTTGATCTGGGGATTCTGGAACCTGGCTATAATATTCCTGGGAGTTTTCTTTTTGGGATCTTTTTCAGGAGGTGATCTGTGGATTCTTTCCACCTCTATTTTGCCCTCTGGATCTAAAACATCAGGGCAATTTTCCTTGAGAATTTCTTGAAGGGTGATTTCTAGGTTCTTTCTTTGATCATGGCTTTCAGGTAGTCCAATAATTTTTAAATTGTCTCTCCTGGATCTATTTTCCAGGTCAGTGGTTTTTCCCATGAGATATTTCACATTGCCTTCTAATCTTTCATTTGTTTGGATCTGCTTAACAGCATCTTGATTTCTAATAAAGTCATTAGCTTCCATTTGCTCCAGTCTAACTCTGAAGGAATGAATCTCCTCAGTGAGCTTTTGAGATTCTTTTTCCATCTGGCAAATTCGACTTTTTAAGGCATTCTTCTCCTCATTGCCCTTTTGGGCCTCCTTTGCCATTTGAGTTAGTCTATTTTTTAAGGTGTTGTTTTCCTCAGTCAGGCTGTTGACCCTCATTTCATACTTTTCCTGCATCCTTCTCATTTCTCTTTCCAATTTTTCCTCCACTTCTCTTATTTGATTTTTAAAGTCCTTCTTAAGGTCCTCTATGGCCTGCAACCCGCTCATGTTTTCCCCTGGGGCTTTTGGAGCAGGACTTCTGACCTCACAGTCCTTTTCCCGCTCTATGCCCCCAAAATAGGAGTCTAGGGTTGCATTTTTCTGTTTCCTTTGCCTTGGCATGTTGCCACTTAATTACTTGACTTTTGGGCTTGTTGCCACACTATGGCTTTAAGGCCAGATTGAGGAATTTTCGTCCCGAACGTGTGGGGGGCAACTTCCGTTTCTGGCAAGCTGTAAACCCACCCACGACTTCCACCCTAGATCACAATCCAGATCCAGGGAGGTTAAAGCAAGAGCGATTACCCCCCAAGACTGATCGCTGGATCTCCCTACGGTTCGCAGGCCAGGAGCTGGAGCTGCCTCTGAAAACTACAAAATGGCGTGTCTCCTCAGTGGCTTCTAGCCCCCAGGGGAGGGAGCTGACGCATTCCCCAAATACAGGTCCCAAAGTCCATAGGACACTAACCTCTTACTTTGTCCTAGGCATGTCTATGTTGATAATTCTGGAGTCGCCACAGCTGCTGGTGTTCTGGGGTTCCTCCAGCTGGCTGCTGGCCCTGCCGCCCTGAGGCTAAAACCTCAGCTCACAGGGACCTGGGCTCTGCTTGGCTTGGCTTCCTGCAATCTGTGCACTGCGTGCTGCCGGCCCCCAGACCACTGCGCTGGTCCTTCCTGCAGGGCTGCTGGGCTGTCCTCAGCAGGAGGTTAGCTTCTCTGTGTCGTTCTGTGGGTGCTGGGGCTCCAGAAGTTGTTCAGAGTCCCCTTTTACATAGTTTGGGGGGAATCTGGGGGCAGAGTGGCTTGGATGAGCTGTTTCTACTCCTCCATCTTGGCTCTGCCCCTCTATTATTCTCTTAAAGCAGGAGAAAGGCCAGTTACAGTTATTATAATATATTGAAGAAGATACAAGAGGATAATTCTAAATCCACATGACTTAAAAGTCCCTTGTCTTTAGCACATACATACACACACACTCACTCACTCACTCACTCACATGACAAAAGATAATTTTCCAGACAGAAAAACAACAAAGTTGTGGGAGTTTTAAACTAATCAGAAAATTCATTCAACATCATTGATTTAGCTACTCTGTGGATGGGTGTTATATGTGTAATGTCAGTCTGATATATGTCAAAGTAATGGTGGTTTTAATGGAACATTGTATGAGGTAGAATAATGAGTCATATCAACCTAGAGAAGTCAGACTATAGTCAGATTACAAAATATTTTTAATGTGAAACAGAGTAGTTAGAATTTTCTTCTAAGGGCAATGAGTTTTCACTGAAGTTTCTTGAGCACAGGGGATATGGTCAGTCTTCTGCATTAGAATGGTCAGCATGGAAGCTATGTAGAGGACTGATTAGAGAAGGGAAGAGAATCAAGGAAAACAATTTGAAGATTATTATAGTAGTCTAGGTGAGAGGAGAAGAGAGAGAAGACTAGATAATTGTACTGTGTATAGACTAGTGGATTTCTTTTTTTTTGGCTTTCTTATTTTTTGGGAGGGCAATTGGGGTTAAGTAACTTGCCCAAAGTCACATGGCTAGTAATGTCAAGTGTCTGAAGCCGGATTTGAACTCAGGTCCTCCTGACTCCAAGGCCAGTGCGCTATTCACTGTGCAACCTTGCTGCCCCTTGTAGTGTGTATAGAGAAAAGGTAATGGATGTCATGGAGTTAGAAGAGATGAGACTTGTTTACTGAATTGATATGAGAATGAATGAGAGTATTGAATCCAAAATGCCTACCAGGTTGTGAACCAGGGTTATTAGAGGAATAGTGGTGTCCTTATTAGAATAGCTGTGAACTGGTCCAGACATTCTGGAAAGCAGTTTGGAACTATACCCCCAAAGCTACTAAACTTTGAGCCAGAGAAGCCATTACTAGATCTATAACCCAAAGAGATCCAAAAAAGAGGGAAAGGATCCATCTGTACAGAAAAATATTTAAAGCAGCCCTGTTTACAATGGCAAAGAATTGGAAATTGAGAGGGTGTCCATCAATTGGGGAATAGCTGAACAAGTTAATATGATGTGAATATGTGAGTATACAAATACAATGTATTACTATTGTGCTGTTAGAAATTATAGGGAATGATTTTAAGAAAAGCCTAAGAAGATTTGTATGAAGAGTAAAGTAAGCATATGGTAAAGACAATCAACTTTTAAAAGACTTAGGAATTTGATCAATTAATCAATAAACATTTATTAAGCATGTATTATGTGCCAAACACTTTACTAAACACTGGGGATACAAAAGAAGAAAAAAACAATACCTGCCTTCAAGGAGCTTACAACCTAATGGATTGTCAACACAATGAACAGTCATGATTTCAGAGAACTTATAATGAAATGGGCTTCCTACCTCTTGATAAAGAAGTGATGAACTCAGAGATTGAGTTTTTTTTTAACATGGCTAGTACATGAATTTGTTATGTTTGATTCAATATTTTTTTGTAATGGGGTTTCATTTTTCTTGTTTTCCCAAAGGGGGAAAGAAGAAAAAAGAATAGTTAGTGATTCTGTTGAGAGAGAGAGAGAGAGAGAGAGAGAGAGAGAGAGAGAGAGAGAGAATTTTTAAAATACACAGAAGAAACACAAAGTTCCAAAGGAACTAAAGACAAGCAGGACAGCTTTGAAAATAATATGGTGAATATATTATACTTTATTATACTTCTTTAAAAAAGCAATATCCATGTAATAGAGATTCATGGTTTCACATAAATTCTTTTTCTGTTCTACTCTGCATAAGGAATTGTTACCTTTTTGGTGTTCATTAAATCAAAATTTTTTAATCAGCATAATACCCAGAGGTACCCCCCAAATGCTGATGCCCTCAACAAATCGGGAAATTAAGAGGAAGATGTATTTAAAGGTAAATTTAGTTTTGGAAACCTTGAGTTTCAGGTACCTGTGGGAACTATGGGTAAAGCTATCAAGTAGGTAGGTGGGGCATAGCTGATCTGGCTAAGGATTGCTAGGTGACTACCTTCTATCAGTACCAATGCCCTAACACTCCGCCCTCCCCTATCACTTCTTGTTTGGTGATTAATAAATTAAATTAATACTGCTATTACTCCTACAAAAGCCTTTATAACAAGCTGCCTTATGTTTTCAACCAGAATCTTTGTGATTCTGAGTTCTAGTCTGTCTAGGCTCAAGTTACCTTCCATTTCGACCATGTATCCCTCCTTCATACTTGTCCATTTCAGCCCCATTCTTCCCCTGTTCTCCTCCCACTCTATCCTACTCTCCCCTTTCATTGTGCCTTCTTAAACACCACTATTTTGGATAAACTGTCCTTCTTATTAGACCTATGACCTCCCTAGGAAATTAAATTGTTCATATTTTATATTTATTTTATATATGTTGTTTCAATATCCCTAACCATTTTAAATGATAATCATAACGAATAAACTAAATATGCTGGGAAAAGTTAGAAACTAGAATTTTGATACCTTTTGTTTTGCAAAATTAACAAATGGAAATGGCCTAGTAAACTTAACCTTTCAGTTATTTAATCTTCATAGGCCACTTAAATACTTTCACTTAGATATGATAAACTTCTTAAGTCTTTCATTATAATTCAAGAACATTAGCACTGTCACAACCCCTGCTACCATTCAGTTCATTCATTGTGTTAATGTGACTTGGGTCATGAACCATTATTTAAAAGACAATAAACTTGCTCTACAAAATTCTTAAGACTATAAAAATTCTGTTAATGAGCCCCTCTGGGCGAAAAGTGTCCAACATCAATGAAGAAGAGTTTGACTTGGTGAGATAGTAAAGGACAGAAGGGCCTGGCATGCTATGATCCATGGAGTCACAGAGAGTCAGACGTAACCGAACGTCTAAACAGAAAATTTCAAATAATATACTAGACTACATTGGTAGAGGGAATTTTCACACTCCAGTTTCCCTAGATCAATTAAGTCACAGGTTCAGGCCTTATCTCTATTCTGAACTGAGTCTGTAACTCCTTGGGATGACTTAGTAAGAACGTAAGCTCCAATAAGACAGTTTGGTTTTTGTCTTTCTATCTCCAGTGACTGGCACATAACACATGTGTGATAAATGTTTATTGGGTTGCACTGAATTGGATATGAGGCACTGGGCTTCAGAAGGGAGATTAGAGCTAGATATGTAAAGATGACCATTGGTGCAGCAAGGTGGCACAGTGAATAGAGCACTGGCCCTGGAGTCAGGAGGATCTAAGTTCAAATCCAGCCTCAGACACAACACACACACACACACACACACACACACACACACACACACACACACAAAACTATGTGACCTTGGGCAAGTCACTTAACCCCAATTGCCCCTACCTTCCCCTCCAAAAAAAAAAAAAAAAGAAAAAGAAAAAAATGATCATCGAACTTGTTAGAGCTGATGACATCAGCAAGAAAAAGAATGTAGAATGAGGATAAAAAGGGACTCGAGACAGTCTTGAAATGCATTTACTAGCTGTGACCCTTATTCCATATGTAGTTACTTATTCTCTCTTAATTTTGTTTTTCTTATCTCTAAAATGTATATATAATTCTGTTAGTGTTCATAGTGTTGCTAAAGGGAAAGTGCTCTGTAAATCTTAAAAGCTCAAATTAAGTAACCTAGAACTGAGTGTGTCACAAAACCTATACTATACAAGTAAGGAGAGGAGACTGGATTGCTGTTTTATAATCGACAAAGGGACAATCAACAAACACTTATTAAACAGTTAATACATGGCAGGCACTTTGCTAAGCCATTGGGCATACAAAGAAAAAGCAAACATAGTCCCTACTCTCAAGAAACTTACATTCTTCTTTTTTTTTTTTTTGGCTTTCTGGAGGGCAGTTGGGGTTAAGTAACTTGCCCAAGGTCACACAGCTAGGTTTTTGTTTGTGTGTGCATTAAGTATCTGAGGCCGGATCCCAACTCAGGTCCTTCTGACTCCAGGGCCAATGCTCTATTCACTGCGCCACCTAGCCACCCCAAGAAACTTACATTCTAAAGGAGAATAGCATGAGGAACCTTAGAGAGGAAGGTACTAGCCACTGGGCAGAGACCTGGAAAGGCCTCTGGCAGAAGGTGGCTTTTGAGTGCAGTCTAGAAGAAAGTGGAGGCTTCTGAGACAAGAGGTGAGAAAGGAGGAGGAGGGAAAGCATCCCAGGTAGTTTTACATAATAAATAATCCCTAAGAGAGAGTCATCCTTATCTGTATATAAATCCCAACCTCCCATTTTAGCAGCTCTATTTATTGGCTTCTCTTTTGATAAGCTATCCTCCACCCAGTTTCAAAGTTAAATTGATTCAAACAAACCATTGATTAAAATCAGAATGCTTGAACCAGGACTACTGACTACTGAAAAGACTTCCACCAGGAAGAGATCCAGTATTTGTTCATGACCACTCTGGGAGGGAAAACAAAATAAGTCACTGCCCCTAGGGCACTTGAAGGGTAGTGGATTGATGTCCTGGACTGGGAATACCTGGGATCTACTCCCAAATCTGCTACTAATTCCTTTGACTTTAATCTCTCTGGATCTCTACTTTTCCATGTGCAAAATGAGGTGTTCAAATAGAATGCTCAAAAAGGTCTTTCCTAGTTCTAAGATCAAGTACTTTATGACTGACTGGAGAAAAAAGGAAAAGGGGTGAAAAGAAACAAAAGGGTTAGTTAATATATTCTATACTATATTATTATTACAATATATAGAGTGTGTATGTATGTTTATATGTGTATGTAGTGTGTCTGTGTGTATACATATAAATAAACTATGCCACAATAATAGCACCTACTTCCAGGATTATTGTGGGGATAAAAGAAGATTATATTTGGAAAGCATTTGACAAATCTTAAAGTGCTACATAAATGCTTGCTATTATTATTGATATTAATAATAATAATAATATACTCTGTGAACTAATATAAACTAGCACAAAGAGGTATCAGTCTCCTGGAAAGCACTAAAAGTATGTCAGAATAAATCGGGTGACCGATGAAGTCATCATGCCTATGGTTTAAGATTATATTTATGAAGATTAATCACCCAACCTCTTCTTACTCCCAGAGAAAGTCAGACAAGCCTAAGCCATGAACTAGGGAGAATGTCTCAAAATTGAATGTGGAATGAAATATATTTCTAAGCTTTTCTCTCTCTCCCATTTACATCTCTTTGCTTCTTGTCCAGTAGAAACATTATATCTTATAATTACATATCTCTAATTATAATATCACAATATAGTGGAAATATACAATTCTCTTCTCTCTCCATAAGGGTCACAGCTAGTAAATGCATTTCAAGACTCTGTCTTGAGTCCCTTTTTATCCTCATTCTACATTCTTTTTCTTGCTGATGTCATCAGCTCTAACAAGTTCGATGATAATCTTTTTTCATCTTTTTTTTTTGGAGGGGGGGCAGGTGGGGCAATTGGGGTTAAGTGACTTGCCAAAGGTCACATGGCTAGTTGTGTGTGTGTGTGTGTGTGTGTGTGTGTGTGTGTGTGTGTGTGTTGTGTCTGAGCCTGGATTTGAACTCAGGTCCTCCTGACTCCAGGGCCGGTGCTCTCATCTTCTCTCTCATCTCTCTCTTTCTCTTTTCCCTGGGGCTTTATACAGCTACCCAGATTCGTGGCACTACCCTATGGTTTGGATTCTCTTCAGAACGGAAACAAACATGCGGGGTCTGATGAGGCAAACCACCCCACCCCACCCCCAGCATTTTGATGAGTGCCACCTTCATCTCAGAAACCTAAATATACATCCAGCTCTATAGTACTACCCTGAGGACTTGAACTCCCCTGAAACAGAAACATGCTTGTGGTTTTTCAGAAAGCAACCCCCCAAAAAACCTCTACTGAGTCCCCAGTTTCATCTCAAAGACTTATACTGACATCCAGCTTTATGCTATTCACTTGAGAACTTGAACTTCCCCAAGAAAGAAAACAAAAAACAAAAACAATTTGGAGTTATTGTAGAAGCAAAGGCCCTTCCCCACTGCACTAGAACTTTCCAAATAACTCACAGTAATAACACAGGACAAAATCAATTAAGCAAGCAGTCAAGCATTTATTAAGTGTTTACTATGTGCCAGGAATGATGCTTGAAGATACAAAGACAAAAGTGAAACATTATCTACTCTCTTAGAGCTTACATTCTTTATTTTTTATTTATTATTATTATTATTATTATTATTATTATTATTATTTTGCTTTTTGGAGGGAAACTGGAGCTAAGTTACTTGGCTAGGATTTTTTGTTTGTGTGTGTTAAGTGTCTGAGGCCAGATCCGAACTCAGGTCCTTCTGACTCCAGGGCCGGCACTCTACTCACTGCGCCACCTAGCTGCCCCTAGAGCTTATATTCTAATGAGAGAGATCTATATATACAGAACATATACAGAATATAAACAAAATTAATTCCAGGTAGTTTGGTCAGGGGATGTGCTAACAGTAGAGAAATGGCGAAAAGCATCAAATTCAAGATCATTTGCTTCACCATAATTATGGCTTAATCTTCTATTGTTCTTCTGGCTCTAATGAGCCATGCAGATGATCCTTTTTTGTTTTCTAGGAAGCTAATAATATTAGGAAGATTCATCTTGATGAATTCAAATCTGGCCTCAGACACCTACTAGCTATGTGTCAAGTAGGCAAGTCACTTGTGTATAATGTGACATGGATCTGATTTGATACAGGCAGCCAAGATCCATGGCCTATAAACACTAATACTGTGCTTGCACCGTGCTGACACATCATTATGTAACCAAAGATAATGTAAACTTATGAGCTTATTGTGGGCATGCTGCCTTCTTTATGTGTTTCTCTGTATATCAAACAAGCACTGGTCAGTAGGTATGGATGGATGCTCCTACTCCCGGTCTTGACTGACTTCCAGGAGAATAAAGTATGAACCCCCTATCTATGTCTCCACTGCTTTCCTTGGGTCTGACCAAATCCAATACAAATCTGCCTGGAACTGAGTTCCTGTATTACATCACTTCACCCTGTTTGCCTCACTCTCCTCATCTGTAAAATGAGCTGGAGAAGGAAATGGCAAACCAACCCAGTATCCTTGCCAAGAAAACCCCAAATGGAGTCATAGAGAGTCAGACATGACTGAACAACAATTCCATTGTCATTTTTCTAAAATTTGTTATATCAAATATGGAGTAGTACATGAATGACAAGTGAGTTCCAATAATCCTGTTCCCAGGTCATCAGATTTTTTTTTTTTAACCAGATATGTGATTTCATCATTTTAGGGAAATCTTCCCTATACCTCCTCTTAAGGAAATTCCCTCTACTAAAGCAGTTTATAACTTTTCTGCAATTAATAAACTTAGAGAGCTGAGCTAGGGCACTGAGTATTTTTAGTGAGTTGCCCAGGATCATAGTCAGTATGAGTTAGAAGGAGTACTTGAACCCCATTTAGGGTTTTCCTGGCAAAGATATTGGAATGTTTTGCCATTTCCTTCTCCAGTTCATTTTGCAGATGAGGGAATTGAGGCAAACAGAGTTAAGTAACTTTCCCAGGGTCACATAGGCTGTATTTGAACTCAGATTTTCCAGTCTGACTCCAGGCCCAGCACTATATCCTCTGCTATCTAGCTGCCCAATGGAGACCCACTGGCAAAGGTGATCCACATTCAAGAAATCCCATCCCCATCTCCAACTTTTCCTCATGACATCATAAACAGAATAAAACTATCTCTAGGGAACTCATCTTTTAACCATGTAATATGCCAAATCAGAAGATAACATTAGGCTACTCAAAGTAAGAGGGAAGAATCTTAGGAAAGAAGAGTTTGCAAGTTGACAGAGAATGTCAGTGCATATAAATCCAGGAAAGTTCCCTTAGTGGTGACCAGGCATGCCTGGAGTGCAGAACTCCCACACCTGCGACTGGCTGTTATCCCTCCAGAGAATTTGACTCACTCCCTTGAATCTAATAGCTTGTGAGGATTTGCTCATTTTGGAGAGACTGCTGCAGACCCTGCTAATGGCAGTTTAATCAATTAAGTCTCCTGGATATGTGTTTTGAGTTTTGTAGCAGCAAGCACCCCAATATCCCCAGGGTGACTGCCAACACAGGTTCTTAGATCTGCTTTTGTAAAGGAAAGCAACTCAAAATGGGTTAACAAGCTCACTTTAATCAAACAAACATATATCATTTACCTAGTTCAGGGGAAAAAGGTCAGCACTCCGAACTTCAGAGTATACAGACAGTAGTTTCAAAACAGAGAAACAAACAGATCAAACAGACAGGCTTCCAAACTGTCCAACCATTACATCAATACCAAATCACAGTTACCAGAGAGGGAAGCATCAACATCTGGGTTTTCAAAGCCGGGGTTGGGGGCTCTCAACAACGGCTTCCCAGAGTCTCATCTGGTCAAATCACACAACACTTCTCAAAGTAAGCCCCAAAGCAAACCCTCTCATCAGGGATTATATAGTCTTCTCCTGGCTCAGAGAATGTAACCACCCTCTCGACCCACTGCCCAATGACACAGCACCAAGGTGTGGTCATTCCTGAAAACCAAGCCTCCTGACACAGGCTCCATGTGACCACATTCAGCCTATTAGGAGACAGAGTATATTTTCAAATCAAGGAAGGTTCTCAGAGTCTCTTAAAGCCAATCAAAGTTTCTTAAGCCAATCAAAGGGGCTAGGGGCAGGGAAGATCTTCAAATCTGCATTTCCCTTACAAGTTTAGAGACAAATTTGAAAAAAATCTGCTTTCAAATTAACTTCACCTGAAGTTTCATGGTCACATGTCATTTCTCTGAAGGACTCAGGGGAGATGAGTTTTTGGTTTGGGTTTGTTTTTGTTTTTTTTGCTTTTGCCTCTTTCTATTTTGATCTAATGTAAAGAGGCATGTGGCAACCACTGATATTTCCTTCTTTTTTCACACCTAGATGGGAACACAATCTAGACACACTAATTATGATTTGATATGATATGATCATAGATTTAGAGTTAGAAGGGATTTTAGAGGCAATTGACTCCAACACCCCTCGCTTACAAAGGAGGGAACTGAGGCCCTGAGAATCAAGGTGACTTGACCAGGGTCATGCATCTAATAAATGTCTGATGTAGAAATCATAGGTTCATAGACATCTTGGCAGCCATCAAGTCCAACCTCTTCATCCTACAGATGGGGAAACTGAAGCCAAGAAAGATTAAATGACTTACCAAGGGTCATACTCTAATAAGTGTCTGAGGCAGGGTCTAAGCCATTCTTCCTGACTCAAAAACCCAAATCTTATCTGCTATATTTTACCACACTGCTTCTAGACTCAGATCACTTTGAAACTGAACGGATAGACTTACTGGTATAGAAACAATATAATAACTCACATTTACAGAGCACTGTAAACAATCAATAAGCAATAAACATTTATTTAAAAGTGCCTACTATGTGCCATGCACTCTGGTAAGCACTGGGAATGCAAAGAAAGACAAAAGACACCAGTCTCAAGGAGCTCACAGACTGATGGAGGAGACATTGTGTAATTATCAACAAACAAGCTATATAAATGATAAATAGGGGATCATCAACAGAGGAAAGATACTAGAATTAAGAGGGATCTGGAAAGGCTTCTTGTAGAAAGTGGGATTTTAATGGGGACTTGAAGGTAACCAGGAAGGAGAGCATGACAGGCATGATCTGGGACTCCTGTCCTAGGTATTCTTTTGTAGGATTCATACTAGACTACAAGCTGGAACTGAAACTTACTCTGTTCCTGGAATTTAAGCCATACTGCTGCTCCTCCTCATTCTGAACTTGCCCATTCCTGATCATAGACCCCCTTCTCAGTTCAACCTAAATCAGTGACCCAGAACTGGGAAATGGACAACAAAGCTACCAGTTGGTGCCTGTCACTATGCTCTGCCCAGGTATGGGTCTGGAGCCTCCTCTTGACCTGGTGCACAGTCTCTCCCAGGATGCTAGAGTAGTATCCATAGTGGCTTCTGACAAGGCTCCTTTTCTGGTGTCCACCAACCTCTGCCTCACTGTCAAGCTTGACTGAATAAATGACACTGTGACTTGGATTTCCCCATCAGGATCCAGTCTGGTGCATTTTCTAGATCTGTTTGTAGGAGTTTCAGGTGAGGGGAGTTCACTGTGCTTCTTCCTTTTTATCTACCATCTTGGGACCACCTCCATAGTGGTTAATTTTGCTATATTGTTTTTCCCTTTTTTTATTCTGTATTATTCAGATGGCTCTTTGGGAAGGGGTATGGTATGGGAAACATAGGTGACATCAAATCAAAATGTATCAATAAGTATTTTTTAATAAAATGAAGGGACTTGAACTAGATTATCTCAACAGTCTCTCCCGTTTAAGAGGACTTTGCAGACCTTAAGAACTATATAAATGCTGGGTATTATCATGTCACCTACTATATAGTTCTTAACTCTGAGTGACTATACTGTAAAGGGAGACCAAGAAAAATGTGGACTGAAATTTCAACCTGTTACTGCCTAAATCATTGGTGACCTCTCTAGGTCACATACATTTCTAGTTTCTTAATCAGGGACTCAGCAAATGTTAATTTACATGCAATATATTATAAATGCTTTGTAGTGAAGCTATGCCATAATGTAAAATAGAGATTTTTCTATATTCTTACAAACTAAATTTATATTTTTCTCTGTATAGCATAAACAAAAGGAAAATATAAGCACATCAGGAATAGGGTGAGTTCCCCTAGTCTCACCCATCTGTAGGAGAAGTATCCCCCAACACTGATTCCATGAGCTCTGCTCTTTTCCATCTGTACTCACTCCTTTGAATAACTCCCCCACCATTGTGACTTCACCTATGACCTCTATGCAATACCTCTCAAATCTACATATCCTGTCCTGACATACTCCAGACAATATTTCTGTCTTTAGACAGTCATAATGAATTCATTTTGTTTAAAACACAATAAATGCTTGTTGAATTGAATCTTCTGTCCAAGCTAATTTAGTCTCCTTACCAACTAACCTATTCTGTCTGTAGAATCATCATTCTTCTAGTCTCCTGGGCTAGAAACTACAAGGTCATCTTTGACTTCCCCCTGTCCCATATCTAGTATACATTCTCCCCTTTAGATTTGTCTTATTTTTGTCCCTTCATTATTTCCCCTGACACTACCAGAGTCCAGACCCTTATCAACTCATGCTAAGATCATTGTAAAGGTGCTCTTTCTAGTCTCCTTGCTTCTAGTTTTTCCTTTCTTCTAATATATCTCAGATATTCCTGCTAGACTTATCTTCCTAAAATACATCCTTAGTTAAATCACTTTTACCTCTTCAAGAAGTTACATTGGTTCTCTATCACCTGTGGAATCCAGATTCTTCTGCCTGGAATGCCCTTTATAACCTATAGAATCCCATTTACTACTACTTTTCTATATACATTCCCTAATTAACCAGATCTTCTCCCTGTCCTTTCAACACCCCATACTCATCTTCACCACTTTGTGTTTTCCTCATATTATCTAAATATTACTAAATTTGGGGCCATTCTTACTTTCTGTATGAAATTTCTTCTAACCACTCTAAACCTGCCTTGTTTTTTTCTTTTTCCTAAATCTTATTTCATTTATGAAATTCACATAGTTTAAGACTTACTTATTTATAATTAATTCATAGGATAATGAGGGAGTGCAGAGTGGTATAGTAGATAGAAATCTATCTGGAAATCAGGAAACCTGAATTCAAGTCTTGCCTGGGCGAGTTCCAACTTCTCACTACTGTAAGCAGTTTCTAAGAGTCTGAGTTGGTAAAGGGAGTGTCCTCATCTGGGAATTCCTTACACCAGTAGGATTTTAGTCCCTAACTCTATTCTAACTACAGGGGGAAGAAATTATAAGCCCTTAGAGACCAGACTACATCTTATACTTAAAGCTGCTTGTGGGAAAAGCACTAGACAGTGTCTGTAGACCTTGATTTTTATTTCAGCTCTTCCACTAACAGCCATGAGATATTAGGTAAATTACTTAACCTGCACCTCAGTTTCCTTATCAATAAAATGAAGGGACTAGTCAAGTTCTCTTTCAGCTCAAACATTCTATGATCTTCAGATTTTCAATAAATTCAGTACTCATTTATTTACTGACTTAGCAGAGATAGATAGGTGGTAAATGGAGAAATAAGGGAAATGAGAAAACTTAAGGAAAGTAAGTCTAGCACATCTAATTTTTTAATTTTATTTTTTTTACTTATTTAAATATTTATTTATTTAGTCATTGATTTAGCCACTAGAAGATAGATAAGGGGAAATGAAATATTCATAGAGAAAGAACTGTATTTTGGAGTCAGAGGATCTGGGTTCAGATCCTTGCCCTACAACTTATGACATAGTGAACATTACATGAATTCACTAAGCTTTTGTTTTCTTATCTATAAAATAAATAGAGTGCTGGACCTGGAGTCAGAAAAACTCATCTTCCTGAGTTCAAATCTGGCCTCAGATACTTACTAGCTGTGTGACTCTGAGCAAGTCACTTAACCATTTGCCTTAGTTTCCTCATCTGTAAAATGAACTGGATAAGGAAATGGCATGCCAATTCAGTATCATTTCCAAGAAAACCTCAAATGGAGTGACAGTTGGACTCAACTGAAAATGGCTGAATAACAACAAAAATGAGAGGTTTGATGCTCTCTAATATTCCTCCCAGAAAAATAGTAGGGTCCAGCTAAAGACACATTCCTAAGGCTGAGTAGATACGTATGTATTATGTGTGTATATGAAGACACACATGTATATACACATGCATACAGGCATGTCTATATACATGATACATATATGCATATATTGAAACTTTCATTTCTGTGTACAAATACATACATGTGTGTTGTGTACACACATCTTTGAAACCTCAGAAAAGGGAATAATGAAGAGAAGAAATTTTTGACAGAGAGTAAATAATGATTAGTATAAGAATGAGTCTTTGTCCAGGGAAGGCAGAGAAAAATACCCAGGTTCATTCTAAATGAATAATGTTATTCATCAAGTAACCTGGAAAGTCCAGATCAGAGAAGGACAGAGGAGTTGTGGGGAATTTAGGAGGAAGTTGAATGTTCTAAAGAACAGCAATCGGTTGTGAGAAAACCTGTATGTGTGTATATTTGATTTTCTCCAAAAATTCCTCACCATTCTGTCTTCTTATATCCCCCTTTCTTTAATATCCATCCACTTATACACATTTTATTTCTATCTATATTATCTGTAAAGAGAGATGAAATGCCTAATTGTGAACAGAGACTAGTCATCTTATTTTCTCTACATAAGTTTTTCAGTTGCAAGAGGACATGGAGTAAACGGAATGGGTGATCTGTGACAGAGATACAAGTTAAGGGGTAGCCAGTGGAAGAAGAGCAAGAGAAAGATTTAAAATGGGAAAGGATACCAGAGACATTATTAGGATTGAGAAATTGGTTGGAAGATGTTAATATGAAGTATGATGGAGTCACTTTCCTTGTCTGAGGCTCAGATTCTACTCTTTAGCATGAGGGGCCTCATTATAGATGACCTCTAAATATCTTCCAGCTCTAATCTAATGGGCCAATACATTGAATAAGAAAAACAAGACAGTGACTCTCAGGTATCTTCCAGCTCTAATATTCTAAGTCTATGACTGGGACTGAGCTGGCCCAGACTGACCAAAATGTGAAAAGTCAAATTCTTTGGAAATTAAGTGAGCCAAATGTTATTTACACTACTGTGGTGAATTTAAATAAATAATCACTCCATGTGAACAAAGAAAGGAGGGTGAGTTCCCAGAATCAGAGATAAAGAATACTAGGATAGTTACATTACTATAAAGGCAACTTGAGAAAAAGAGGGTCTCAAGGAGCCAAGATGATGGCATAGAAGCAGGAAGACTTGGGGTGGCTAGGTGGCGCAGTGAGTAAGAGCACCAGCCTCGGAGTTGGGATGACCGAAACCAGCCTCAGAAAATGAGCACCCACAAATAAATAATGACTAGCCGTGTAACCTTGAGCAAGTTACTTAACCCCAATTGCTTTAAAAAAAAAAAAAAGAAGCAAGAAGACTCCCTGAGCTGCCCCCATAACCAACTCAAATACCTATAAATATAACTCTAAACAAACTTTAGGGGTACAGAACCCACAAAGTAACATAGAGAAACAAACCTCCCACTGAAGACAGCCCAGCAGACCCAGCAGGAAAGATCAATTGCAGCTTGCTGGGAGCCAAGCCCAGCCCTGTGAGTCCAAAGGGCAGGCCAACCTAGAGGGCCTCCAGGAGAGTAGATCACCAGCAGCTATGGGGGTTTCCAGAATTATCAACCCATAAATTCCAAAGACAAAGTGAGAGGTCAGTGGACTTTGGGAACTGGGAGTCTGGGCATGCGGTCTGGCCTCTGCTCCCAGGGAGAGAAGTGGCTGAGGTGCACCACTGCCACATAGCTGCTTCAGAGCTCCTGGCCAGCAGATTGTAGCATGACCAAGCAACCATTCTGAGGGGTAATAGCCCTTGCTTTAACCTGCTTGGATCTGGATCACTGTCTTGGGTGGAGGTCCTGGAGTGCGTGACCAATGAGGCACAGGGTGTGGAGGCTTCAGAGAGGGCACCCAACTAATAGCTCCTGCAGTTGAGAAAACCCCAGTGATTTGGGACAAGGCTCTCCTCTCTGGTAGAAGAGTTCTACTGTGACAAAAAGCTCAAAAAGTCAAGTGACTTTTTAAGAAGGACTTTAAAAATCAAATAAGAGAAGTGGAGGAAAAATTGGGAAGAGAAATTTGAAGGATGCAGGAAAAGTATGAAATAAGAGTCAACAGCCTGACTGAGGAAAATAACACCTTAAAAAAAGAAACTAACTCAAATGGCAAAGGAGGCTCAAAAGGGCAATGAGGAGAAGAATTGCCTTAAAAAGCCAAATTTACCAGATGGAAAAGAAAAATCTCCAAAGCTCACTGAGGAGATTCATTCCTTCAGAGTTAGACTGGAGTAAATGGAAGCTAATGACTTTATGAGAAATGAAGATGCTCTTAAACAGATCAAAACAATTGAAAGAATAGAAGGCAATATGAAATATCTCAGGGAAAAACACCTGACCTGGAAAATAGATCCAGGAGAGATAATTTAAAAAATATTGGACTACCTGAAAGCCATGATCAAAGAAAGAACCTACAAATCACCCTTCAAGAAATTCTCAAGGAAAATTGCCCTCATGTTTTAGAGCAAGGAAAGGAAGCAAAGCAAGCACAGCAATATGACTTTGGAATCCATTTTTGGGGACAAAAAAGATCAAAGCATGGAACAGGAGGAAGACAATAAAGTCAGAACTCCTGCACCAAAAGCTTCCAAGAAAAATATGAACTGGTTACAGGCCATAGAGGAGCTTAAGAAGGATTTTGAAAACCAAATAAGAGAAGTAGAGGAAAAATTGGGAAGAGAAATGAGAATGATGCAAGAAAATCAGGGAAAGAGAGTCAACAACCTAACTGAAGAAAATAATACCTTAAAATATAGACTAATTCAAATGGCAAAAGAGGCTCGAGAAGCCAATGAGGAGAAGAGTGCCTTAAAAAGCCAAATTTGCCAGATGGAAAAAGAATCTCAAAAGCTTACTGAAGAGAATCATTCCTTCAGAATTAGATTGGAGCAAATGGAAGTTAGTGACTTTATGAGAAATCGAGATACTATTAAACAGATACAAAAGGATGAAAAAAAGAAGGCAATGTGAAATATCTCATTGGAAAAACCACTGACATGAAAAATAGATCCAGGAGAGATCATTTAAAAATTATTGGACTACCTGAAATCCATGACCAAAAAAAGAACCTAGAAATCATCCTTCAAGAAGTCCTCAAGGAAAATTGCCCTGATGTTTTAGAACTAGAGGGCAAAATAGATGTTGAAAGAATCCACCAATCACCTCTTGAAAAAGATACCAAGGGGAGGCTAGGTGGCACAGGGAGTAGAGTGTCGCCCTGGAGTCAGAAGGACCTGAGTTCAGATCCGGCCTCAGACACTTAACGCAGACACAAACAAAAACCTAGCCGTGTGACCTTGGGCAAGTTACTTAACCCCAACTGCCCTCCAAAAAAAAAAAAAAAGGCAAAAAAAAGAAGAGAAAAGAAAAAGATACCAAAAAGAAAACTCCTAGGAATATTATGGCCAGGTTCTGGAGTTCCCAGATCAAGGAGAAAATATTACAAGCAGCCAGGAAGAAACAATTTAAATACTGTGGAAACACAATCAGGATAACACAGGATCTGACAGCTTCTACACTGAGGGATCAAAGGGCTTGGAATATGATATTCCAGAGGGCAAAGGAGCTGGGATTAAAACCAAGAATCACCTGCCCAGCAAAACTGAGCATAATGTTTCAGGGGAAAATATGGTCATTCAGTGGAATAGAGGACTTTCAAGCATTCTTGAGGAAAAAACCATGGAAAAACGATCATTGTAACTTATGAAACTTTTCTCAGTATGAGAATAGTTTAAGGGAATAGAAATGTGTATGTATATATGTGTGTGTGTGTATATATATATATGTGTATATACACATATATGTATGTGTATATGTATACATACATACATATGTCTATATAAGAAGGTATATGGGCATATGAATACTTATGTGAATGTGTACAGGTATACATAGACAGAGGGCACAAGATCAGTTGAATAGGAAGAGATGATACTTAAAAGGTGAAATTGAGAGGTGAGAGAGGAATATAATGAGAGATGGGGAGAGACAGAATGGGGTAAAAAAATTATCTCATATAGAAGAGGCAAGGGAAAACTGTTACAATAGAGGGGAAGAACAGGAAGGCAAAAGGGAATGGGTCAACTTTACTCTCATTGAATTTGGCTTAGGGAGGGAATGACATATACACTAAATAGGGTATTTCACTCTACAGGAGAGTAGGGGGGAAAGGGATGATACGGAGGATGATGGAGGGGAGGGCAGGTTGGGGAGAGGGAAGTTGGAAGCACACACTTCTAAAAAGGGACAGGGTCAAAGTAGAGAATAGAGCAAGTGGGGGGCGGGATAGGATGGAGGGAAATATCGTCAATCTTTTACAATATATCCACTATGGAAATGTTTTGCATAGCTACACATGTACAACCTATATTGAATTGCTTATCTTCCCAGTGAGGATGGATGATGAGGGAGGAAGAGAAAGAATCTGGAATCCAAAGTTTTAAAATAAAATGTTTAAAAAAAAAAAGAAAAAGAGGGTCTCAAGACTCAATTTCCTCATCTGCAAAATAAGAAAATAAGATCCTTCCACCTGTAAATCTGTGATCTGATGGCTATAAATACTAGTCAGTGAACCTTGCAAGGCACCTTCCTTGTACACATAAATGCTCAATAATTAGTGGTTGTTCTTGATCCAAGGAGATATACCAGCACCACAGGTAAATAAAGGCAAAGACAGTTTATGGCAAATGAAGAGGTCACAGTAGAGTGCCCTTTCTAGTCAATTTCTGTGTGGTGTTCTAGGTAGAAAGCCATCCTCAAAGTCAAGAAGATTTGGGTTCAGGTCTTATCTCTATCACCTACTGGCAGCTAAGACTATAGGTTATGGAGAAGGTACTGACCTGGGAGTAGTAGAGGGAGATTCTTCATTTGGAAATCACAGATCCACCCATTCACAATAATTTATTTCTTCTCTGATTCAACAAGGATTTATTAAGCATGTAGTGGGTAATGATCTTGTCTTAGCTTCTACAAAAAGGACAAGATTTAGCTATGATTTGTTAAGCCTAAAGTCTAGTGAGGGGATAGGAGATATATACAAATAACTGTATTATGTAAAGTTACATGATAAGTTTATTAAGGAAGTAAAAAGCCAAGTGTTGTAAGAATTCTGAGGTAAAAGATCATTACTGGTAGAGAAATTAGGGGCATCTTTTATAGAAAGAAAAAAAAAGTTTTCCCATTGAGTGGTCCAGTTTAAAGTAGTAGGCCTAATTCCCATATACAAAGCACTATTTTAAAGAAAGTAATTTGGGGATTTGCTGGTTTAAAGGAAGTCTGGGGAAACTGCCCATTCTTAATTTCTCAATTGAACTAGACTGGAGCTAATGACAGGATGCCTGGAACTTAGAAAAATACCTCTGTTCCTCTTACTGTTGTTTCAGGTTTCACACTAGAGTGTTGATGATGTGTTTGTTTGAAATAAAATCCTGATCTCCTTTATCCCAGGCATCAAGATGCTATGTGGTAGGCACTGTAAGGTTCCCTTTGTTTAAGTAAGGGGTGGGGAACCTGAAGCTTCAAGGCTACATGTGGTCCTTTAGGTCCTCAAGTGTGGCCCTTTCACTGAATCCAAACTTCACAGAACAAATCCCCTTAATAAAAGAATTTGTTATGTAAAACTTGGAATCAGTCAAAAGGCCACACCCAAGGATCTAGAAGGTCACATGTGGCCTTGAGGCCACAGGTTCCCCACCCCTAGTTTAGGTGGACAGAAACATCGATCTCTTTTATTGGATGCAAATGTCACAGTTCCTTTCACAAATAGGGAATGCAGAGAGTAAAGCATTTGGGTCAACTGAGAGAGAAAATATGAATATAACTTTTAATACTTCTGCATGCCTAGCTGGTTTCAACTCCAGCCTTCATAGAGTAAATAATTTACTGAAAGGTGTGTGTCTTTTCATTAAAGTTGCAGAGCTCTGGTTTACTATAATGATATTTTTTTCTACTGCTGTTATGTTTTTCAAAACATTAAGAAAAAGTCTCTTGATTAATCAATGTGTACTGTCCTTTATGGCCAGTTAAAAACTGTATTATATCTCAGCCAAATTTGAGTTCCCTATCACTGAGGATTAAAGTAATCACTAATGAGGCAATTGTACATTGTGGGGTTTTTTTTATTTAAAATAAAAATACTAATACATACTTTGCAAAATGAAAAAACATAATTGAGTGAAATACATGCTTCATGGTGACCTTACAGCATATGCAACATAACAATGTTTTCAAACAGCTGAAAACTCCCTGCCACTCTTATGATTTCCAGAAGGAAAGATACTCCTTAAATGGGCATAACTGATGTGTGATTGGTAAGAGAACTACAAAGGCGGCTGAGTCATGGTGACCTGCTGAAGCCAGACTCGTGTGTGTGTGTGTGTGTGTGTGTGTGTGTGTGTGTGTGTGTGTGTGTGTGTGTGTGTGTGTGTGTGTGTGTGTGTGAAGAAGAGAGAGAGTAAGAGAGTGTAGGAAGAAAGAGGGGGAGGAGGGCAGAGGGGAGAGGCTGCAACTTTAGCAGAATGTTTGAACAAGACAAAGAACAGTTCCAGCAACCAAATAAGGAAGTCAGTGCTGGAGTATTTCAGAATAGAAGCATGTTAGGGATTTTAGGAAAGCTGGGAGAAAAATGAGCAAAGAAAATAGTAAAGAATTGTCACTTTGCTTGCTTTCACCAAAAACATGAGTTTTTTACACTGAGTGAAAAATGTGAATTGGACTTGGGTTTTTTTTCTGCTAACTTTAGATTTGAAACAATGAGTAGTATCTTGATAAATTCATCAGAAACTGAAAATCTGTGGTAAGTGCCTTTTAGGTACAAAAATGTTGGTTTTAGCAATTGAACCTGAAAAGATCCAAGAACAACCAAAAAAAATTAAGTACCTACTGTGTGCAGAGCATTGTGTTAGGTGCTAAGAGAAGGAAGGGGGGGGAGGGAGAGAGAGAAAGAGGGAGGGAAAGAGAGAGAGAAATGGAGGAAGGGAGGGAGGGAGGGAGAGAGGGAGAAGAAAGGATAGAGAGGAAAGAAAGGAAAGAAGGAAAAGAAGGGAGGGAGAGAAGGAGGGAGGAATTAAATATTCATTAGAATGGATCTCAACATGTTAGAAGTTACTAGGAAAAAAACAAAGGAAGTACATTGTACAGAAAAATTATTGCTACCTATAAACTAACCTTCCTATTCTCCATTCTTCAAAGCACAAAACATAGTGTATATTTCATTAATATTAAATTAATTCAGCTTTGAGACTGAGGCACTTTTTTTTTTTTGCTTGTGATTAAGGGGAATTTCAGAAAGTCCCCTGAGAAAATTTAGACACCAGAAAGCTATGATTGAGAATCACTACTGTAAACACTGCTTCCTCTTTGCTTAATTTGTAGAAACAAGGAATGAGAGGGGGGAGGGGTAAAGCTGCCCTGGGTAGGAGTTTGAGTGACTCACCCACCCCCCACCATAAGATCATAGATTTAGAGCTGGAACAAACATTAGATTTCTTCTAAGACAGTCTATCACTTATTTTACAGAAAAGAAAACAAACACAGAGAGGTCCCAGTCAATCCAACACTTAAGCAGAGAAGTGTTAAGAAAAAAACACACAGCATACATATAGAAAGGAGAAATTTAAAGCTAAGTGGAAGCAACAGAAGTAAATGAATCTAGGCACAAAGATTCATAGTACCACTACTTTATATCATGAGGTATAAATTGGTGATTTAAGGTTTTAAAAAAATTCTTACTCAAAATACATGTCTAGTGTATTGGCAGCTGAAATTCCCTTGGGACTGCTATTTAAGCAGCTGCTAATGCAGTGTCTGTCCTAGTCTTCTTAGAAAACTTGGCAGATCTGACTGGGATGATCTTCATGCAGTTGGTAAATGCTTGAGGGATGAGGTGCATGGAAGGGCTGGGGTAAGGGGTGGGGAAGGACACAAGCACCAAAATAAATCTATATGGCAAACATGTGTCAAAACCTGAATTTTTAGATGAAATTACTGAGAGGTCCTTTTAAGGTAAAAATTTAGTTTGTTGATACATAGATTTTGCTTAAATCCAAATTTTCATTTCAAAAATATTTTTTTAAATGTGGTTTCATCTCAGAAAGAGGCAAGGTGATGTAATAGTAAGAAAGTTGGCATTGGGATCAAAAAGATCTCACCTGGTTCAAGTCCCATCTCTGTTACCTAGTTGTTAGCCTGGGCAAGTTATTTATCCCCTCAGCGAACTAGACAACTGGAGCTAAGATTTTAAGTTACTGAGGTGTCAAATTACAGCGGTAGCCAGAATGTCCTCATCTGGGAGTCCTCCTTTACCTATGACACCACAGATCCAGTCCCTACCCTTTTAAAAATATTGGCAGAGTTTTTGTTCTCATTATATATCTCTGATTAGCTATGGAAAGGCACTGTCCGAAACAGAAATAGTTATCTTTACTTACTGATATGATTGGATAATTTTTAATCACCAAATGGTATTTCAAAAGAAGAAAAAGAACCCCAAGTTGATGAAAACCACATAAGCACCAAAGTTGTTGAGATATTTCTCAGTTACCTTTTTATGTACCAGTGATTAATGGTAACCATCTCTAGGATGGGGGTGGGGGAGGGAAGAGAAAAGAAGGGAAAAAAGGAAATTTACATGATAACTTTATTATGTATTTAAAAGGAATAGCAAATTGTGCATAATAAATTTGCCATTTCATGTACAATCATCTTTTTATTACTATGTTAGGGAAATGCTTGTTTTATTCCATAAACTAAAATTAATTAATTTTAAAATATCCTGATTACGGGCAGCTAGGTGGTGCAGTGAGTAGAGAGCAGCCCTGGAGTCAGAAGGACCTGAGTTCAGATTCAGCCTTAGACACTTAATGCATACAAAAATGCATACAAAAATGCATACAAAAAAACATAGCCGTGTGACCTTGGGCAAGTTACTTAATCCCAATTGCCCTCCAAAAAGTAAAAAATAAAATATCCTGATTAGCAAAGGCTCCAAAAACAACTATTTGTATTTGAGATTGTAAAATCACCAGTAGTAATTATTTCCAATTAAAAGGGGGAAAAAAACAAAGCATCTTTACAAGGATCTAATTTCCCAAAGAGTTATTTACATAGCCTGATGATCTGAAGTCAAGGACTTAATTCTAATCACTATTCTGTCACTGAACCCCTTCTCTGATTTAGGGCAAGTCATTGAATCTCTAGATATTTCAATATTGAAGATCTAGTTACTAGAATGATTGAAAGAATATTATAAAGTTCTTTGTATTAAACTGCTTGTTAAAATTATTCTCTCCAGTGGCGGGGGGGGGGCGGGAGCCAAGATGGCGGAGTAGAAACAGCACCTCCAAGGCTCTCTCCCCCCAGATTACCTCCAAACTATGTAAAAGGGGACTCTGAACAACTTCTGGAGCCCCAGCACCCAAAGAACGACACAGAGAAGCTAACCTCCTGCTGAGAACAGCCCAGCAGCCCTGCAGGAAGGGCCAGCGCAGCGCTCTGGGAGCCAGCAGCGCAGTGCTCAGCGGGTGGAGAGCTGAGTCCAGGTCCCTGTGAGCGGTTTTAGCCCCAGGGTGGCCGGGCCAACAGCCGGCTGGAGGGACCCCAGAACACCAGCAGCTGTGGCGATTCCAGAATGGTCAACACAGACATGCCTAGGACAAAGTGAGAGGTTAGTGCCCTATGGACTTTGGGACCAGTATTTGGGGAACGCATTGGCTTCCTCCCCTGGGGGCTAGAAGCCGCTGAGGAGACACACCATTTTGCAGTTTTCAGTGGTGGCTCCAGCACCTGGCCTGTGAACTGTAGGGAGATCCAGCGATCAGTCGGGGGGGGGGGGGACTGGAGGGGGATTCCTCTTGCTTTAACCTCCCTGGATCTGGAGTGTGGTCTGGGTGGGGGAGGTCATGGGGCGGGTTTCCAGCTTGCCAGAAACGGAAGTTGCCCCCCCACATGTTCGGGAGGAAGCTCCCCTGTCTGGTGGCAGAGTTCTACTGTGGCAACAAGCCCAAAAGTCAAGTAATTAAGTGGTATCATGCCAAGGCAAAGGAAACAAAATAAACAGAAAAATGAAACATTAGACTCCTATTTTGGGGGCAAAGAGGATCAACGCATGGAACAGTCAGAGGACTGTGAGGTCAGAAATCCTGCTCCAAAAGCCCCAAAGGAAAATATGAGCGGGTTACAGGCCATAGAGGACCTTAAGAAAGACTTTAAAAATCAAATAAGAGGGGCGGCTAGGTGGCACAGTGAGTAGAGCCTCAGCCCTGGAGTCAGAAGGACCTGAGTTTGGATCTGACGTCAGACACCTAACGCACACACAAATAAAAACCTAGCCATGTAGACTTGGACAAGTTACTTAACCCCAATTGCCCTCCAAAAACCAAAAAAAAAAAAATCAAATAAGAGAAGTGGAGGAAAAATTAGAAAGAGAAATGAGAAGGATGCAGGAAAAGTATGAAATGAGGGTCAATGGCCTGACTGAGGAAAACAACACCTTAAAAAATAGACTAATTCAAATGGCAAAGGAGGCCCAAAAGGGCAATGAGGAGAAGAATGCCTTAAAAAGTCGAATTTGCCAGATGGAAAAAGAATCTCAAAAGTTCACTGAGGAGATTCATTCCTTCAGAGTTAGACTGGAGCAAATGGAAGCTAATGACTTTATGAGAAATCAAGATGCTGTTAAGCAGATCCAAACAAATGAAAGAATAGAAGGCAATGTGAAATATCTCATGGGAAAAACCACTGACATGGAAAATAGATCCAGGAGAGATAATTTAAAAATTATTGGACTACCTGAAAGCTATGATCAAAGAAAGAACCTAGAAATCACCCTTCAAGAAATTCTCAAGGAAAATTGCCCTGATGTTTTAGATCCAGAGGGCAAAATAGAGGTTGAAAGAATCCACAGATCACCTCCTGAAAAAGATCCCAAAAAGAAAACTCCCAGGAATATTATAGCCAGGTTCCAGAATCCCCAGATCAAGGAGAAAATACTCCAAGCAGCCAGGAAGAAACAATTTCAATATTGTGGAAACACAATCAGAATAGCCCAGGACCTGGCAGCTTCTACACTGAGGGATTGAAGGGCATGGAATATGATATTCCAGAGGGCAAAAGAACTGGGAATGAACCCAAGGGTCACCTACCCAGCAAAACTGAGTATTTTGTTTCAGGGGAAAATATGGTCATTCAGTGGAATAGAGGACTTTCAAGCATTCTTGAGGAAAAAACCAGAGTTGAATAAAAAATTTGACATCCAGACACAAGAAGCAAGAGATACCTGAGAAGGTAATCAGGGAAAAGAAATCAAAAGGAACTTATCAAAGTTAACCTATTTACATTCCTACATGGAAAAACAATAACTGGGACTGATGAAACTTTTCTCAGTATGAAAATAATGGAAGAAGGGTACATGGTCACATGAATACATATGTGAATGTGTGTATATGTTTACAGTTATACATGGAGAGAGGGCATAGGTTGAATTTGTTGGGAAGGGATGATACCTAAGGGGTGAAATTATGAGGTGAGAGAGGAAAGTGGCAAGAGGAGATGGGGAGAAACAGGGTAGGGTAAACTATCTCATGTAGAAGAAGCAAGGGGAAGGGGCTGCAGAGGAGGGGAAGAATAGGAAGGCAAAAAGGCAAAACCACATTCTCACTGAATTTGGTTCAGGGAGAGAATGACATACATGCTAAATGGGATATCTCAACCTGCAGCAGAATAGGGGGAGGGGAGGTTGGAAGTACCCACTATAGAAGAGGGACAGGATCAAGTAGGGAATGGACCGGGTGGGGGGTGGGATGGGTGGGAGGGAATTATAAGCAGCCTTGTACAATAAATCTACTATGGTAATATTTTGCATAGCTATACATGTACAACACATACTGAATTACTTATCTTCCCAGAGGGAATGGGTGGCAAGGGAGGAAGGGAATGGATCTAAAATTCGAGGTCTTAAAATTAAATGTTTCAAATATATATAAACACTATTATTAATACTCTTTTGCATGTAATTGGGAGATAAGATGTACAGGCATCGGGGCACAGAGATTCACCTTTCTCTAATGAAAAAGTCGAAGGGGGTAAGTGAGAAGATATGGGAGACAGCAGGATGGAGGAAGCGATATCTTGTGGGACTGCTATTTGGGGAGGGTGGGTAGGGGAAAAATGGGGAAAAATTGTAACTCAAAATCTGGTGGAAATGAATGATGTAAAACAGGAGTTAAGAAAGCACTTGTTTAAATAAAAAAAATTATTCTCTCCACATAGAGAAATAGAATAAATGAGGCTTAGCAAACAGAAATAATTTCTTTTCCAAGGTGTATCATCAAGGATAAATAATGATTTAGTAGAGGTTGGGCATATCTTTTTGTGATATTAGAATTTCTGAAATGATGTTAAATCATTGGTTATTAATTGGGATAGCAAATATTTTTATTATGCATAAATTATTTGGTAACAAAAGTGCTATATACTCACCATCAAAAAATTGAAATTGCCCTGGGATATTTTTTGTAATTGAGAAGGTACACCATAGTAACATAGATTCAGACGTATAAGGAAACTCAGAGAACTTTGTCTTACAGAGAAAAGAACCAAGGTCCTCTGAAAAGTCATGACTTGCCCAAATTTGAATAGAAAGGAATAGATAATGCTACCAAGAAAGATTTTAATTAAGAAGAAATTCCTGGGAATAAAGTATGTGTGATGTTTTATTGATGATCATCTTCCTCCCCTTCCTCCCTCCCTGACACTCCAATAGAACTTTCTGGGGAAATTCAAGTCCTCAGGTGAGTAGCATAAAGATGAATCTCTACAGCTAAGAAGTGTGTACAGTTAAGCAAAACAAATCAACACAATGGCTGTAGCTGACAAACTGAATACCTATCATTCATCATTAAGAGGTGGGAGGAAGTTTCACCATCAATCCTCTGTAGTCACAATTGGCCAATGCTTTGGGAAACAGAATGAACAAATAGGTTATCTATACAAGTGTCATGATCTAGTTGCAGAAAAGTACTAAAATGGAATCATAAATTCCAAAGTTCTTGTCTTTACCCTGACACAGTCTCTTTCGACCTTAACAAGTCACCACCTCTCAATGCCTCAGGTGCTTTTTGTAAAGCCCTATAGGATGCCCATATGAATTAATTGCAGTATTGTGTGGCACCTACACTCTAGGAATTCATTTTGTTGGTAGGAGGTTTTGTTCTTCCAGATGTGCCATGTTGATTCATAAGGAAATTATGAGTAATAGCTCATAAACAGTCTAAATGAATAAACAACTGGAAGACACCTGTTATGAACAGTCTACTTTGTCTCCTCATTTAGATTATAAGCCTTTTTATGCCAGGAATCATGTTTTCTTCTTATTTTGAAGGCCCTCAGAACTTAGAAAAGCAATGAGGGTAGGTTATATAAATTTGGAATAGACTAACTAATGCAAAATTGTAAGATTGTAGTAAAACAATAAGATAGATTCAAAAATAGTTCTGATACCTTAAATTATTGACAAAATAATGTCTACCAACCAACATGCCTACCAGATTTTTCTCCCAAATTGCAGTAGGACACTAGATCCACTCAAATGGAACCTTTCTTTTGCTAGTTACTACATAGGCAACAGAATATAGTTTTGTTGTTGGCACCCCTGTGGCTAAGCAATGCTGGTGGGTATCACTGAAAGACTTAAAGGGGAAGCTTCTTAAACAACACAGGGTGGAAGGAATGAAGGGAGAGAGAGTGAAGAAAGAGGTGAGGTGGATGGTTCAGAATGGGAGCATCATTCAAAATTGTTTTAGGTGCCAGCCAGTCAACCAGTAAACATTTATTAAAAGCCTATTCTGTGCCAGACACTGTGCCAAGCACTGGTGATACAGAGACAGTTCCTATTTTCAAGAAGCTCACAACCTAATGGAGAAGATAACATGTAAACTGAGGACCATTAAGCCATAAGCAGAATAAATATGAAATAATCAATATAAGGAAGGTATCATTAAGGAGCATTGGCAAAGGTTTTCTGTAAAAGACTGGATTTTATCTGGGACTTGAAGGAACCCAGGAGACAGAAATGAGAACTGAGAGCATTCCATGTATGAGGGACAGCCAATAAATATTCTGAAGATTTGGAAGCTAGAGTATTTTGTTTTAGGAACAGCAAGGAGGCCAGTGTCACTAGACACAGGGTTCATTATAATCTATAAGTTGTATGAAACCTGGAAAGAAATAGGGTAGGGTCACGTTATAAAGGACAAAAAAAACTTTATCATGTCATTTTATGAGAACATATATATGAAAGGGACAATATTATGAAAGGGCCAATATTATGAAAAGACAACTTCAGTTGTCGGTCACTTAAGCTTCATTTATCATGCTATGAATACCTCTTTGAAAATGCTAATGCTAGCCTATTTTTCCCCAAGGCATTTTAACTTTGTGAGGTGGCTATTCATCTAAGAGAATGTCTTTGTTGTTTAAGGCAATTTTAAAAAATCATCTGATTTTTCGTCTAAAGTCCATTTACTAACATTCCCCCCCACACACCCCTTTTTGTATTATGGATTCTGGGTGGGAAGTGGGACAGGGTCTTATTTTTTGTTTATTTTCACAGATAGGCTCAGTTACTTCCCTAGTTCCTTACTTTTGCCTTTGTGGTCACCAACTGAGATAATAATTTCTGTTATCTTCTCATGACAAAGCATCACAGAAAACATGTTTCCATATTTTTCCCTAGAGGTAGATTATTGATAAAGACCTTTCAAATTTGGATGTGTAGAGAAAATGATACAAAATTATTATTATTTGATTTTTGGTGGGGGAAGGCAGGGTAATTGGGGTTAAGTGACTTGCTCAAGATCACACAGCTAGTAAATGTTAAGTGTCTGAGGTCAAATTTGAACTCAGGTCCTCCCAACTCCAGGGCCAGTGCTCTATTCACTGTACCACCTAGCTGCCCCAGAGAATTATTTTTTTGATAAAGAAATTCTAGGTGGATTTTTATTTACTTTTTAATTAATAAGCATTTATTTGATCTTCATCCTATACCTCTCCCCTCCCCATCCCCATTTGAGATAGAAAAAATACAAAATCCTTATAACAGATATGCATGGTCAAAACAAATTTTCATATTGGCCTTCTCCAAAAATATCTTAATTCTATATTTCTGAGTGTGTCGTCTCCATGTCAAGAGGTAAGTAGCATTCTTCATGATGGGTTTTCTGGAATTGTTGCATTGATCAGAATTCTCCAGTCTTTCAGAACTTTTTTTCTTTCACAGTTCTGATGTTATGATATGGATTATTCTACTTCTGCTTACTTCACTCTTCATCAATTCATAGAGGTCTTCCCAAGTTTCTCTAAAACTGTCCCTTTTCTTGTCACTTCTTACAACACAATAGTATGCCATTACATTCTTATACCATATGATCAGCCATTCTAGATTTTTGTCATTAGATGGAATTAAATAGAAAAATAAGTTGAATTTATTATATTCCATGGCTGTTCACCTGAACTTAAGATTTCTTTTTGAGAATTAGTATTAAAGTGTCTAAAATTATTCAGCATCTAAAATTAGTATGGTTCCTGTATTTCAGAAACATGAAAGAGTTGACAGATCACTATCAAACAAAATGAATGCAATGTAATGTAACTGAACTCAAGATGTGATATTTTTAATGGTAAACATACAATTCCTCATTATGGTTTCACCAAATGTTATAGTCTTCATAGAGTCTAAGGAACTCTATTGATTTGTGACTCCACCTACTATTTTATGAACTGACACAGAAAATAACAGATAGATTTTTTTTTTTAAGTAATAAGATCTGAGATAGAAGGAACCTTCCAAGTCATATAACCCATTTCTTTTATAGAGGAGAAAACTGAAGCCTAGAGTGACTACTGAATTGTACAAAGTCATACATTATTGAGAATGATGGGAATTCCAGACCAAGTTATGGAACTAAAATTTTAATGTTTTTTTCATTGTCTATTTCCAAACCTGATTTTAGTATATTATTTGCCAGTCACTATCACACAATCATGATTTCAATTTGGGGACATGTGGGATAGTAGGAAGAGGACTGAATATGAAGTCAGTGAATAAACAGTTATCTTGTCTCTGAAAACTTATCACACTTGAAACCATGTGAGAATGGGCAAGTCATATTACTTCCCTGGGCCTCAGTTTCCTCATCTGTAAAATAACGGGGGGTGACTACATGGACTCTGATGCTATGGAAACTTAGTATACTACTTATGGAAAGTGAACAATGCTATTTCACCACTTTCCCAGAAAGAGTCAGATAGAAAAAACAAATTCCTATTTTGAACTCTGTCTCTTAAGGAATTTTTGTGGTATCAGCATCTGATTCAATCAATTCCCACAAAGCTGGATTCAGAAACAGAAGTTCTGCCATTGGGAGCAGACTAGACATTTTTGAAAGTTGATTTCATTCTTAGGTTGAATGGGTACCTTTGGTAGAACAGAACATTTTAAGGTTAAGTCAGCAGTATATTTGGGAGATGAGAAAATCAATCCTTGCTGAATAGTTTGATAAAGAATACTATTGACCTTAGAATTGTTGATGAAGTTTCTATAACATACCTTATTTCCTCCAACTCTGCCTTAACATACACTGACATATACAAACAGAACTAGAATCTTAGTTACTGAATCAAAATTAGTTACTTAAGGGCCCCATTTTTGTTTCTCACTCTGTTCCCGAATTGAGTATCTTAGAAGAATTTCCCTTAGTGTTCATAGGTAATTGCCATTTCAGGTCAGAGCACAGTATCTATTCCTTTTTTATTTTCTTCCAGAGCTTTATTTTGAAGGTCCTTTACTTATTTACTATCAGGAAGACTGTTGCTTTGTTTACTGATTCTTGATCTTTCTTTACATTCCATTACTTAAGATGTTCAGGTTACAAGTTTCCCAGCACATAGTTTTATGTCTCCTCAGACTCCAGTAACATTTATGAGTACAAAAAGTTCCATTTCTCTTCTCCTCTCTCAGTGTCTCTCATTTTTTCTCCCTCTCTTTTTCTGTGTCTTTCTCTGTCTCTGTCTGCCTGGCTCTCTCTCTCTCCCTCTCCCTCTCCTTACTTTGAATAAAATTGTGTCCAAGTCAAAGAGGTATCCTGACCAATGGAATACAGTTATTTTTTTTTCCTTTGAAAATATGGATTGTACTTGGAAGTTGTTCCTTTCTCTCTTCTCTGAGCAAGCAGTACTCAATATCAAATAAATCAAATAATGTCCTTATTTTAATCACTTTATAAGATCCCACTCCCAAATTTTGTATAGCATTCCACATTGAGGCAAAATAATTTCAACAGTGATGTTCTCAAAATAATTGTATCACATATGTAACATCCTACAGTTCCAGGGTTTAATGCTTGTTGTTTATTTGTTTCAAGAAAAAACTACATTCAAAAAATGAATTGAACAAAAGTCATTCTTCAGAGATGTGCTTTGTCTTTAGAAACATTGTTCTTTTTGTAAAACATAGATTCTCCTCTTTATTATAAACTTAATCATCAAGAAACACAAATATTTCAGTATAAAAATATAATACCAAGAAACATTTTGTTTCAAAGCTAAACTCTCAGCAGTTAAAATCTGTAGGGCTCTTTTGTCCTGTTCCAGTTTGCCTTAATAAATCTGACTTTATAAATGTTTATTTCCAATGCTGATGTTTTTCCCCTCTAGCTTGGTGTGTGGTACCAACCAGCTGCAAGTCTGTCAGGGCCTTCTTTTGTATAATGAGTATCATTTGGTTTTAATCTTTGACCACCTTTCACTCTTCCTTGCTACACACATAGAAAACAATGCATAGAGGGGCAGCTAGGTGACGCAGTGAAGAGAGCACAGGCCCTGGAGTCAGGAGGACCTGAGTTCAAATCTGGCCTCAGACACTTGACACAATTACTAGCCATGTGACTTTGGGCAAGTTACTTAACCCCCATTGCCCTGCATAAGGCAAAAGAAAGAAAGTAATGCATAGAGAATAATAGGCAAAGGCTTAGCATGTATTACTCTAGAAAATGCATATTAGATACTAATTCATAACATTTGTATCATTTCCTTGTTAAAACAACACTTTTAAGCTCTGAAGAGCTATAAATATGGAAATCATAGGTATAGGAGCCAGCTTTAGAGGGGGTATGGAGGGGACTTTCGAATGGGAATAGATTCTTTAGCTAGAGATAGGGAAGCAAAATCTATGCTCCAAAAACTCCAGGACATTATTAGTCCACAGGAAATCCCATAAGTCTGTCTATTAACATCATACACAATGCTTTTGTGAAGACCCATGCTTAGCCTTGTTCTGTTTGACATTTTTATCAATGGCTTGGAAAAAGACATAGGTGGCACGCTTCCCAAATTTGCAAATGATTCAAAGCTGTGAGGAATAGCTAACACACTGGATGACAGTCAGGATTGAAAAAGATCTTGACAATCTGGAACACTGGACTAAATTGAATGATGAAATTAAAGAGGAATCAATGAAAAGTTTGGGTTCAAAAATCATCTGGCCCAGTACAAGATTAAGGAGGCATAGATAGAGCAATTTGAAAAAGATCTTAGAGTTTTATTGGACTATAAGCTCTACACAACTCGACAGTGTTGGAACAGCAACAAAAGATACAGGTATAGAATCTAAGAAGGGGGATTTGATAGATACCTAGTTGTGGGCACCTAGGTAGTACCGTAGACAAAACTGTCAGACCTGGAGTCAGGAAGACTCATCTTCCTAAGGTCAAATGTGGCCTTAGACACTTACTTCCTGTGTGACCCTGGGCAAGTCACTTAAGCCTGTTTGCCTCAGTTTCCTCTTCTGTAAAATGAGCTGGAGAAAGAAATGGCAAACCACTCTCTTGACCAAGAAAACCCCAAATGGGATCATAAATGGTCAGACACAACTGAAACAACTAAATAATAGCAACAGATATTCAGTTAGATGATATCTGCACCATTGTGTTTAAGTCTGGGTCCCACATTTTAGAAAGGGCACTGAAAATCTGGAGTGTATCCAGAGAAGGGCAGCCAAAATGGTAGAAGATTTTGAGCTCATGCCATATGGGGATTGGCAGAAAGAAGTGGGAAAGTTTCTCCTGGAAAAGAAAAGACTCAGAAACATGATGGTTATCTTCAAATATCTGAAAGGCTATGGCGTGGAAGAAAGATTGTCATACTTGTTCTGTCTGGTCTCAAGGGAGGGTCAATGTGTAGAAGCTGCAAAAAAGCAAAAGTTTCTGGCAATTAGAGCTATTCTGACTGCCTCAGGAAGTAGTGGGATCCCTATCATTTGAGAGCTTCAAGCAAAAGCAGGATGACAATTTTGCCAGGGAAGTTGTAGCAGGGATGTTTGGGCACAGGATGAACTAGATTGTCTCTGAGCTCCCATCTGACTGACAGTCTGTTAAGTCAGCAAGCATTTATTATTCATCTGCTATGTGCCAGGCATTGCACTAAGCACGAAAGATAAAAAGAAAGGTAAAAACAACGCAAAACTGCGCCTGCTTTTAGAAAGTTCCTAATGAGTCTGTGACCATGTGTTAAAGTTTTCACTACTTTCCTATTCTCTCCTCCTAAGACAAACTTTTGGATTTATCTCTTCAGAACCAGAACTTGCAGGCCATTTTAGCTAGTTTGTTAGGGCAGAATGACTAGAACCTGTCCCCAGTAAGGGCAGACAGCTCTTTGGGGCAGTTAGATGATGCAGTGGAGGTCTGCCAGGACTGGAGTCAGGAGGACCTGAGTTCAAATTTGGCATCCAACATTTACTAACTGTGACTCTGGGCAAGTTATTTAACACTATTTGCCTCAGTTTCCTCATCTGTCAAGTAAGCTGGAGAACAAAATGGCAAACTACTCCAGTATCTTTGCCAAGAAAACCCTAAGTGGAATCATGAAGACTTGGATATGAAAGAAATGAATGAAAGACAGCTCTTTAGTCAGTCTCCATTCACATCTAACAAAACCCAGGCAAACTGCCTCCAAGCTAAGATTAAATCTTTTCTTTAGGACTTCCTTCAGTTATGGATTACTATCCAAAGCAGAGTTAGGCACTCCCAAGATCCTCTCTTCTTCTGGATGCAAATTAGTTGAGTCCAAACAAAAGGAAAGCTAAGGAAGCAAGTTCGTTCACCAGATCTATCAGTTACAATGTTCCCATGCTCTTAGCATTTTATCCACCCTGCCATACTATGATGTTCATGAGGGCAAGTACCATATCTATACTATTTTCCCCAATGGTTATTCTTGATTGTTATTTCATAGAATGAAAATTATCTTTAAAGACTTACATTAGTTCTTCGAATACCCCTCAATCTGAGTCCTTTTAAATGAAAACCACTAATATTTACTCTCTAAAAGTCACATGGTCATGTGAGTACTTTCATTCTCAAAGGCCATCGGCAAGCCATTTCTTTATTGGCAAGCAATTTTACATGGGCTCTAAGATTCCCTTTAAAGTATTATTGCATGGTGTATCTATAGGAAGACCTGTAAAACCAGTGTAACCACTTCTGACCTAGTTAAGTAGCCTACAAAAACCCAAACTTTGGGCAACATGAACAAATTTCATATTGCAAAATTCAAATTTTTATCACAACTGAAAAAATGATTGAACAAGAAGTCATTTTCAGTCTTGTCTGACTCTTTGTGACTCCATTTGGGGTTTTCTTGGCAGACTGGTTTGCCATTTCCTTCTCCAGTTCATTTTACAGATGAGGAAACTGAGGCAAACAGGGTTAAGTGACTTGTCCAGAGTCACACAGCTATAAGTGTCTGAGGTCAGATTTGAACTCAATTATTCCTGACTCTAGGCCCAGTGCTCTATCTGCTGTACCAACTAGCTGTCCTAATTCAAATTTTACTTATTTTTATTGCTAGGGGGCGGGGATATTGGACTGAGATCTGTGATACTTGGCTGAAAAAAGAATGAGTAGAACTTACTTTTTCCATCATAGGAAGTCATTATTGTATGTTTTAAGATCTGTTAGTGGTAGTCTCCATTTACTCCCATATGTTTTAATATATTTCATTAATGTATTTTATGATAATCATTTCCCAATGATCCCTACTCTGTAGTACCTCCTTTAAAACAACCAAAAAATAATAAAATTTTTTCAATATAATGACTATTGGTATGTAACACATTATGGCCATCATCTACTAACTTTTTGTTAAGAAGCAGAAGAACCACTTTTCTTTTTCTTGGTTCTTCTTGGAATTCATGTGTATCACTTCCCTATTTGTTATACCTTCATTTGATTCTATAAAATAATCAGTTGGGTTTTTGATTGCTACTGCATGAAATCTATAATTTAGCTTGGGAAGTATCTCTTTTTAAAAACTTACTTGCTCAACCTAAATATGAAAATGAGATGCCCTTCCATTTATTAAAATCATTTTGAAATTGGTTTTGTATGGATCTCTTGAATGTTTCAATAAGTTATGCCCAAATTTACCATTCTTCTGACATTTTTTTCTTTATTTTTGATGGTCCAACATAGAAATGTATGTTATTTAGTGGGTTTATCTTATTTTTCATTACCATATTTAAGCTATTTATTATCACTGAAATATCTCACAGAAGACTGATTACCACTTAGGAAAAAGGTCATTCCTTTTATTCATTCTATGTCTCCTAAAGGAAGGTAGGCTAATGCAATGGAGGTTTGGGCCTGTATCTTCCCTGTGGGTGCTCTCTTAGGTGATCTAGGCAACCACCAAACCTTCATTACATTAGTAAATCACAAAATCATTGAACATTAGAGCTGAGAAATCTAAGAGCTGGCCCCAAACATTCATGTTACACATAAGAAAACTGAGATCCATAGAGATTAAGTAATTTGCCCAACATCACACATTGAATTAATGACAGTCCCGGGATCTCCTGACTCCTAGGGCCAGTGTTCTTTCAACTACCCTTGTCTCCTAGAGATAAATGTGATTTCTTTGCTGCCAAATACCAACACTTTCAGTGGCTAGATAGCTGTTGGTCAGTATGCTCTTTTCCCAAGTGATCCTAGACCATCTGTTGGTAGATGCCATTATCCACTTTGTGGGCAAGATTTTCTATCTAACTAGATATTCAATTGGTTATTCAACTTTGATTTGTATTCAATTTTTAAATTTTTAAAATTTTACAGATGTGGTATTATTTTACTGGTGGTGGCAGTGGTGGTGGTGATGGCCATCAGCTGGTTAGGGTTTTGGGGAAACACTATGAAGGTACAATAAACTAAAAGTAACCTCTTTCCTCCTAAAACTCAGGCAGATTCCCTAAAGCCAGTGACTTGGGCTCCAGATGGTTTATGACTGAAGAAGTAAGTGAATAGGATTCTAAAATACATTCCTGAGACATTGCAAGGTGACTGTGACACACTCTTTACCCTAAGGGGTTCTGAATTCAGGTATTCTATGACATGATTAACCCAGTAAACTTGTAGTTGGATGACAGTATTTTATTTTCTCTCTCATTTAAAAAAAAAAAAACAGTTCACATTTCGCACCCTTGAAAGCTTAATCTATTGAAAGGTTACCTCCTCCCCCCGCAAAAAAGCAAAATATTTAACTGCTGCTGCTTCAGGGCTTACATTCATTCGAATAAATGCAAGTAGTTTCCTTTGCCCTGGATAGAGAACTGCTGCCTGGTTTACCACTGATTTCTTTTCAAGCTGTAATGGAAACAGACCAAAAACGACCCTTGGAAAAAAAAGGGGGGGGGGGGATGAGGGAGTAAAGAAAAGAATTCGCTGCGACGCAGCCAAGACCTCTATTTGCACAGGGGGGAATGGGATAAGTTCAATAACCTAACATTTTTTGAAAATCTTTGCAGTTCTGGAAAACTTATTTAAACGCTGTTTGACTAGGTAGCCTCAGAAAGAGGTCCTGTAGATTGGGGGAGGCGGGTGCTGCAGACCTAGTTAAGTGTAGAAAAAAGTGGGCAGGACAAGCCCTCCACAAATTGACAGTGGCTTGGCTGGGGGGTCGGGGGGGAAGGAGGGAGGAGGAGGCGGAGGCGGAGAAGGGAACAAGTAACGCCTTTTCTCCTCCGCCTGGGAGCTGGGAGAGAGGGAATTCCAACCACTCAGAGGAGGGAGGACTTTTATTCTGAAGGCCCGGAGAGACAGTAGCTTTTAATGAAGAATCACTGAGTCATGAAGTTGGAGTTCTCTCCTTTGACTAATCTGTATATATTATTGAGTACCTGCTAGGCTTCGAGGCAGTCCCCCAAAGTGCCAGCTTGGCCAGAACGCTCGCTGCCGCTGCTGCTGCTGCTGCTGGGTGGGTGGTTTCTCTCCCCCCCGCCCATTCTTTCTTTTCCTTCTCTCTCTCTCTCTCTCTCTCTCTCTCTCTCTCTCTCTCTCTCTCTCTCTCTCTCGAAAAAAAGGAAAAGTTTAGAGTGGTCCCAGGATCTAAGGATTTGGCAAGGTAAGGTGAGGGGATTCTGTTATTCAGCGGCAATAATCGGTGCCTTGGAATTTTGCAAACTTTATGCTTTTTTTCAGGGGGGGATGAGCTGCCTGGGAAGTGGTGGGAAGGAGCGCAGGCCGACCACCAGGCTAGACAATAATCTTACGAACCACTGGGAAAATGGATAGGACTGTTTTCCTCTCGGGATCCTGTAGCTTGTAAACTCCCTATCTCTCTTTCACTCTTTCTTTCCACCTTCCTTTCTCTCTTCTCTCCTTTTCTCTTTTTCCTTCCTTCCTCTCTTCTTTCCATCTTCCTTTTTTCCTTTCTTCTCTCCTTTTCTCTCTCCTCTTTCTCTTGTCCTTCTCTTTCACTTTCTTCTATCTCCTCTCTCTTTCTTCCTCCTTTCTTTCTTTCCTCGCTCCCATTTAATTGGATGGAAGTATAAACCACATTAGTCCAGGTTCCTGGAGAAAAAGTAGCATCTTTCCTTCCCAGAGCTCTTCTTTACTGTTACTGCCTCCCATCCCTCTTGGGGGAAAAGGGTTGGGAATGGGGAGAGAAGCATAGCTGGGTAATGTTTGGTGAAGGAGTTTGGGGTTGGGGGGGAGGTGGGGAATGGGACAATCGTTTTATTGGTGTGAGTCCTCTGATCTATGCAACCAGAGAATTCTGTACCACCCCACCCCCTCTTTGCTTTTCTATTGCTCCCCTAGACCTGAGACCTGAGACTCTCTGTGCCACAAGGAAAGTTTGCAAGTTACTTTGGGCATTTCAGGAGCAGCCAAGTCCAAGGCATCCCTCTAGAGTCTGGCACTATGCTGGGGACGCCCTGGGGAAAGATTGTCTGAATTAGCTAGCTAGATCCGTGTGCATGTGTCTGTGTATCCATACAACCCCAAAGATGTCCCCCTGGTGCAGTTGTTTCTGGAACCTTGTTTCTGAGGGAGTCGGAGTGGAAAGGAGCCTGCTTGAAAGTTTCCTGGCAGCGTCATGCTAATTAGAAAGGACTTAGACTTGGGCATGCCTCTCCTGCATAAGGATATGCTTAGAGAAACCTCGAGTAAGCTGCAACCTGCACACTCCCACCCACACCCCACTCCTTATTTGCAGGATTCCCTGCTTGAGCATTGAATGAAAAGAAACCTCCCTACAAAACTAAGCATAGTGCTTTGGGGAAAATGCTGAATTTGGAGCCAGAGGACTTGGGTTGAAATTTCTGGCGCTGTCATGTTTTATTCCTGTTTCCTTGGGCAAGTCATTTACCATCTCTAGGCTTCAGTTTCTTCATTTTGTAAAATGTTGAGGGTGAATTAGATGACCTCTAAGCGGCCTTTAAGCTCTGTTATCAATGATGGTTGAAACCTCCTCCCACTTCACCTGGAGGAGAATGTTGCTTTGAGAGAACAGACAATTGTCTATAAGAATCTGGTCCCTCTGTATCCCTGCCCCTTTATATGTGCAATAGGAGTATCCCATCTGTTCTGCTAGGTGCTGGGATTGAGAGACAGGAGGAGTGGGTTATGGGATACTTAGGAAGTTAACATTAGACCCTTTTTCATTTGCCTGTGCCCCATCTATCTCACTAGTTACAGACCAGAGCAAGCCAAACCAAGCAAACACATTTTACCAGACTGCTGTGTGGGTTTGCATTTTTGCCAGTGTCCAGTTCTTCACCAGCCTCATATATAATTTAACAAAAATGTCAAACTTAATGTTTGGCCTGAGTAGGCCTTAGAAAAGGAGAGCATTATACCCAGATTGAGAGTCTACTTTTTTCAGACTACTCCAGAGAACTAATAATGTTCCTGATCCCAAGGCACTGAACTAGAGGCCTAGAGGCCTGAGATAACTAGCTTGTGGGGCTTTTTTCCTTTTCCAATGAGGGAGATGAAGTAGCCAAGTGGTCTAGCATTACTGAAGTTTTCCTAGCTTGCTTTAGGAGAGTGGCTCTGACTGCCATCCAAACCACTCAAGAATCAGCCACTAAATAGAAGGGGAAATTGACCAATTAATTGTTCAAGGATGGTGGTTTACATCATCTAATCAGGATTTTGGTTTGGGGGGAGGGGGTGTTTGGAGTTTAAAATATGATGACAGCAAGCATTTCTTCTCTTTTTGGCACTTATCAAGGAAGAACGAAAGAAAGCAGTGCCTGAAGGAGAAAAGACTTTTCCTCTCTTTGGCTGGTGCAATTTGATTTTGATTTGGTGGTGAAAGGTTTAGGTGCATTAAAAAAAAAAAACAACTTTGTTCCACACCTTCTAAAATAAGGGATGTTACAACAGGTCTGTGTTTTCTTCTTTTTATTTTAAGATCCTCAGGGCAGGGATGCAAATCTTTGACCTTAGTGTGATTTTATGCACACTGTGCCATAAATGAATAATAAAAGTAACAACAACTGGACAGTCAGAGCTGTTCCAGCTAACTTTTGGTTGTTAGACTCTGAATACCATGCAAGAGGAGGCTAGTAGTTATTTCTTTTTCTAATGACTTTGTTGTCTCCAATTGTTAATTCTAGCTTCACAAGGTGTTGCCCAAACATCTACTATATGTATTTATCCACCAAAAGAGCTAATACTTAAGAAATGTAATATTTAATACTTAATATTAAACTTTATTTTAAAGCTGGACAAGATTGATAAAAAGGAGCATAGGAAGAGTATGGAAGACTAATGAAGTCTTGGTTTTTGTGATAATTTAACTTGAGAATAGTAAAATTCTTGATTTAACATATAAAATGGCAGCCAAAGCCGTATCAGAAAGATAGTATGTTTCCCACTATAAGAAAGTCACATAGGGCATTAAGCTTAAAGTGAGATTTCCTTGTCACAGTAACATGTATGTTACTGAAATGCAGTTTGCTTTGTTTCTTTGTTAAATCCTATTTACTGAGGTTTCAATAAGAAGTTAGACATTATTAGTTTCTTCAATTTTAAAAATCATATATTCAATAGTAGAAGGAAGTCATACAGAGAAAATATTAAGACCTTTTATTTTTGTTTTTGATACCATTGATAACCAAGCTATTCATTTAGCAGGTACTTCTCTATTCTGTATGAATGTTATCTTTTTCACTTTTTTTTTTTTTTGGCTTTTTGGAGGGGGAGGGCAGGGTAGTTGGGGTTAAGTGCCCAAGGTCACACAGTTAGTAAGTGTTAAGTGTCTGAGACTCAGGTCTTCCTAACTCCAGGGCCAGTAATCTATTCACTGCCCTACCTAGCTGCTCCAATGTTATCTTTTCTTCATTGTATTCATTCCCCCATTCTCTGAATTTATATATATATATATATATATATATATGTGTGTGTGTGTGTGTGTGTGTGTGTGTGTGTGTGTGTATCTGTGGGATATGCATATGTATAAAAATATATTTTTTGTAATACTAGTATTGTCCCATTTCCTCCAATAGATTTCAAGCTTCTTGAGGATGTAAATGAATCACACAATTTAGAATTGGAAGGGATTTTACAGAGCATCTACTTGAAACACAAAGTTTCATGGTTTAGAAAACTGACACCCTGAAAGGCTACTTGCCCAATGTCTCACACAGGAGGGAACAAAACTGAATTTCAGCCCACATTTTCTGACTCTCAATAGTGTTACTTCCATTACACCTATCCTTTTGCATTTCACCAAGGAGTAGCATAATACTGGGTTTCCACTGTAAATGTGTTTTCAGAAGTACATAAGAACCAGAAGGAAGCAGTGTGATCAGAGCTAAGACACAAGGTTGACATGGTCAAATGCTGCAGCAAGTCAGAAAGAATAAGGACTAAAGACATTGATAGAGAAGTTTTGTAATGTGAAGCCAATTTTCAGTATGTTGAATCATTGTTGAGGAAGCAGAGATAGCAAATATGGATTATTCTTTTTTTTTTTTGGAAGTGCGAAGGCAAGTCAATTGGGGTTAAATGACTTGCCCAAGGTCACACAACTAGTAAGTGTCAAGTGTCTGAGGCCAGATTTGAACTCAGGTCCTCCTGACTCCAGAGCTGGGGCACTATTCACTATGCTACCTACCTGCCCCTAAATCATTCTTTAGAGATGTAAGGAACAAGCCCATTTCCCTCTTTATACAGATGAGGAAAATGAGGCTTAGAGAGGTTAAATTATGCCCAAGTTCTTAGCCAGGTCTTTTTGTTTTGAATCCAGCATTCTTTGTGCTATGCCTTGCTACTTCTTAAGCACAGATGAAGTCTTAGGAATGATTATATCTAGATAGGAAATGTTGAAGTTAGAGGAGGAAGGAAGAAAAAACCCAGGACAATAATGTATCAGTCAATCAATAATCATTCCTTAAGCACTTACTAACCAACTAGGCTTTGGGAATATAAAAACAGACTTGAATAAATCTCTGCCTTCAAGGAGTTTGCAATCTATGGATAGGGGAGGAAAAAATCAAGTACACATATAAATAGATTCAAAATATCTAGAGCTAAGGCAATAGAGAATATCACAGAGTAGGTGGTCAACAATATTAAGTCCTACAGGAAGATCTAGAAGTACAGGGACTGAGAAAGAGACAGAGAACTATTTGATAAGAATGATGGGGATAGAAGCAAGATTCTAAGCATTTGGGAAGAGTACAGTGTAGACTGTTCTCAAAGAAACTTTAAAGATTCATAGGCAGAGTGACTCAAGATTAATTGTGAAGGTTCTCTAGGATGGGCAGACCTAAGAGAGAGTTAGAGAACAAGACAGAATGAAGTGTTGTTTTACAGACTAGGAAGAAAGGAATCAGTCAAATGGGAGGACTTGGAATACAAGAATGAAAGGCTATGGTGATGGCAGAACAAGGTAGAAGATGATCCAGGAGAGGATAGCATGAGTGGAAAAGAATTAGCCTTGCCAAGAAGGAAAGCTAAATCTTTTTTCAAATTCAATCTCTTATGAATTTGCATGGTGATCTAATTTATAATTATTCAAGCTGTCGACTGACTAGCTTATAAGAAAATGGTTAGATTCTCTTAAATGTCTGCTCAATTTTGAGATCCTTTGATTATTAGCAGAACTTCACATTTATTTTTGGTGTCTGTTTTTCCCCAATAGGAAAATATTATCCAAGTTCCCATGTGTAACTTTAGGAAGCAGCTATTTTTTTTTTTATTGCTTACCTACCATACATATTTTAGTCCATTTTTGTCTTATATACTAGAATCACCATGGCAGCACAATTTTAAACAAACCAAGAGTGCTTCCTGAATAAGGGAAGAATCCAGGCATTTGGATTTTCTGTCAGTACCTTTTACTGTACTTGTTTTAAAACTAAAATTATGGCTGGTTGGTTTTTTTTTCATTGTTGGAAGGTTGAGTAATGGCCCCCGATTTGACCACTGTCATAGTTGGCAAAATCTGCCAAATGGCCCATCAGGAGAAAGTAGAGCATATCCCATGAAAGGCACTTGAGAAACAAGTTCTTTTCAAAGTTGTATTGATGTCTTTTGATTTATGCCATAGTACTTTCCAGGTGCAACCCTCCCACATACACTATCTAGTAACAAAGAAAACAGTTAAGCAAAATTGGTACCCACCACAACTATATCTTAGTGTAGGCAACATTCTAAACCTACGATCAGTTGCCTTCCTTTCCTACACCTCTCCTACAGAACAGGAAAGTATATTTTGTCACGTGTTTTCTGGACCAAAATTGGTCATTAAAATTAATCAGTTTGGTGACCCTTTTTATATTATGTAATGATTGGGTATATCCTCCTGGATCTGATGGCTCTGATCTATATCAGTTTATACAAGTCTTCCCAGGCTTTTCTGAATCCCTTATATTCTTATGATGCAATAGTATTCCATTACATTCTTACACCAATGTTCATTCATCAATTCCCTCAACTGATGGGCAACAACTTTGCTTCCAGGTGTGTTTTTTAAGTTGTTTTGCTACCCCCAAGAACTGCTTCCATAAAGATGGAACCTTTGTATGACTCTGACTTCATTCAGCTATCACCTCAGTAGTAGGATTGCTAGGCAAAGGTTATGAGATAAGTGACAATTTATATGTATATGTATGTGTGTATGTATAATTCCAAAACTGTAAATCATTACTAAAGCAGGGCTCAGAAAACTTGTAAAGACATTAGCCCTGCATATCCTCACAGAGTAAAAGTGGGTCTATTAGGACTCCTCAGGGCGTGATGTGGTTTGGTGTAGATGGTCATAGTTCTATTTTATTTGTTCTAGTTATGTTACTTTTTTTTTTTTGGAGGGCAATTGGGGTTAAGTAATGTGCCCAAGGTCACACGGCTAGGTTTTTTTTTTTTGTTTGTGTGCATTAAGTGTCTGAGACCGGATCCGAACTCAGGTCCTTCTGACTCCAGGGCCAACGCTCTACTCACTGCACCACCTAGCCGCCCCTAAGTTATGTTACTTTTTAAGAGTTGTAAATAAGTCCACGTATATTCAACGATATAATTTCTCATGTGTTAAACTATTTTGTTTATCAGCAGATCATTTGAGCTTATATAATGAGCAATAGTAATGGGAAGTATGTTTTAGGCAGCTGCAGTAATAGCCCAAGAACAGTTGACTAGGATTCTGAATCTGTCTATCAGTAATCTCCAAAAGTGCTGGTACATGAGATTTTTATAAACCTCTTAATGGCAGAAAAATCAGCAAGAATAAGAAGGCAACTTTCCGAGTCCATCCATCTCTTGACCTTTTTAGGATTCTGTGTAGAATCAGTTTAGTCCCTGCTTTTACAGTGCTATTTATCTACATGACAGTTCCTTATCAAAACATCCAACATCCAAAACAACTGACTCTTGTCAGCTTCTTTCCTTGCTCACCCTAGTGCCCGATTGAACTGTCTTGAGTCAGAATGCAAATGGATGATAAATGATGGTCTCAAAATTGTCATAGGAAGGGGCTTCTGACTATATTTTAAGTTTGGGGTTTTAGAGATGCCTAAACCTTCGGCCTTGAGGCCACATTTTGGCCTCTAGGTCCTCAAATACAGTCCTTTGACCGAATCCAAACCTCACAGAACAAATGCCCTTAATAAAAGGTGCATTCCTAAGCACAGAGTGTTGAGATTATTCAATACCTTTGATTTTATTAGTTCAAGGAACTCTGGTATGGAAACTTCCTCCATGGATTTTGGTCATCAACTTTAAAATTCATCTGTAATTTTTAGTCTTAAAAAGTTGAGTGGGGTTCAAAGGTTAAGTGATACACAGCTAAGATTTCTCAGCAGGAGGACTTGGACCCAAGTCTTCCTGACTCCAAGACCAGCACTCTAACCCAAACTCCATGCTCTCTCTCACTTGGGGAAATATTGGCTCAAAAAAAAAAAATGTCAGTCTACCAATTGTTTCCTCTTGAAAACTTCCATAAAGGGCAACTGCATTACTTTCAAAAAACTAAAACACAGATTGCAAGTCAGCCACTGTAAATGCAAACATTAAACAGGAGAAAAGTCTTAAGAATAAATGCCCAAATTTTAAAACCCAGAAGATCAGTTTGTTTCAGAGAAATTATTCCATCTTGAGTACAATTTGAGTTACCATAAGAAATCAGCAATGACACACTGGGCTAGCCTTAACTGTGCTAGTAGCTTGAGCACCAAGTCCTGGTACAAGATCTATGGAGAAATATATACAGTGAGAGTGCACATCAAAGACATTTCAGAAATTTTCCTAAGGAAAGTATGGTCACTGTCTCTTGGATGTCCATTCATTAAGTGTTCATTTCTGTTAATGCCATTTTTGCCACGCACTTTACTACCCAAGAAGCTTGCTATGCTTTTAAATCCCTTACCATTTTTAATCTCTGTCTTAGAAAGATGAGGTAAAGTTTCCTCTTTGAAGATATTCTGCCCCAAACTCTTGAAACTCTTAAGAAAAGTTATTACCCCATTCCATGTCCTTTCTTGTGTATCACTTAAATAAGTTATTGTGCTGTGTGAGGATCTACTAAAAATTCTACTAAAAACTGTTTAAATTCATTATGGTTTTATATTATATTATCACAATATTGACAATTACTATAATATTAATAATCTTATATGTATTAAAATTTTCCCATGTAAAGAAGCCTTCAGGTAAACTGGCATATTTTTCCTTGAGTTAATATTTCCTCGTAAGTAATGTATATTTTAATCCTATGTGATTGCTAAATACATATTCTTGTTTACAAGGAAAAATTTGTCTGTGAGTTATTGGGTATATACTATTTCCAATTTCAAAAGATCATTGGCCTATTGGAATTTGTTTAAGTAAAATACATGTCCATGAAAGAACAGTCTAGTCCTGTGGATGCTGGAGAAGTCTTGATTACAGCCCTTATTTAGAAGAGCCCAGAACGTTTTCCTTCTGCTCTTCTGCATTTTAGGATTCCTGGTTTCCTTTGAGAATTAACTCAAGTGCCACCTTCTATAGAAGGCTTTTCCTGATCCCTCTAAGCTGTTGGTGCTTTCCTTTCCAGAGTTACCTGCTTTGTTTGTGCATGCACCTACATCTGTGCATGTGTTCTTTCCTGTAGAACTTAAGTTCCTTGAGGGCAGTGACAGTTTTGCTTTTGTCTTATCAACTGCAGTGCTTGGTAGGGTGACTGGTACATAGTAAGTGCTTAATAAATGCTTGATTGCATTTGATCTGGAAGAACTCTCATAGCACTTTTATGTATCTATCATGTTCTACTTTGTATTATATTTCTATACGATGTACATATCTTCTATAGGATTTTATATCATCCATGGGATTTTAAGCTTTGTTAGGGCCATGTCTTTGTATCACCTTCAGGTGCCTTGCACAGATTAGTCTCACAGTTGATTTGTGGAAAGAAAGAAGGAAAGAATATCTGTCTGAAAAAATATTAGCATTCAAGAAGAATACAGTCAAACATTTTATGTGAAATGTTTACTTAAGTCTCTAGAGCTTTCATTAAAACCTAATCCTGTACTTTATATGGAAAATCTTGACTTTTCTGTAGCATTCTTAATATGTTATTATTAATATTAATATTTAATATCTGGTGCAAATTGCTAATAAATGGTTTAATATACTTCATTTTTCAAAATCTAATATTCATAAAGTTGTCTAGCTATATTGTTAATATCCAGTCATTTGTAAAATCAGCAAGATCAGAAAGTTCTGCCATACAATAGTATCTACTATGTTCTTTGCATGTGGTTTCTCTTTTTTATGTGTGTGTGTGTGTGTGTGTGTGTGTGTGTGTGTGTGTGTGTGTGTGTAATGGCTTTTGGAATTTCTTTTGACTTTGAGGTGATTAAATCAGCTTTTCCTCAACATTTAGTTTAGGTGAGCTTTCAATAATAATATCTCTTCTATCTTTTGCTACTTGGATCATTTTTTAAAATTCTTTGCTTCTAATTATGTAAAATTCCAAAAAATCATGTATCCACCAGAATGTTTAAGACATTTGAGTTTTGGCGAAGAAAGATCAAAGTTTAAAGTATTTGAAAGTATCTGAAAGCAAAACTTTCATACATACATATTCAAATTAGACTGGAACTGAAGGTCATCACCTAGAAAGGTTCACATACATCTGGTACTGGCTTTGACCACCTCAAAATCCAACTCTTTCCATGACTGCCTGGAGTTATCCTGTGGAAGTTTAAGAATACTTCTGTGGCTTGCAGGTCTACCTGAATTCTCATATTTTCTGGAATTTTTCAATAAATTAAATACTATCTGTTACCATAGGACTTGATAGTGAATCAGTATATTTTAACTGAGTCAGGAGAATCAGTTGCCTGCTCTTAGAAGATTTCCTTTGTAAACCTTAAAGCACCATTATAAATATGAGCTATTCCAGTTGTCCTTATTTTTATATAGTCTCTGGGGAACCTTGAAGCAATAAAATGATATGGTTCCAAACCTATCCCTTACTGATCATCCAGTTCAAAGCTATGAGAAGAAGAGAGTTCTTCTCATTCAATTCTTATTTCTAGCTATCTTCTTCCCAATATCCTAAAAAAAAATTGTATTGTTACTTTTAAACATATTGCTGTTACTTCCCAATATCTTCCAACCCCTCTGCCAGTAGAACTGTCTCTGATAAAAACTATAGTTAATCAAAATGAGTCAACATATTAGCCAATATGAAAATATACATCTTATTCTGAACCTATAGTCTACTTTTGTTGTTATTCAGTCATGTCTGACTCTCTGTGACCCTGTGGACTTAGCATACCAGGCAATACTGTTCCTGGGGTTTTCTTGGCAAGGATACTAGGACAGTTTGCCATTTCCTTCTTTAGTGGATCACCTTTTGTCAAAGCTCTCCACTAGGATTTGTTCATCTTAGATAACACTACATGGCATAGCTCATAGTCTGATTGAGCTATGGACTCTATCCCTCTGCCAGGACAAGGAAGTGACATAGATATAATCTACTATATCTCTGAAAAGAAAAGCCTCCCTATCTTTTTGCCTTATAGGAGGGTAACACTCCCAAAGACACGGAAAATAACGTAACCCTAAACTAAGAGAAAAAAACTGGAGTGATGTTGCTCATTCTTCAAATAAGCACCATTTAAAAATGTTTTAATTACAGGTTAATGTATAAATGAGAAAAAATTATGGGAATTAAAAGCATTTTTTTTCTTTTAAATCCCACATGCTCATTACCCATGAATTGTTGAGAAAGGTGCTAAAGCAGATGTGCAGTTGTGGCATATGCATTTCAGCATCCAAAGGCAAGGGGGATGAAGACTGTCTTATATAACTTTAAAAAAAATGCCTGACATTAAATTGATGGAGTTAGTATTGCCAGGGAGGAATTCCAAATCGAGTGAGGTTTGCCATTGCTGAGCCACATACCTTAATAAAAGGCTTCCTTATAACCTGTCTCTGGATCCTTTCACATGGCTCTTATTCTAGGAGGTATGGCCTTTGTATATGCTGAATTTTTTTCAAATTTTGGTGATTTATGAGATCATGCAAATATTAGGGCAATAAAGAAGAAGATAAAGCTTGCCCTTAATTTGCTCCAAAGAAACCACTTTTGCAAAGAATATAGAAACCAGAGAGGCATAAGGCTAAGAGAAAGGTCTGCAACTGTGATGGCATTTTCCAGAATAATTGTTCATGCATGGGTTAGGAAGCAATATGGGAGAGCCCCCCTGGTCACCTAGACCATAAGGACGATAAATATGGTTGCCTGTGCACCTCATAGTCTAGTCTCTCCTTAGTCTCTCTCCTAACTTTTGATTTATTCTGTTTAGCTCAAATCAGAGCTATTCACATAACTCTTTTCCAAGGACTCATTCTATTTTTATTTGTGGATGTTCTCCCCTGAATAGGCACATTTTTCATTATGTACCTGAATTGTACAAAAGACATCAGTATATTATAGGCACTTGCTGGTCCTCACACAAGATGCTAGTCTCTGTACCCTTGGATTACCTGTTTCACCTTCCTGAAATGTTCTCCAGCCACTTCTCCCTCATAGAATCCCTGGCTTCTTGCAAGACTCAGTTCACTTCATTTTTGACAAGAGGTCATCTATCCCTGTTAGTAACTTTCCTGCTCCACTTACCTTGAATCCACTCTGCAGGTATCTTGTACATGCCCCTCAAGATTCAGGTTGTCTCCCCCATTAGAATTTAGCATAAACTCCTGATGGCTTTTTCCTTGTGTCCCCAGGGCTTAGCCCAGTGCCTGGCACATAGTAAGTACTTCATGAATACTTTCTGATTGATTGGTTGATATTACAGTCTTATCATTCTCTCCTGTTTACAATTTGAGAGGGTTTTAAAGTTCTTTAGCATGCTTCAAAGGCCCCTTAGTTACAGAAAATATTATATCAATGCCAGCCCTTTAATTCTGTAGTCAATTAATTAACAAGCATTTAGTAAGTGCCTATAATATGCCAGAATTCTTCTTTGACTTTTGCTTCTCATACAGCTCATACATATATGTTGTTATTGTTTAGTCATTTCAGACTCTTCATGACCCCATTTAGGGTTTTCTTGGCAAAGTTACTGGAGTGGTTTGCCATTTCCTTCTCCAACTCATTTTACAGATGAGGAGCTAAGAGGCAAACAGGGTTAAATGACTTGCCCAAGGTCACACAGTTAGTAAGTTTCTGGGGCCCAGAATTAAATTCACAAACCTAAGTCTTCCTGATTCCAAGCCCTTCCTATCCATGATGCCTCCTAGCTGTCCCATATAACATATATGGGGTAGAATTATTATTACTTGTATTATAATCATCATAGAATCCATTACCTATTATAGCTAGGCAATGCAGTAGTTACAGTGTTGAATTTGGAGCCAGGGAGACCTGAGTTTGAATTCTGCTTCAGATATTTACTACTCAACCCCAGTTTTTTTCATCTGTGAAATGGGCATATAAGAGTATCAATTGAGATAATATCCATAAAGTGGTTTGCAAACTGTAAAGCATTATATATGTCCTACCTATATTTATTGTCATCTGAAGACTATAGGTCTACTATGTCTTTTAAGGGATATAGCTAGGGTTGAAGTTCATAGAGTATTTTAGAACCCTTACAAAAGAGCAAGATGCAAGTTAGTATATGAGATTTGGCCAAATTTAATTTAAAGGCATCTGTGAAACAACCAAATTAAAGAATGTACTGTAGTTATATTTTATCTAAGTATATAGCAAGTCTGAGCCCGAAAAACTGGCAACAGCTTATTGAGCCCCAGCCACCTGAGACATTTCCTGTGCTGCAAACAATGTTACGGAAATTGAATTTCCTTGCCAAATTTACCACACCTTGCTAAGGTCTGGGCATCTCTACTATTGCCTAAAGAATAACTGAAGTACATCAAACAAGATTTTTGCCTTTGTGAAAATGGTTTTCAAGAGAAGTCAGTGACTGCCTTTGGATATGTTAGGATATATGTGTAAAAAAGTGGGGGAAAGTATAAATAATGGGGGGAGGAGTTCTTGTTAACATCTTTGAAAATGGGCCTGTAGTTGACTATCTCAAGTAAACCCTGCCTTTTGAAAGTTATACACGTTGTATCTAGCTGTACAAATCAATACCTGAAACTCACTGATAGAAGAGGAAGGAGCCTTCTTACTATAATCCATTGGGGAGCAACAAGAAATAGATCCCTTTCAGAAATTAAAAACTATGAGTGAATGTAGTCCTGCCCCTCTCCTCCACTGGATCTTACTGTGAGAATTCTGTATTATTTTTAGATCCATGACATTCTAGTTTTCAATCTGAACTTTCTAAGATTATCTAAACTGTGAGTAGGGAATTCTCCCAAATAGGAGTCAGGCAAGAAGCACTCCACCCAAGCCTGTTTGGCCAATGTTGCAATATATTTTTTTAAAGAAAAGAAGAAAGTTTGGAAATCTTTCCAATTGTTTAAAAAAGAGAAAGGAAGCAATTCTGACCCAGCAATGATGTGGCAAGAATGCTGATTGACCAAGAGATGAGAAAGTGGCTCACTCCAGGACAGTCCTACTTGCAGATAGTTAATTCTCCACAAACGAGCCATGACACTCTCACTGATTATTTATCAGTCTTTCATTTTTGTTGGGGAGTTCTTTGTATCCTCATATCTGCTGGTCTTTTTCATTAAAACCTTGCCAGCTCATACAAAGCAGAAAATTGTTATTCCAAATTAGTAGAAATTTCAAATTATAAGACATTTGTTGCAATTTTAATTTTTAAAATTGTTTGTACTAGCTCAAACTGGACAGCTAGGTGGCACAGTGGATAGAGTGCCAGGCCTGGCGACAAGAAGATTGCTCTTCCTGAGTTCAAATCTTGCCTCAGATACTTATTAGCTATGTGACCCTGAGTAAGTCACTTAACCTTAGTTGCCTCATCTGTATAAATTCTGGCCCTGATTCTTAGTCTCTATATGACACTGAGCAAACCAGTTAACCTCCCTGGGCCTGAGTTTCATAATCTATGGAATAGTTGTTGTGTGGAAAGCTCTTAGCAGACCTTCAAGCACTATATGGATCATCATCATTATTGTCAATATAAAATATTAATCAAGACCTTCAGGAATGTGCTAGATTTAGATTTTTTAGATTATGGCATTTTTTTAATTTACCTTTTTCAAAAATTAGTATATCAGTTGTTTATATATTTGTAAATGTTTCTAAATTGCTTGAAAATAATTTATTCTAAATTGCTTGAAAATAATTTATTCACTCAAGCAGATACTTTGGAAATCTTATACTATAATTTTTCTTTTTCCTCCTTTCATAATTCTTTCTAATTAATGGAAGTTTTAATGTTTTTTAATTTACGATAACAATTTCACCACAGATGGACTATCAGACTCTTTCCCCACCTAAGATTTATTTTACTGCTTCTATCTCTTCTTAGCTATGTTTTTTTCTCCATTTCATTAACTAAGTACTACAATATGAACTCAGTTATTAAAGGATTCACTTTTAATGCTCTCAAAGCTCCAAGAGCCACATGAAATTCTCAGTGTTATAAATAATTGACTTAGGTTCATAGAAATAGAGCTGGTAGAGACCTTAGAGATTACTTTGTAAAACCCCTTCATTTTCAGATGAGGAAACTGAGGCAAACAGGGTTAAGAGACTTACCCAGAATCACACAGCTAATAAGTATCTGAGGCAGGATTTGAGTTCTAGACCCAGAGCTCCATCCACTTTGCCATCTAGCTGCCCCATTCTCCTAGACATTCTCACAAAATGCTCTTTAAGTCCTTGTGATTAAGATATGATTGACAAATAAAGGATTCCTTTTAAAAATGGAAAGAAGATATGAAATTATTGTGGGGAGGTCAATTAACCTTCCTGAATTTCAGTTCCTTATCTTTAAAATACAGGTAATAATACTTTGACTATCTAACTTACAGAGTTTTTAAGAAGAATGCCTTGTAAATTAAACTGTTATTCTCTGAGTTCTCACTGTTTTGCCACCATTAAGTTATAGACAGGCTCCTTTGTAACCAATACTAAGGGTAATGCTCTCAAAAGGAGAGCCCAGAATATTTCTTCAATTGGAGACCTATGTAGCTTGAGATTGGCATGACACATGTCCATGTAATTAGACATAACGTGTTGGCATGGATTTTTAAAGGATCTCTTCCAGTAATTAAGATGACTAATGGTCCCTAGGATATTGTCCTTTAGTCAAATTCAGTATGTCACCCGTGCTAGAAATTCACAGGCTTAAGACAGTGAAGTGCTACTGTCATGGCAGTTTCATGTCCAGTAGTTAAACTTGTTGAAATAGAGATGTTCTCTGGAATGAAGAGATTTGCCTGCTCCAAAATCCTGCATCTCCAACCTACCATTAAAAATAGGCAGGAACTCCATTTTTGTTTAGTAGCAGCTGTGCAACTGGGCAGTTTGATGATGCACTAGATAGACCAAGGTGCTTGGAATCAGGAAGATATGCTCATGAATTCAAATTCAGCTTAAGACACTTTCTACCTATGTGAACCTGAACAAGTCACTTAACTCTGTTTGACTTAGTTACTCATCTGTAAAATGAGGTGGAGGAGGAAATGGCAAACCCCTCTAGTAACTTTGCCAAGAAAACCCCAAATGGGGTCTGTAGTACTAATGCAATATTTACAGCACCCACAATCATGATAAATATACCAACCTTAGCTATAAATATTCCCTCATGGTGCTGGATGGCAAAATATAACAAACTCTCCATATAGAGTACAGAGGCAAAGCATTAATTTAGACACCAGAAAACCAAATCCCAACACCTGGAAACAGAATCCATCGAAACAACATAAAAGTTAATGCACCACAGTGTAGCAGAGAGCAATGCCATCCTTTAGCCTTCCCACAAACCAATACAAGATCAATATTTACTTACATATCTGACTAGCTCCTTGCCTGAGCCATTGTCTTTCTCCCACCATCTCTCTAGCTCTGACTCCCAGCTTCCTGTGGGCTCTGCTCCACCCCTCAGCAAACTCCTCCCACCACTGGTTCCATGTGACTACATTCAACCTATGAGGGAGAGGAGTTTGTTTTCAAATCAGGGAAGGTCTTCAAATCCCTCGAGGCTTATTAAGGGGCAGGAAAGATCTTCAAATTACCATTACCTTTACAAGGTCACAAAGAAATGGACACAACTGAACAGCAAAGTAGTAGTAGTAGTAGCTATGCAATTAGCTCATTTAGAAAATTAAAGTGACCACCCCAGCACTACCAATGTTTAAGATGCATGAGTCTGGAGAGGGGGAGGAGAAATTTTGAAATTAAAGAATCTCCTTAAGGTGAGTAGGAAGGTAAGAGGTTGTCATAGAATCCAAGGATTCAGAGTCCCTAATACCACACTACACTACCTCTCAACAAAGTCTTAGATTTACAAAATTCATTTCAAAGATTAATTAGAATATCAAACAAAAATGTGTTAATAGACAATTTTTTAAATGTTTAGAAAAATCAGACTGTGAGACCCATTATGTGCCAGGCAGTGCTTTGTGAAATAAACCTATAAGCTCTGACCTGAGAAGAAGGGTACAAAGATAGTTTTTAAAGCCTTTTTCCTTCTACTCAGACTCTGGAGTGTGGTTGACTTTTCATTTCAGTGCAGACATAATTGAACTTCCAGGAATTCCAGCACAAGAGTAGTTTCAGTTAATCAGGATGGAGGGGGGCAAAGAGGAGGGTGGAAGTGTTTTCTAACTCTTCCTGCAGGGTGTGAGAATTTTTTTACTTGGAGCAGAATATGCTGATTAAACCCTTACAATAGCAGCTGGCATCTAAACATAAATTAGAGCTAAACAGTATTGCTCCATTTTTCTACACATTAACGTCCATCTCTACTTGGGTAATAACAGTTGACTTTTGTCTTTGAAGTTCTTTGGCAAGAGATAGCATCTGAGGAAGAGATAAACCAATCCTGGAGACAGAGTTCGGATATAATGGGTTCCAGACCTCAAGATGCCAATTGTGCAAGAGTTTTCTTCTGAAGACCTTTGGGTCATGTTAAGTGCTCATGATGTTTTGTTGTTATTTGCTTTCTCAAAAGAGATAAATCAGATTGTTTTTGAGCATGAACAGCAGCAGGGAAAAGAGTAATGTTTTTTAAGATGAGCTCTGCAGTGCCTGAGCAAGTTTACTTATGGGAGATTGGTCAGGGAAAAAGAGAGGGAGGAAGGGAAAGTGTATACTTTGGCATCTGACAGTTTTTCTAGTAACAATGCATTCATTGACAAACCAGAACAGAAGCCTTCGTGTCTGTTTTTAAGGGACTGAACTAAGGAATCTTTATGTAGGTTTGAGGACTCAGAGTTAGACTAATATTGTTGATTAACATTTTTAGCTAACCTTTACCTGAATTTATGATTACCAGTTATTACTAAACAATCATAAAAACTTCAGAATTCTTTGGTTTTTGTTCATTAAAAATATCTTGATGTGTATTTTGTGGCCATCAACATTTTAACATGTCTCTATTCTATAGCTGATCATGAAGTTGCTAATGACACTTTGTGGAGTGGGAAAGACCTATGAAGTCATCATCAGATCATAAATCCCTAAACCTGTTGTACAGCAAAGCCTCATTAATTTTGGCTTTGCTAAATTGCAATTTGTAGTGATGGGGAGAGTATAAACTGACAATTTTTACTATGTAGGGAAAAAAAAGTGAGCAAATTAACAGTGTAAACAAAGTGCTTTCTTCAGAGCTTTAGAGGACCCAAGATCTTACTGATAGGGCATTACATAGATGCAGAGCCAAACCCATGACACACCTCTTCAGGGAAGGATTTTTATCTTCCTTAGAGGAACTACTAAGGAATTCTAAGGTGTCAAGAACAGAGGGAGATGTGTCCCAGGAACTGTAGAAAAGATAATGGGGAAAATATCTAACCTATTTAAAAGAAAAACATTGTTTTCAACCATTAATTCATTTACAACTTAATACTAACAATAAACTGTTAATTTGGCAGTCTACTATGTCTTCTTCATATTCTTTTTGTTTTGTTTTGCTCCCAGTCTGTGATTATATTGGAATTCCCAGTGTGGAAATTTCCCCAACTGATAAAGATCAACAACTCACTGGGGAGTTAAATGACTTGCTGGTGGTTGCTTAAGTGTTTGTGTCATTGGCAGAACTTGAACCCAGGTTTATACGTGCTTCTGTTTATTAGTTCTTTCTCTGGATGCAGATAGCATCTTTCTTCATATGTCTTTTATAGTTAATTTGGATATTTATAATAGTCAAAATGACTTACTCATTCACAATCATTCTTAAAACAATATTGCTGTTACTGTATGCAATGTTCCCTTGGTTCTGAACATTTCATTCTTCATTATTCATGCAAGTCTTTCCATATTTTTCTAACATCATTGAGCTTTTTATCATTTCTTATAGCATAGTAGTATTCAATCACCACAACCATATACCGCAACTTGTTCACCCATTGGGTCTTCATAACTTCAAGGTCAGTAGTCTGTCCCCCACTCTACTCTGCTTCCTCTCTGCACATAGTAAATGATTAATGTTTCCATACATGATCTACAGTGCAAATAAAGCAATAAACCTGCATTACTTTAAAATAGACTTCATATGTGAATTAAAGTCTATTTTTTATCCCATTCCAAAATTGATACTGTTTCAGGATGCCTTTTACAAATTAGATAGATTGAATAGAGTGTTTATTAAACACTTACTATGTGTCCAGCACTGTTCTATGTTCTAGCAGAGATTTCCAAAGTTATTTGGCCTACCACTCCCTTTTAAAAAAATTACTCGGGGGGGCGGCTAGGTGGCGCAGTGAGTAGAGCGTCGGCCCTGGAGTCAGAAGGACCTGAGTTTGGATGCAGCCTTAAGGCACACACAAATAAAAACCTAGCCGTGTGGCCTTGGGCAAGTTACTTAACCCCAATTGCCCTCCAAACAAACAAACAACAACAACAAAAATTACTCAGCACCCCCTGTGGTTAGGTTAGGTTAGGTTAACCCTTATCTTTATTCAATGCTCCCTAATTGCATGCAAGGCTACCCCCCCCCCCCCATGGGGGAATATCACCCACTTTGGGAATCTATGTTAGAGATACAAATAAGGACAAGCAATGCAGTTCCTGCCCTTAGGAAGTTTAGATTCTAATGGGGGAAGACAAAACATTGAAATGGGGAGTAGGAAGAAGATAATAGTGGTAACCTTCGTGCAGGCAGCATGGTGTTGAAATAGGATCCCTTTATATTAGGTAATTTACCTGCATTTATTCAATAAATTACTGTCCACCAGGTAACTGAAGCTCATTTGCCCAAATCCATTTTGATATGGAATAGGGAGAATCTGTGACTTCATTGGCGTAAGGAATTCCCAAGTAAGCAAACTTTCCTCTCTCAACTTTTTGTAATTAGCACCTTCTCTGCAATTTATAGTCTTGAAACATTACCCAAAACAGTAGTGTCAAATTCAGATATTAATGGGGTCACTAAACCTTATACAAGGATGCCGAAGGAAACATATGGACTTAGAAATAATGACATGTAATATTATCTATGTTGTATTGTATTTTCATTTATTTTGCTAAATATTTCCCAACTACTTTTTAATCTGGTTCCAGGAGCACTCAAGAGTGTTGCCTCAGATCCCTCTGACCCAAAACACTAAGAGGTTGAATTATTTGCCCAGGGGTCACTCAGTCAAAATGTCGGAGGTACAACTTGAACCCAGGTCTTTCTGGCTTTGAGGCTGTTTCTATATCTACTATGCCCTATTATCTCTCTTAATATCTAAAAATATTCCTTTTCCCTTAAAAAAAAACTTGCTGTTCTGATATGTAGGCCATTTTATATATATATATATATATATATATATATATATATATATATATATATATAAATTTTGCCGCTCAGTCATAATCTGGAGGACATGTGTTTTGAGTTGTTTTTTTAGTCGTGAAGAGGGAATACACAAAGCTGTTTACACGTTCCTTCTTGCAACTTATGACAAATAATTTGCAGGTTGACCTGATGGAGTTATAGGTGTCGTCATTGACTAAGGAAAAAGTTTTTTCTGTGTGTAAAGCTTAACTGGTTTGTAGGTGGCCCTTAGGCCTTGACAGTGACCTTATTAGCACTGTGCTATAATAAACAGCTGTTAATTGACTGAAAAATGTTTTTTCTCTAATACTTATCAGAATGAATTTAGAAGTAAAAATAATGATACTTTGTATAAATCCACATTTCATTGGAGGACCTTAAATATTGTAAAGCTACAAGTCTATAAGTATCCCTTCCAGGGAAACTCAAAGATATTATTCTCATTTACAAATGGGCACTCTCTAGGAGAGATGGTCATCAGTATCTTTTGGATTGCCTCCACTAAACTTATATCAGAAAATATGACTAGAAAATTCAGTCTTGTAATTCAGCAGGCAAGTGGATTTCTCTTCCTATTTTAACATATTTTCTGAATATAATTCTAATTGTAGGTAATAGTGATGGCATGCTTTCCACTGAACAGTGGCAGAAACAATTGGTTCTTATATTCTATTACCTCTTCACCACATGTACTGTACCACATTTTTCCCTCCCCCATTCTTGCTCTTAATCCAATCTTTGCCTCCTTCATTTGTCTCCTTCTAGTCCTGCCCACTTCTACTTCAGTTGACCTAGCAGTTTTGCAAGCAGCCATTGGTCTATGAAATGTATTTACTCTTATTATAGCTTAATATATTTGAAATAAAAAATAAACTGCACAGACATTAATTTCCTAAAGTATCAAGAATATGCAAGGGGGAGATAGTAGAAATAGAAAATCTGGTGGACTTGAAGTCAGAAAACCCAAGTTCAGACTACAGTTCCAAATTAACTAATGGCTAGCTTTCATCTCCATAAAATAGAGATAATATTACTGGCACACCCTCTCTTCTCATCACTGCTTCCTGGCTACCTTCAAGTCTCATCAAGAAGCCTCTCCCTGACCTCCTATAATGGCAGTGCCTTCCCTGTGAAATTATTCCCAAGTCTGTATATAACTTGTTTGTACAAAGTTGCCTGCTTGCTGTCTTTCCCATTCATTTATGACCTCCTGGAGGATAGGGACCCTGTTTTGTCTGTCTTTGTATCCCCAGGGTTTAGCACAATTCCTGACACAGCATAGCCTCTTATACATTTGTTAAGTTGACCGTAGATGTGTACACTATTATAGAAATGGCAGTTGTAATGGTTAGGTATGACCTTCACAGGTTTACAGCTTCATTATTTAAATTCTCTGTGCTGTTTTTGTTCATACCAAGTGTATTACTGCTGAAGGCACTAGTATCCTGGAAGGCATTAATGAGAGTGTCTAGAAACCAGTCTTTTTTCTCCCCCATGGGTAAGAAAACTGCTTGCACTATCCAGATCTTTAAATTCTAGTTCTCTAGCACTATCTAGCATAATGATCTAATTCTCACCTCACCCTTCCAACTAATTCACAACTGTATGTCAAAACCTTGAAAACTTATTCCAACAGTCTTGTTAAGGAGATGCTAAAGAGACTTGGGAGGGTAGTGAAATTTCCATCAGCATATTGTAGAAGTCAGATTCTTAACTGGGGAAGTTTATCTTCGAGTCATCTGCCCCCAAGTATATTAGATTATGACTGTGCAGCTGAACTATGCTAGGGGTCAGAAAACCATTATCCTCCCATAATCCTTGTGGAGAAAGAAGCCTGGTATGTTTGTTTATTTAAGGCCACATTCTAATGTTTTGATGTCACAGGTATGATGCTGCACAATTTCAGAGTGTGAAAAAAAATCACGTAAGATGAACAAAGTGATCAAATTAGATATTGCAAGAGTCAGACACAGACAAGTAGAGGGGATGGGGAGAAAGGGAATAGAGAGACAGGAAAAGAGAAAAAGAGAGTAGGGGATAGGGAGGAAGAGAAAGGTAGGAGGAGAGAGCAAGAGAGAGACAGAGACAGAGAAGAGAGATGAGAAGAAGGGAAAGAGGCATAGTAGAAGGAGCCTTGGCACAGACAAGTAGAGGGGATGGGGAGAAAGGGAATAGAGAGACAGAAAAAGAGAGTAGGGGATAGGGAGGAAGAGAAAGGTAGGGGGAGAGAGCAAGAGAGAGTGAGACAGAGAGAAGAGAGATGAGAAGAAGGGAAAGAGGCATAGTAGAAGGAGCCTTGGTTTAGAGTCAGGACCTGGATTTGAATCTTCCTCTGGCTACTGAAGAGTAGGTATTTAATATCTATAAAGAGATAGTTTACATATGTATTAGGAGTTTATGTGGATACTTTCTTTTTTTGTCATTGATTGATCTCAACATTAGCCAGTCACCAAATGAGCTCTTGTAGAATTGCTTCTTTGTCTTTTACTTGACCTTGGACATGTCACATGTATAAAATCATGGGCAAGAAGGAACTTTTGACTTCTATGGGCCTCAGTTTTCTCAACTGTATAATTAGGCATTTGAACCAAATGATCCTTCAAGTCCCAAGCAGTCCTGAGAGTCTATGATTCTTCATTCCTTTTATTAATATCTTTGTTTTTCCATTGTTCATCTTTTCCAAAGGAAGCAGTGCCAAGAGTTTCACATTTTTTCACATTTCTTTAAAGTACATTTTCATTACTTAAGGGAAGGGAATAAGCATTTATATAGTACATACTTTGTGCCAGACAGTGTGCTAAGTGCTTTATACGTATTATCTCATTTAATTTTCACAACAGTCTTGCAAAGTAGATGCTATTATCCCTATTTTATAGTTGAAGAAACTAAACTAAGTAATTTGTCCGGGTCACACAGCCAATAAATTTGACCTTCCTGACTCTAGGTCAGGCACTTTACCCACTAGGCTACCTCCATGCTTCAGAAATCCTTTTGAGCAAATAGCAAAAACTTTTCATATTCTTAAGGGGATAAAGCAACAGTCAGTTAATGGTATAGAGGTCAGATCTTGTGACATTTGACAGAACTATTTATGTTTACAGTAAGTAAATTTTGTTGCTAACTCTGGAATCTTATTTTTTTCAAATGTTTCCCTGCATGTATGTGTGCGTGTGTGTTTGTGTATGTGTGTGTGTGCAATTTGGGTAAAAGTGATCTAGACTTGTGATTTCATCATGTAGACTCTCTCCACCCCTGCAGATTGGTGTCTCCTCAGTAACTAATAATTAAACTGAGAGATTAAACAACTCGGGGACATACGTCATATGTCAGTAACAAAAGTCCAGGTATTTCCTGACTTCAAGTCAAGTCAACAAGGATTTATTAAGCCTCTACTATCAGGCACTTTGCTAAGTGCTGAGGATACAAAGAAGAGGAAAAATAAAACCAGTTCCTACTCTCAAGATACTCACAACCTACAGGAGAAGACAATTATGGACAAACTAGAATTATACAGGATAAATTGGAGATACTCTCAAGTAAGTAAGGAGGAGCAGGAACAACTTGTAGCAGAAGGTGGAATTATGGCTGAGATGTCAGGGATGCTAGGCAAATGAGGAGAGAGAGAATCCCAAGGCTGGCCTTCTGTCCTCTACAAATGTGTGTGTGTGTGTGTGTGTGTGTGTGTGTGTGTGTGTGTGTGTGTGTGTGTGTGTATACATATACACACATAGACAGAATGGTGAGATTTTTGAGATATAAAAGATGAAAGAACTCATAGGGTCATAGATCTAGAACTAGAAGAGCCCTGAGAGCTCATTAATCCAATTTATCTCACAAACAAAGAGACTGAGGACTAAAAAGGAAAAATGATTGACCCAGGTCACGAAGTAGGTCAGTGACAGAGCGTAAGCTGGAACCTATCTTGTCTGACTTCCATATTGGTGTTGCTTCCCCAACACCACACTCTCATAGTTCTCATTTTACTTATAGAAGTGAAGTTACCAAAAGCAATGGGTTTTTGGAACTATTGGGGCCTATATCTCTCTTTTCATTCTAAAGATCACATATTGTATTTCTAACACGCCAACAGTGAATGACACAGACCTAATTATACTTTTGCATTGTGTTTTACAAATACTTGACTGATCAAAACAGAGGTTGAGCTTTTTTCCCTTGTTTTCTTGTAGGAAGCTTAAGTAGGAACTTAACCTGCATTTGTTTTTCATTGTATGCCTATACATTTTCCTTTTAGAGATAGAATTTTAGGAATATAACCTCTATACTGACCAATTTAATTAAGTAAAAGAGTGTAGAACTCCAAAGAGGATACTTAGAATGAAGCTTTAAAATTTCTCTTTTCTCATAAGTATTTTGAGTGTTAAAAGAAAAAACTAAATATCATGAATTGACCTACTATCTAGTCCAAGAAATGCTTCACAGATGTTCTCTGCAGAGCTATAGGCAGCCACTGAAGTTAGGTCAGGAATAGGCCTTCTGCCAATTTCATACATAGATGGGGAGGAAGGGAAAACCAAGAAGGAATGGGATAGCAATGTAGTAATGGAGGGTTCAGGATTTCTGGGTTCTGGCCTCTGAGGTGAAGCTGCCTTCTAGGCATGCTCTGGTAGGAAATGACATAATCCCTACATGCCACTACTTAGGTCAAGTAGAAACTCTTCTCACTTGTCTTCTATATATAGTAAATTAACTTGCATAGCTATGCTACTAGAATGGATGAGAGAATACAAAAGAGAATGCCAGTGGAATTTTTTCCAACAAACCTCATTTTTAGCACATGTTTTCTCTGTTTCTAAGATGACATTGTACCTGGGGACAGCCCTGCAAGTAAGGAGAAAATCAACACAACAGTTTACAGAGCAGCAGTGATGTCATTCTGTGCTCATCAACTATTCTAGCCAAGGATGCATTATGACCCGAGATTAATTTATGCTCAGTAAATGTGATTGCACTAGGTTTCACCTTTTTATTAAATGCCAGTCTAGTCCCCTTCTAATCAGTCTCCTGTAGAGAAGGAAAATGACTCCAAACTTCACAGAACAAATTCCCCTTAATAAAAATAATTCTGTGAAGTTTGGATTCAGTCAAAGGGCCACACTTGAGGACCTTGAGCCACATGTGGCCTCAAGGCCACAGGTTCTCCACCCCTGAAAGGGTGGCAAGAACTTTCTTTTCTGTGTCTCAGTTGCTGTGAGTGTAGCACCTGTAGGAGAAATCTCCAATTGCATCCCTACAATGTCCTGATTGGCACCAGGATAGGGAACAATCATAAGTATACACTACCCTGTTTGTGGCGAGATGGGACAATCTAGTCCCTTTCTTGTAGGGCTTCTACTGAAATCAGAAGGAGACAGGTACCCATAACTGTGGCAAATTGGGATCAAAGAAAAGAACTAATAAGTTTTAGCCCCACTGCCTGTCACTGTCTTTCTACCATACCCTATCAATTAGAGGAACTTGCCCTTGCTTTCTTGCTTTGTCTTGCTTTCTTTGACTTTGATTTGAAATTGCTTTTCATCGAAAAAAAATGTTAATAGATTTGTATGAAAATTGTACTTGTTCAATAATTTTCATAATTGCTTGATGAGGTCTTGTGCTCATGCCAGGGGGGATAGGTGGGACATGGGCCATAGTATAGAAAACTTTATATTAAAGTTCAGCTATTTAGAACACTCCTAAGACATGACAGCTAGAATCTCCCAGGGGTAAAAATAAGAACCCTTTGGCAGCCCATCTTAAGTTACCACTTTTTTTTTCCTCTGTAGAAAAGATGGAAGCAAGGCCCAAGTTTCAGTGAAGGGGAGCATAAAAGTAGGTAAAGGAAGCATACTAAGTATAAACTAAGAACTTTTATTTATGCCAAAATAAGATTTATTCCTGAAAGTGCAATCATTTTACAGAGGAAAGAAAAAAGAGACAAATTGAACTGACTTTTCCAATGTCATAAAAATATTAAATGACAGAACCAAGATTTGGACCTGAGTCCTCTGACTCCAAATCTACCCATCTTTCCTCTCTTCTGCCTCTTTGCAAAAATGTGTAAGAACACATTATTTGCTGTTATTTGCATTATTCACCCTGGCTCTTATTGATTGGTCAGCAGCAGGTCTCTGCCCAAGCCTCACTTGCTCAAACAAGCTTATTTGTTTGGTTTCTGGTGATTCAGTGAGTGTAAATAACAATTTTTTTTCCTGTTCTGACCAGTGTCTAAAAGGGTCTTCCCCTCTCAGACTGACTCTCTTGTGAAAGCAAACTAGACCTTCTTTTGCCTCAATTCTTACCTAACTTTTAACTATTGAGTGGATATTACCTCAGACTGAGACCAGGGAAAGACCTTAGCTTAAAAAGGCCAACCTCTCTACCATCCCCAATCCTGACCTATGTCTTGCCACTGAACCCAGATGACTCTGGAGAAGAAAACGAGGCTGATGATTTTGCACAGTTCTGCCTCACTTAAATCCAGTTCAAGACATCACCCTCCTGATGTCACTGATCCTTCTCAAGAACAGAAGAACAAACAACAACAATTTTCAAGTAATCACAGTATATCCATGATCTTTTTTTTTAATAGTCATGGAATACAATTTTATATTAATACCATTGAGAACCTTTTGCTTTATTTACTGTTCACCCATTTTCTCATAATAAGCACAGTGCTGATCTTATGCCAAGACTTAAGGCTATATTTGGGTTGGAATCAGCATATTCATGGCTTGTTCTTTGCTTTGCACTTAAGTTGTAGAAGGTTAATATTTTCAAGAAGAGCTTATTCCTTGATTATATTTATTAGCAGTTTACTAGGAGTCCACAATTAAAGAGGTAAGGGGAGAGCTTATTATCAAAACTGCTATTTCCGAACCAAGCAACATGATTCAATTTTGAGACTCTTCCTAGAGCTCAAGAGGAATAATAGTAAAGGATAGAACAAAGTAGCTTTGGTATTATGGCAACATTGGTATTGAAGCAGCTCAGTGTATACCAGGGTGAAGAAAATCATCAAATACTAAAATGAGTAATAGGAACTTATGGTTCCTATAATAAAGTTTTGATCTCAAGGTTTTGATCAAAGCATCCAGAAAACACTGGGGGTGGAAAGGATTCTTCTTGGCATCCACATATTTCTTAATATTTTCAAACTTTCGTGCAGCTTGGAATGTTATAGTTTTATTCTAAACCACATAGCTAGTGAAGTGTTTCACAAGAGTTTGTAAATCTTAAATTTCACGCGAGCACCTAAATCAGTACTTTAACATGGAAGTATCTAGTTGAAAGAAAGATATTTCTCTAAACTTTGTCATATTTTGCTAATATTTCTTCATGTCAGTCAGAGACTGAATACTGGGACTTAATGGACTTTTTACTAAACTTATGTGATAAATCTTGTGTTCATAGCTATAAATATAGTAACTCATTTTAAAGCACCTTACAGTCTGTAAGACAATTTTCTTAGGACTGGTATATGAGTGAAGAAGTGAACCATTTTACAGATAAGTAAACTGAAGTTTAGCAATGCCTTGCTACAAGACTTGAAATCAAATTTCTGACCCCCGGGGATGGTACTTTTTTTCCATTATAGCCCATTAAAATTCCTACTACTTACTAATCATTCAATCAACAAGCATTTATTAAGAGCTTGGTCAGTGCTGGGATACAAAGAAAGGCAATATCAAAGGCAATGTGTCACCATGACACTTAGACACCTTTAAAATATATAGAAGTAAAACTCAAGTCAGAATCTCTTCTTATGACCTTTTTGTTGATTTTTGTTTATATTTTCTATGGTGGTGATACTGTGTAGTGGGGCAGCCAGGTAGTGCAGTGGATAGAGTACCAAGCTTAAAAATCAGGAAGACCCATCTTCATGAGCACAAATCTGGCCTTAGACACTTACTTGCTGTGTGACCCTGGGAAAGTTGCTTAACCCTGTTTTCCTCAGTTTCCTCATCTGTAAAATTAGCTGGAGAAGAAAATGGCAAACCACTCCAGTATCTTTCCCAAGAAAACCCCAAATGACTGAACAACCATGACAACAACAAACACTATGTAGACCAGTACAATATAGTAAAACTCTGAAGAGATTGGTTGATTCTTCTCTGAGCATACTTTAATCCTAAAAAAAAGTTCCTCATTGAGAACCAAACTTTGATTGTTTAGAGCAAAATGTCAGGTTTGGAAAAGGTTTCCTAATAAGGAAGAATGATGTAATGTTTATGGAGGGTGGCCAACTTCTCTCCATTTCTTTTATTTATATTAGCTGAATTCCAGGGGGAAATGCCCTACAAACCATGAGCACTGCTAACTATATTTAGCCAGACTAACTTAGTAATACCAGAAGGCTTTGTTCATAACAGACTCATCAACCCACTGTAAGATACTTTTCCACGTGTCTTATTTTTGCAAAACACAGATGAGCAAGTGCAAAAATGATATTTCTTAAGTGATTATCTGTTAGAATTATATTTAACTTAGATATTTATCTCTGAGATAAAGGATGGAAATATTTCATGTTGGTACTCTTCCTCAACTGTTTGATGAAAGGAATATTAACTTTAGGGATCAGTGAGGGATGCTTCTGGCATTCTAGGATGAAATGCAGTGTACTTTTGCTGTGAGACCATCTTGTCCCAGGAGTTTTACACCATAGTCTCAAAACAGTTTTCTGCCTCTCCTATATAAAAGCAAAGCCCGTATTCTATAAGTATCTTAATGGCAGATGGCAGCTGGATGCAATGGGAACAACATTGGTTCTAGTGTCAGAGGAACTGGGTTCAAATCCTGATGTGTTACTATTTATGTGATCTTGGGCAAGTCACTTCAGTTTCCCCATCAGTAAAATGAAAGGCATGGCCTACGTGGCCCCTTCCAGTTCCAGCTCTATGATCCTATGAGTTACAAGCTACCTTTTTTCTTTGCTGGTTTCCTCATTTGTAAAATGAGAGGGTTGGACTAGCTGGCCTCAGAGGTTCCTTTCATTTCTAGCTCTATGATCTAATAAATTACAGGCTACCCAATTCCCCTAACCTTCTGCCTTGACTGTTGAACAAATCAGAGGATTCCTTGCAAGTGACATTTGTCTTTGCAAAATGCTGCTAACAAAAGTGACTTTGTCTATACAAATTGGACCCAAGCAGTGACCCTGAGTAAAATCCCAGTCTTCTCTTATGTAGAATATGCTGTTTCCAAAGGGATTATCCCTCACTACTAAAGAAATGTTTTCAATGTTGGAGGCAATGCTTTTAGTATATTTATCAATGGTTGGGGAAAGTTGTTAACATAGAGAATACCTAAAACACCATTGGCTGTTATTAGTTTAGAGTTCTTATCTGCTTATTACTTGCTCAGGAACCAGCTGACCAAGAACAAATAATATCTTGCCTCACTGTTATGAATTCAATTCAGTAAACACTAAGAATGTACTATTCAGAGTGCTCCTATGTTGGTCATTGGGGGAAATGCAAAATGTAAATACATTAAGTGCCTACTATGTTCCAGGCACTGTGCACTAGGGATACAAAAGGATACAAAAGACAGTCCATGTGCTCAAGGAGCTCAAATCTAGTGGGAGAAAAAACAATCAATGAAACAGGCTATATATAGGATAAAAAGGAAATAATTAAGAGAGGGGAAGGCACGAGGATTAAGATGTGGTTCTTGCTCTTATGGTACTTACAGTCTAGTACAGAGATAAACCACATATGTAGAGAAATTGAATACAGAATAACATAATACATAGATTATAGAGGTGAAAAACAAAGCCCTTGGTCAAAGGGTGGAAGGAAGTCCATTACTGATTGGAGGTGGCCATGTTTGAGTTGGTGAGGGAGGACACTCCCTGCTGTCAATCATAGCCCATAGTAATACTTAGATTCTTCAAGGAATCTACTTCATACCAGGTTTATATACTGCAGGAGAGATGGTGAATACTTGTGTTTCATCAAAGGGACAGTAAGTACTATAGAGTGAAAAGAGACAAATGAACCCAGTGGTGGGGGAAGGTCTGAACTAAATGACTTCTAATCCAAATGACCAGAAGTGAGGACTGTCAAGTTTGACATTTTGGATGTGTTCTGTTACACCCCTGGTACCTTCCCCAGGAAGATAGCAAACTTTCTATTGAGTCAAACCTCTGAGATGTCTTCCCTACACCCCTATCCATTCCACTTGAATCCATCCTTTCATTTCTGTGCCCTTTTCATTTCCAGCTCTGAGATAATGGGATTCTAAGAATTCCAGTTTCTTAAGGGGCATGCCCAGTAAAAGCATTCACACAAGCTCTGTATTCTGTGCAAAAACAGCATAAACACTAATTAGCAACTAGAGAGTAATAATAATAATAGCAACTAGCTTTTATGTAGGGTTTTAAGCTTTGTAAAGTCCTTTACAAATATTATCTCATTTGGTGTACTCTCAGCAGCCCTGGGAGGTAGGTGCTATTATTGTCCCTATTTTATAGGTGAGGAAATGAGGTGTACCGTGGTTAAGGGATTTGCACAAGGTCACACAACGAACTAGTAAGTGTCTGAGGCCAGATTTTAACTTGGGTCTTCATGACTCCAGATCCAACACTCCTTTTGCTGAACCACCTAACTTCCTCTAGCTATAAGCAAGGTAGACAGCTACCCAGAGCGCAAAATATACCTCAAGGGGGGTGGGGGGAAGACAGACAAACATGGGTATTTTAAATGGACATTTAAATAAAATGATGTTTTGGGGGGGCTTTTTTTACGTTTTCAAGGGGGGAAGGCAGGGCAGTTGGGGTTAAGTGACTTGGCCAAGGTCACAAGCTAGTTTTGTGTTGTGTTTGAGGCTGGATTTGAACTCAGGTCCTCCTGACTCAGGGCTAGTGCTCTATTTACTGGGCCACCTAGCCACCCCAGTAAAATGTTTTTAATACCAGAGAATTCCACTCTCCATAACCTTTATTTTGTTATAAGTCACATTGCTACATCCTTTGACAAGCAGCATGCTGGGGATATAATTTTTAAGCCTTTCCTAGAACAGAAATGCCCTCTTCTGTCTCTATTGATATCAAGCATTCTTTTTTTTTTAAGTACCCAGTCTTAATGTCTATAAACTGCTGGCTAAAATAAGAATTAAACAATATGCTCCATGTGATAAAACTTATTCAGGAAGGTTCCTTGTGTCCAGGAACTTTGTATCATTTTATCTTATGATTTCAACAACTAGTACCATGCCTTGCACACAGTAGAGGTTTAATAAATACTTGTAATTTATTAATGACACTTAAATGAACTCATATACTTGATTGTTAAAACAAAAAAGCTGACATAATATTCATTAGGAAAGTGGATTATTTTAAGCCAGCAAAGGTGCCAACTTTTCCTCTAATTATTAAACTGTTTTGATCAAGTCTCAACTTTCTTTGTAATAACATTTGTTGATTTCAAAAAGGAAGTGGAATAAGGTAATTCTTGTATCATTAGATACTTTGATTGATCTGTGATTGAATGAGTGCAGACCTTCATTCCACCAGTGCAGGGAGAAAGCTCCACCAGCCCTTCCCATCCTGTGCCATTCTCTTTCATAGCTCCCTGTAAATCCTCCTTCAGTGATAGACCCTGTGGGTATCTCAAATAATAATCCACTAGGCTACAAATGACTACATATCTTCCCCCAGGATAACACTTCAGACATATTTCAATGATGAAACACTGACTAGACAATATACAGTGAGACTGATGACTTAACAAGAAGGTATTTTTTTAACTATTTGGTTTATTCAAGATTTTTATCTGAGGGATTTTAATATATGTGTAAATAGATCTCAGAAATTATTAAGATTATCTAAATGTGTAGAATGATAAATATTATGAATCAATTTAGCAAACATTTATTCAACCCCTACTAGATACAATGTATAACGTAGTAGGCTAATTGAATATGAAAGTTTTATTACCATCTTGACACATGAACAGCCTGAGAAACATCATTACCCTATACTTCTTCTATATCCATGCAATTATGTTTATAAACCTAATTTAGAAAAGAGAAACTAGAAGTCAATCCTGTGTTGGAGTGTCTGTGAAACTGATTTCATGAACTATGTAGTTTTTTTTTTTTAACCCTCTAGCTGAGAAATTGATTCTTTTTTTTTTTAAAAAATGCTTTATTAACTTCTGTTTTACATCATTCATTTCTGCCAGATTTTGAGTTACAATCATTTTCCCCCCATTATTCCCCTACCCAACCTCCCAGAATAGTAGTCCCACAAGATATCGCTTCCTCCAATCTGCTCTCTCCCATACCTTCTCCCATACCCCCATCGACTTTTCCATTAGAGGAAGGTGAATCTTTGTGTCCCAATGCCTGCACATCTTATCTCCCAATTATAAGCAAAAGAGTATTAATAATAGTATTTATATATATTTGAAACATGTAATGTTAAGACCTCGAATTTCAGATCCATTTCCTTCCTCCCTTGTCACCCATTCCCTCTTGGGAGATAAGTAATTCAGTATATGTTGTACATGTCTAGCTATGCAAAACATTATCATAGTAGATATATTGTACTAGGCTGCTTATAATTCCCTCCCACTCATCCCACCCCCCACCTGGTCCATTCCCTACATGATCCTGTCCCTCTTCTATAGTGGGTACTTCCAACCTCCCCTCACCCCAAGGATGCCCTCCCATCCATCATCCCTCCTCTCATCCCCCTTCCCCCTATCCTGCTGCAGGTTGAGATATCCCATTTAGTATGTATGTCATTTTCTCCCTGAACCAAATTCAATGTGAATGTGGTTTTGCCTTTTTAGCCTTCCTTATTCTCCCCCTCCTTTTCAACCACTTCCCCTTGCTTCTTCTACATGGGATAGTTTACCCTACCCTGTCTCTCCCCATCTCCTCTTGCCACTTTCCTCTCTCACCTCATAATTTCATCCCTTGAGTATTCTCCCTTCCCAACAAATTCAACCTATGCCCTCTATCCATATATAACTGTAACCATATACACACACATTCACATATGTATTCATATGACCACACCCCCTTCTTCCATTATTTTCATAGTGAGAAAGATATCATCAGTCACAGTTATTGCTTTTCCATATATAAATGTAAATAGTTCAACTTTGATAAGTTCCTTTTGATTTCTTTTCCCTGATTACCTTCTCAGGCATCTCTTCCTTCTTGTGTCTGGATGTCAAATTTTCTATTCAATTCTGGTTTTTTCCTCAAGAATGCTTGAAAGTCCTCTATTCCACTGAATGACCATATTTTCCCCTGAAACAAAATACTCAGTTTTGCTGGGTAGGTGACCCTTGGGTTCATTCCCAGTTCTTTTGCCCTCTGGAATATCATATTCCATGCCCTTAGATCCCTCAGTGTAGAAGCTGCCAGGTCCTGGGCTATTCTGATTGTGTTTCCACAATATTGAAATTGTTTCTTCCTGGCTGCTTGTAGTATTTTCTCCTTGATCTGGGGATTCTGGAACCTGGCTATAATATTCCTGGGAGTTTTCTTTTTGGGATCTTTTTCAGGAGGTGATCTGTGGATTCTTTCAACCTCTATTTTGCCCTCTGGATCTAAAAACATCAGGGCAGTTTTCCTTGAGAATTTCTTGAAGGGTGATTTCTAGGTTCTTTCTTTGATCATTGCTTTTGGGTAGTCCAATAATTTTTAAATTGTCTCTCTTGGATCTATTTTCCAGGTCAGTGGTTTTTCCCATGAGATATTTCACATTGCCTTCTAATCTTTCATTTGTTTGGATCTGCTTAACAGCATCTTGATTTCTCATAAAGTCATTAGCTTCCATTTGCTCCAGTCTAACTCTGAAGGAATGAATCTCCTCAGTGAACTTTTGAGATTTTTTTTCCATCTGGCAAATTCAACTTTTTAAGGCATTCTTCTCCTCATTGCCCTTTTGTGCCTCCTTTGCCATTTGAGTTAGTCTATTTTTTAAGGTGTTGTTTTCCTCAGTCAGGCTGTTGACCCTCATTTCATAATTTTCCTGCATCCTTCTCATTTCTCTTTCCAATTTTTCCTCCACTTCTCTTATTTGATTTTTAAAGTCCTTCTTAAGGTCCTCTATGGCCTGCAAGCCGCTCATGGTTTCCCCTGGGGCTTTTGGAGCAGGACTTCTGACCTCACAGTCCTTTTCCCGCTCTGTGCCCCCAAAATAGGAGTCTAGGGTTGCATTTTTCTGTTTCCTTTGCCTTGGCATGTTGCCACTTATTTACTTGACTTTTGGGCTTGTTGCTACACTATGGCTTTAAGGCCAGATAGAGGAATTTTCGTCCCGAACCTGTGGGGGGCAACTTCCGTTTCTGGCAAGCTGTAAACCCACCCATGACTTCCACCCTAGATCACAATCCAGATCCAGGGAGGTTAAAGCAAGAGCGATTACCCCCCAAGACTGATCACTGTATCTCCCCACGATTTGTAGGCTGGGAGCCAGAGCTGCCTCTGAAAACTACAAAATGGCGTGTCTCCTCAGTGGCTTCTAGCCCCCAGGGGAGGGAGCTGACGCATTCCCCAAATACAGGTCCCAAAGTCCATAGGACACTAACCTCTTACTTTGTCCTAGGCATGTCTATGTTGATAATTCTGGAGTCTCCACAGCTCCTGGTGTTCTGGGATTCCTCCAGCCGGCTGCTGGCCCTGCCGCCCTGGGGCTAAAACCTCGGCTCACAGGGACCTGGGCTCGGCTCGGTCCTGTGCTCTGCATGCTGCCAGGTCCCAGACCCCTGTGCTGGTCCTTCCTGCAGGGCTGCTGGGCTGTCCTCAGCGGGAGGTTAGCTTCTCTGTGTCGTTCTGTGGGTGCTGGGGCTCCAGAAGTTGTTCAGAGTCCCCTTTTACATAGTTTGGGGGGAATCTGGGGGCAGAGAGGCTTGGAGGAGCTGTTTCTACTCCGCCATCTTGGCTCTGCCCACCGAGAAATTGATTCTTTTTAGCCAGAAACATTAGTTCAGTTGTCAACAGCATGTTGGAGTCTTTTTTTTTTTTTTAAAGCAATTGGGGTTAAGTAACTTGCTCAAGGTTACACGGCTAGTCATTTGATTTATGCGTGGGTGCTCGTTTTCTGAGGCCAGATCTGATCTTGGGTCATCCCAACTCCGAGGCCGGTGCTCTTACTCACTGCGCCACCTAGCCGCCCCTTTAGGGCAATCGGGGTTAAGTAACTTGCCCAAGGTTACACAGCTAGGTTTTTGTTTGTGCGGATTAAGTGTCAGAGGCCGGCTCCGAACTCAGGACCTTCTGATTCCAGGGCCGGCGCTCAATTCACTGCGCCACCTAGCCGCCCCATGTTGGAGTCTTTAATGTCTAATATAATTACCCTCATTTTCATTTTTCCATGGCCTCTTGCCTTTACTCGATTGAAATGTTTGCTTTCTTTAAACCTCATCAGAGAAATTGCAATATTTTGATTGCAGGATCAGTTTCCATAAATGTTTTAAAAGCTGCCTGCCAGGCAAATTCAAGTAAGACAATTACAAATATAATGGACTATTTCCTGAGGTGCTCTCATTTAACTTACTCTCATCTTTAAAAAAGTATGGACTTTGAGAGCTAGAGTTACTAGACAGTCTTTGAAGCCATTAAGATACAACCCTGATGCATTATCTTGTGTGAATTTTTTTAAAAAACCAAATAGCTTCTTTTTACTGTTTTAATTAATAAACATTTCAACTAATCCCCACCACTGCTGAGCAAAATGAAAGAATAAAAGAGAAAAACTGCATAATCCAGCAAAACAAACTCACATTAGCCATGTCTGAAAATTTCTTTTTCTGCATTTTAAGTTCATATTTCTAGCAGAAAATGAGTTTCATCTTCCTTCTTTTTTCTTTTTTTTTGGAGGGCAATTGGGGTTAAGTAACTTGCCCAAGGTCACACAGCTAGGTTTCTGTTTGTGTGTGTGTTAAGTGTCTGAGGCTGGATCCAAACTCGGGTCCTTCTGACTCCAGGGCCGATGCTCTACTCACTGCGCCACCTAGCCCCCCCCCCATCTTCCTCCTTTTGAATTCATAATTTATCATAGCCTTGATCAGAGATCTAAAGACTTTCAAAATTGCTTTTCCTTATATAATGTTGTCATTGTATAAACTGTTCTCCTGGTTCTGTTCACTTATTTATTATATTGGCCCAACCAATCCAACAGCAATTAATGCTTTTCTATTTAAGTCTATTGTTATTTCTTCAATCAGTGTTTTATAGTTTTATTCATATAGTCCCTGGGGTGAGTCTTGGCAAGTATACCCCCAAATATTTTATAGCTTGTATAGTTTTTGTTTTTGTTTTTTGTTTTCTTTCTAGCTCTCCCTATTCCATTTTGTTGGTTATATGTAGGAATGTTGATTGTTTATCTAGATTTATCTTATAACCTGCTACTTTGCTGAAGTTATTAATTATTTCTATTAAATTTTGGTTAACTCTAGAGTTCTGCAGGAATCTGGTATGAAATTTAAGACTTAGGAAATGAACATTTGTGGAAGTAATAAGATACTGTCTTTTATTAATGGCCACAGTCACAATTTTATACTCTTTTTTTTAAAGCCAGTTAATTTTGGAAATATAAGTATAAACAGGATCCTTTAATTTGCTAATGATCTTCGGTTGAGACCATGGATCAAAGAGTTATGGATCAAAAAAATCACACATATAGAGTAGGAAGGAATTTTGGAGATCATCTAGATCAGGGCTTCTTAAACTTTTGACACTTGCAACCCCTTCAGCACTTCTTAAACTGTGGGGGTCATGACCCTCCTAGTTCAACTCTGTCATTTTACAGATTAGAAAAAACTGAGGCCTTGGGGCAGCTATGTGGTGCAGTGAGTAAGAGCACTGGCCCTGGAGTCAGGAGGACCCGGGATTGGTCCCGGTCTCAGAAAATGAGCACCCACATATAAACAATGACTGGCCGTGTAGCCTTGAGCAAGTTACTTAACCTCAATTGCTTTTAAAAAAAAGAAAGAAAAAGAAAAAACTGAGGCCAGTTGAGGTGAATTGAGGCTGTTGAAGGTCTCACTGAGAAGACAGCAGAGCCCAGATTTGAAGCTAGAACCTATAATTCAAAATTGAGTAACCTCTCTACTATGCCATGCTACTAGATATCATGGATAATTTTGTCATACTGGAATTTACTACTAACAGGCTAGAATATTTGTTTTGTGTATAAATAATTTATATATAAATATAAATAACTTTTTATATTGTTGTACACAAAAGTTACTATATCGTACCAAGAAGCTATGTTAAATGGACAGTTACCATGAACTGTGTGTAGCTTCTACAATGATCAAGTTTCTGACAAATTATCCAGAAATGAATGTACTTTATAGGAAGGAGATGATGTTGGAACTTGTCTGATTTGGAGCATATTTGTCTTTGGAATTTTTATTAGTCTGTTCTTACTGAAAAATGACTAATGGAATTCTTAGAACTGTAATTTTTTTATCCTTTAAAAATGGCATTGTTGGGGCAGCTAGGTGGTGTAGTGAATAGAGCACTGGTCCTGGAGTCAGGAGGACCTGAGTTCAAATCCAGCTTCAGACACTTAACACTTACTAGCTATGTGACCTTGGGCCAGTCACTTAAACCCAGTTGCCCTGCCTTCACCCCTCCAAAAAAAAAATGGCATTGTTTTGACAAGGGGAGATTTAACAACAGTTTCACAGAAAAATCAGTGTGTGTGTTGGAAATAAAACTTCAAGAAGTGGTATATAAGGTATATACTATCAAGGACATATATGATCAGTTCATCAAAAAGCTTTAATTAAGTTCCTGCTGTGTACCAAGCATTATGCTAGGTGCTGGGGATAGAAATGCACACACATGGAGACACACACAAAGAAATGGTTTCTGACTTCAAAGAATTTACTTGCTAATTAGGTGAGGGAAAATGAACGCAATATATGCAAAATAAATGCAAGGCAATTAGGGGACAAATTGCTAGAGGAACAAGATTTCTTGAAGGATGTAACTTTTGAGCTGACCTTTGAAAGAAACAAAAGATTCTGATTGTAAGAGATGGAGGTAGAAAGGCAGTGATTTACTGAGGACAACTTCTTCAAAGACACATAGAAAATGGAGTGTCATGTGTAAGAAACAGAAAGAAGGCCAGTTTGGCTGGATGGAAAACTGTGTGAAAGGGAATAATATATAATAAGCCTGAAAAGGTAAACTGGAACCAGGTTGTGAGACATTTGAAAACCAAGCAGTGTTTATATTTTATTCTAAAGGCAAGAGGGAACCCATGTTGCTTGATCAGAGGAGCAACATGGTTAGACATGTGCTTTATGAATTTCCCAGTGGTATGGAAGACAGATTGAAGAGGGGGGAGACTAGAAGCAGGGAAGCCAGTAAGGAGACTGTTGCAATGAGGCTAGGTGAAAATTTATGATGACCTGCTAAAGCTAGGCTTGTGGCCATGTGAGAGAAGGGAAGGGATTGGATGCAAAATATGTTATGGTGGTAGACCTGGCAAATGACTGGATGTGAGTTGTAAGGGAGAGAGTAGCATGTCAAGGATAGCTACTGGGTTGAAAACTTGGGTGAATAGAAGGATAGTGGAAGGATAGTATCCTCAACAGAAATAGAGAAGTTAGGAAGAGGATAGAGTTTGAGAAAAAAATGAGTTCTTGATCAAGGCAAGAACAACCATGATTCCAGAAGACTCGTGATGAAACATACTGCCCTATGTTTTAGTGTTAAATTGCAGAAAGGTTAAGGAGGAACAAGGAGAGGGGGAAAAATTGAATTTGGCTCACCCAAGTATCCTTTAGTCTTTTTTTTCCTTTTATGGAAGATACTGAAGTCTAAATAGATAAGTAACTGACCCAGAGTCACATGATTTTAGCCAGTGACAAGAGTTGCCTTGACTTTTCTCTGGTGAAAACTGTCATACAGTGGAAACTGATGCTGGCAAATATACTTAGTGATATAAAAATCAAGCATGGCTTATTACTTGGATTTTTTAAACTGTTGAAAAATTCTAGAAATAATCACTACTTTTAAATTTATAGTGGATATCATTTGCTGAATGATTATCTATCTAGTGTTAAACACGTAAGCTCAGAGCATTATTATCAAGAGCCCTGATTGCGTTATGGAAAACTGTTATCTAGTATAGTTGGGAAGTGATATATTTTATATAGCATTAATTTTACTACTTAACATGTATCACCCATTTTTAGAGAATTTGAATACAATAAAATACATAACACAAAAGCTATTCCAAGCATAATCTTTTGTTGGTTCAAAAGGCAAGCCTGAACTTCTTAATGCCTTAATGTCATCATAACAAAGGTTATTTATCATGCTATAAATTTCCAGAAGTGCCAAATAATACCAAAAATTCCAGTTGATACCAAGCCAGTTATCGGAGTGTTTACACATACATAGAGAACTACATATAAACATGTTAGAAGCTTTAGGCTGCCATGAGTGTGCTCATATTCTCTCTCCCTCTCCTTCTTTCCCTCCCATCCCTCATTTTTCTTTCCCCCTCTCTCTCCCTCTCCTCTCTCTCCTTCCCTCCCTTCTCCCCTTTCCTCTCCTTCTCCCTCTCCCTCCCTCTTTAGTTTTCCTGAAGAGTAATTGCACTGAATAATTGGGACATTTTATTGAAGAATGATTTTGGCTTTCCTTGTTGCTCTTTTCCAAGGGAGGCTAGTTCACTCATTGTTGCTCTTCCCAGTACAGAATTGGATGGATTTCATTTATTATTGCATCCATCAGATTAGCTTCCCATAGGTGAAAGGCCATTCGGCACCTTCTTATTGAATTGCATCATTTGGCCCTTAAGGAATGTCAGGGTTAGTTGGTCATGCTTTAAAAAAGGTCAAATCCATTAAAAACCCTGCAGCTCTTCTCTCTGGTGACTAGGTTCTTAATTCATGATGTTATGCTAAGGTTCTGGAACTTGCCAAGCAGTGTTTAGAATTTTGTCTCAAAAAGTTGCTTCCCAGTTCCTTTCTCCTTTCCTCTTATTTTGAAAGTCTGGAATTAGCAATTGGCTAATTGCCTGATTCACATTGCAAAAAAAATTATTTACTTTAGCTATTAACTTTTAAACTATCAATGGCAGACATTTAAGGGAAATGGAATAATTTTGAATAGCCAAGTCCAATGGTGCATTCCTCTAATATATTTGCCTTTGTGATAACTGGCTATACAGGAAGTGCTAGTTACAGGCCATGCTTGTAACCTTCTAGATGAGGAGTGTTCTTAGTTGTAATTTAAGCAGATTAGCAAATTGCCAATTATTCAGGAATCTAGTATACTTCTTCCAGCCTTTTATGTTAATAGGAAACTGAAAAATTCTCCTACAAAAGACATTGGTTTTCTACAGTTCAACATAAGGCATGATGGTGTAATGGGAAGAGTACTAGATTTGGAATGAACAGATTTGGGTTCAAATTCTGGCTCATCAAGTACCTTCCATTCTTCTTTCTCTCAGCCTCCCCATGGGAAAATTAAAGCCCCTTTTTGTCTCTAAATCCTGAGCTCTTTAACGTTGCCATGAATCTTTTTTTTTTCAATCCAAAGCATTTTAAGAATCCATCTCTAGAAGACAGATGATAAATTAATCATAGATTAAGTGAATAAAAACTGAATTAATAACTGGCCTGAAAGAAAGAATGATTATGGCATTTTAAAGTAATTAATTACAGAATACTAAAGGTAGAAGGGATCTTAGAGCCAACCCTCTTATCCTACTGATGAAGATACTGAAGTCTAAATAGATAAGTAACTGACCCAGAGTCACATGATTTTTAGCCAGTCACAGAGTTGCCTTGACTTTTCTCTGGTGAAAACTGTCATACAGTGGGAATTGATGCTGGAAAATATACTTAGTGATATAAAAATCAAAGTTATTTCTGAGAGCTCTGGCTCAGCTCTTTCGGGCAGTTTCTTTTTTCCTATTTATTTCCTTGCTCTTCTTAATAATAAAATCACTGCCACAGGAAAGGGTGAAGGACAAAATTTCAAAAGTAAAAGTGTTGGGGTAGCTCCTGTCTCATGCAATTAACTATGTGGTCATTTTTAATTGCCTATCAGACGACAGGATATACAACACTTGACATCTCCCATCTCTGCCTTTACACAAGCTGTCTCTCTACCACCACTACCACCCACCATATCCATGCTTAGAACATTCAGTTTTCACTCCTGAAAAAAACAGGGTCAGAGAAAAGTTGACCTGGATCATCTTTGAAGTGTTGACTTTTAGATGTAAGCAACTGTCTCAGAAGATCAGAGGATAATAGATACAGAAGAGATCTTGGAGGATGTCTAGTCCAACTCTATCATTTTAGAGAGGAAGAAATTGAGTCCCAGGAAGATGAAATGACTTCTCCAAGTGACAGAGGCAGCATCTGAACCCAAGTTAGTGTTTTCTCCCCTAAACCACACTTCATCTCCTAGTAATGCATTCAGGTACTGCTTTGGTAGGAAATGCTTCTTTTTTTTTTTAAATGTCCTTATTACCATGTAGCCAACCAGGAGACACATTTACCTTAGTGGCAAGGCATGGACTCCACCTACACATTCTTTTATTTGTGTGTAAGTCATTAGAAACTTGTGGCAGGGTTTAGGCAACTCCTTAAAACTAGACAGCCCTGTAAGGTTCCAAGTCCAGAATCTAATGCCTTAGATTCCAGCCCCAACACAGGCATTCAATTCAGCCTTATTAGTAGCACCACATTGTGTCTTTATGACCTGCTAAACAATGAACCCACACAAGGGAACCATTTCCTCATTCTGTACAAGGGCCAATTTTGTTATCTGAGTGGTACAGTGTATGTTTTGAGGGGAAAAAAAGTGGCCACAGTATATTACAGTGATAGGGAGAATGAGCTTTGTAAATGAAAAGGAATGGCCTAGGAATGGCTGAAGTTCTCACCAAGTACCGAAAAGTTCACTGAAGCTGATTTCCTTAAGGTAAACATAAACTTGATGTCTTTCAACTGATAACCAAACGGAAAATGGGCATCAGTACAGCTGGCATTGCCAAAGACATGATGAAGTTCACCAATGCCAAATTAGGAGCTGTGTTACTTACAGGGTTCCCAAATGCTGTTGTTCTTTGAGAGTTTCATACTTAAGAGTCCAAAAGAGAACAAGTCATGTTCTGACTGCCTTTGTGAGGACTAAAAATTTCTAAAACCCTATTCTTCATCCCTTGGGCCAAAGCACAATCCCTTGCTGTATAACCATTTTGAAAAAATGTCAACCAAACAACAGATTTATTGTACGTCTCCTATTATACCATATATATAATATCATATAACACCGTTTCATGGTTTGTAAAGCACTTTATAACAATGTCAGTTGGTTCTACAGGTATAAATATATCCATTTTGTAGATGAGGGAACTGAGATTCAGAGAGGTTGAATTTCTTATCCAACAACATACAACTACCAATTGACAGAGCTAGGATTCAAATCCAAGTCTAAATCTAGTTTTTTTTCTAGTCCATCCCAGCTTCCTGCCTTTTCTCAGTTATGCATTGAATGGGATACAAAGAACCATTAGACCTGGACTTACAGCTTACAGGACACATGCTGGTGAAAAGATAAGTAATAAGACCAAACGATGAATGACCAGTGCACGTAAGTGGACAGTCAGTGCTATTAGAGTTCAGAGAAAGGAAGAAAACCCCAGATGAAAGTGATAAAGAAACACTTCATGAAGGAAGAGGTGAAATATAAATTGGGTCCTGAATGGAACAGGAAGGATCCCAAAAAGGCAAAGAGAAAGAGGAAAGACATAAGAGGAAGCATATGGAAAAAGGAAAGTATAAAATTTATTTGGGGAACAATAACCAATTTACTTGGTGTGGAGAAATTCAGGGAAGGGAGTGATTTTACTGCTGTTGAGCCCTTTTTCAGTTGTGTTCAACTCTTCATGACCACCATTTGGTGTTTTCTTGGCAGAGATACTAGAGTGCTTTGTTATTTCCTTCTCTAGCTCATTTTACAGATGAGGAAACTTCCGCAAACAAGGTTAACTGACTTGCCCAGGGTCACACAGCTAGTAAATGTCTGAGGTCAGATTTGAACTCAGGAAGATGAGTCTTGCTGACTTCAGATCCAGTGCTCTGTGCACTATGGCGCCACCTAGACTCCCCTAAGGGAGTGATAGGCATCTAAAATTAGTTTATAGCTAGGAAGCCCTTTGAACTGGGAGCAAGGAGACCTAGGGTTAAATCTCAGCTTCCCTACTGACTTATATGTGACAGGTGGAGGAGTCTCTTAACATCTTCATTTCCTCCCTCCTTTGTAAAATGAAGGTGATTTGACCAGTTTATCTCTAAAGCCCCTCAACATGGTTCAGGGTTTAAAATAGACTATATTTAGAATTAGAGAAGCAGGCTTCAAATCCTGACTGTTACTTACCTGCCTTCATGAGCATTGGTGAATCCTTTATCCTTTCTGCATTTTTGTTCCCTAATGAATAAAATGAAGGTGTTCTGGAAGGTTCCTTCTAGCTTATAATTGAGCTTATCATTGGTGACCCTGTGATTTCCTTATGGCTTTAATATTCTTTAAGCCTATGAAACCCAATTGTGTAGGGCCTTATATGTCAGCCCGAGGATTTTCAGTTTTATTTTGTAGAAAATAGGGGCAGGGAGAGAAAAGGAAAGGAGTAATGTGACAAAGGATTGTGTTAGAGTAATTTTATTGCATTTGGCAGAGTGGATCAGAGAGGAGAGAGACTGAAAGTGAGAGGCTATTTACAAGGCTGTTATAATGAACTAGTTGGCTATGAGGTGATGAAGAACAGAACTGAGTTGATATCTATGGGAATGGAAGAATATATAGGACTAATTCAAGAGGTTGGGGAGGAAGAATTGACAGGATTTGGTGGCTAATTGGATAAGGAAGGGAAGCAAGAAAGAGGAAGGAATCAAAGATGATAATGAAATGTTTGAGCCCCTTAAGAAGTTGGGCAGAAAGCCAGTTGGGGTTTGGGAGGAGCTAATTTTGGGTTCAGACATGCTGAGTGATGCTAGGGTGTTCAGAAAGAAATGTTAGGTAAGGCCATAGGGCATCATTAGAGTAGAAATTGTGTGTGGAGCTCCCAATCTCTTTACAAATTCTGATTCTGCCATTTACTAGTGATACCTTATTGGGCATGGCACTTCACCTTTGGGGATCTCAGAGGGTCAGACTTACACAGAAGTTTCCTTATCTGGAAAAAAATGGTGTTGGACTGGTTGGTCTCTCTTGGCCCTTCCCGCCCTAAATCCTATATAGAGATTTGGAATTGGTTCTCTGGAGCATGGTAGGTACCAGATAGTTGAAATCACAGAAATGATTGAGCTCTTGAAAGGAAAGAGATCATGGACTAAACTTTAGGGGAAATACCCACATTTATCAAGTAGAAGGAAGAAGAAGAACCAGAATGAAACAAGAAGGATTAGTCTTAGAAGGAGAAAATGAAACAGGAACAATGTCAAATAAGAGCAATGGACATGAGGTTAAAAGACCAGGATTCAGGATCACACTCTACCAACCACCTGCTATGGGACCTCGTATAAAGCACTGAACCTCTCCATACCTCGGATTCCTCATCCATGAAATAGGGATGGTGTTACTTAAAGTGTCAACTCCCATAAGTTTGTTGTGACAATAAAATCTGAAAACATGTAAAAGATCTTGTAAACTGTAAATTGCTACATCAAATTCCATGGTTAATGTTGCTATAGCAGAGGCAAGGACCAAGAAGTAGATTGGTGGATGTTAGATTAGAAATTCTGCATATAACCTAAGCCCTCTTTTTTTTTTCCAAATGCTTCATTAACTTCTGATTTACATCATTCATTTCCACCAAATTTTGAGTTACAATTTTTCCCCTACCCACCACCCCAGAATAGCAGTCCCACAGGATATCCCCTCCTCCAATCTGCTCTCTCCCATATCTTCTCCCATACCCCCTTCGACTTTTTCAGTATAGCAAGGTGAATCTCTATGCCCCAATGCCTGTATATCTTACCTAAGCCCTCTTCTTGAGAGAAGGGACTGAGTTTAAATAAATTTCATAGGAGAAAGGAAAAAAGAAAGAGAAGGAAGGAAAGAAAGAAGGGTGGGAGGAAGGAGAGAAGAAAGGAAGGAAGGAAGGAAGGAAGAAAGAAAGAAAGAAAGAAAGAAAGAAAGAAAGAAAGAAAGAAAGAAAGAAAGAAAGAAAGAAAGAAAAGGAAGGAAGGAAGAGAAAGAAAGAAAGAAAGAAAGAAAGAAAGAAAGAAAGAAAGAAAGAAAGAAAGAAAGAAAGAAAGAAAACAAGAAAGAAAGAAAGAAAGAAAGAACATAGTATTTGCCTTGGGCTATAGAATCCAAAAAAGTTTAAGATGGGAAAAAAGTTGGAGACTGAGCTGCAGCTCCCAAACCCAGTGTGAACCAAGGATAGTTTTGATGTTTTTCCACAGGAGCACTGGCACTTGTGTGGTAATCATATGTTTCCCCTTAGAATTGTGGTAGAAATGTCTACAAGCCACAAGATTCTTTCTCCTACTCCTGGATTTCCCCTGAATCAGTTCAAATGCAGTTCTATCCATCCTTTAAAAATTCCAAATATGTAAATCAGAGGGCAGTTGTTCACATCATAAAAGGCATCTTCATTTTGCAGAAGGATTTACTGTAAAATTTCTTTCATCAGGGAGATTCTCTACTGTGCTGAATTTTAGAAGCATTCCTATTATGCAAGTCCCATAAATTCATCTGTATCAGTGGGTGTATTTGTATGTGTGTATGTATACATACGTATATATATATAGTGAAATATATGTGTATATATATATAAATACATGCATCTATATGTATATATATGGGGTGTACATATATAGACAGCTAGGTGGTGCAGTGGATGGAGTGCTGGGCCTGTAGTCAGTAAGACTTATCTTCCTGAGTTCAAATCTGGTCTCAGATACTTACTAGCTGTGTGACTGAGCAGGTCACTTAACCCTGTTTGTTTCAGTTTCTTCATTTGTAAAATGAACTGAAGAAGGAAATGGAAAACCACTTTAGTGTCTTTGCCAAGAAAACCTCAAATGGGGGTCAATGAAGATTTGGACACAACTGAAGCATCTGAACAACAACAACAATATTATACATATATATGTGGATCAGCATCATTCTTAGATTTGGCTAATGGTTTTCTAAGACAAATAACTAATTTATTTGTTTTGCTTGTAAACCTTCAAAACTCTAGATCAGGGATTCTTTTTTTTTTTTTGGAGGAGATTGGGGTTAAGTAACTTGCCCAAGGTCACACGGCTAGGTTTTTGTTTGTGTGTGTGTTAAGCGTCTGAGGCCGGATCCGAACTCAGGTCTTTCTGACTCCAGGGCCGGCACTCTACTCACTGCGCCACCTAGCCACCCCCTAGATCAGGGATTCTTAATCTGGGCTGTGTAAACTTGGTTATTAAAAATATTTTGATAGTTATTTTAGTGTAATTATTTTCCTTGTAATCATATGTATTTTTATTTTTTGCAGTTAAAAGCATTTTGAGGTCAATAAGCTTCTCATACTGCCAAAGGGATCTATAATACAAAAAAGTTTGATCCCTGTACTAGATAAATATGAATTATCATTACCAGTGAAAAGGCTAGTAAAAGTCTAGAGTGATTAAGTGATTTGTCAAAGGACACATAGCTAGTTAGGGTATAGAATCAGAGTGAGAAAGAAGCCTGGGATCTGATGTCTGAATTGTTCTATTTCCACTTGTTGGGCTCACACTTCCTAGATGTCATTTGCTGGGGAATAGTTGTTTTTTTGTTTTGTTTTAGATAATGTAGTTGAGACATGTAGAATGTTAAAGCAGTCCTTCATGGTACACAGATATACAGAGAAAATCTTATTCTGCAGCAGAAGAATGTGGGGAATATGCCAGGGGGAAATGAAGGTAAGCGTATTCTTGGTTCTTAAGTTAGAGTGGAAGCATTTGGCTAAGAAGGTGATGCCCATTTCTTTTGAAATATGATACTTGAGCTACTCCCACTTTTGTTCATTATAAAATCAAAGAAGCAGACAGATCCTTTGGGTACTTGCAGTTCAGCCATAGAAAGTTTGGTTGCACTATGCCTGGCTGTGAAATATTAGATTAGTCATTCTTTGCATTTAATTTTGGGACAAAACAGTTAAATATATCCATCTTTTCTTTTCTTTTCTTTTCTTTTTAAAGCAATTGGGGTTAAGTAACTTGCTCAAGGTTACACGGCCAGTCATTATTTATGTGTAGGTGCTCATTTTCTGAGGCCAGATCCCATCTCGTGTCATCCCAACTCCCGAGGCCGGCACTCTTACTCACTGCGTCACCCAGCCGCCCTATCCATCTTTTCAAACATAAGATAATTTTCAAGTAATTTAATAGTTTTGACATAATATGTTCAAGGTCAAAAAATTTCTCAATGTCTGTGTTATAAGGGAGTTTCTTTAGAGTCCCAGCTAGAGTTGTCTATGTCCAGTTATTGAAGAAAAATGTTGAAAAACAATTTTCCCCTTAGAAAAATGCATGTAGCAAAAATGGACGAATTTTCTTCTCTAGGAATTGATATCAGATCTTTTCAGTGGGCAGAGGTCTACATTAATCCCTTTTGTTTTCACTGAAATGGGTTTTAATAGTCATGAGCTCTAATGCTTTCCCATTCTTTTCTTTAGCCTTTTACAACAGTGGGAATGAAAATGAGTGAAGACATTTTGCTTGGTTGTGGACTTTCTAGCCCAAGATCCCTGCCCAGAAAAACAAGGAAAAGCTAAGCTCAGTATGGCAGTGCTTCACTTGACTCAATTTCATCAGTCATATCAGCCTTGCAATCATTGTCCAAGCAAGGGGAGAAATGTCCATTTTGCTTTTTTGAGCACTGCCAGTCCTTCATCACATACACTTTATTACAACATACAAATTCTTTTTCTTGGCCAGGCTGCAAATGGTTTGGACAACATCTTTGCATCCTGCACAAAGCCAAAATTACCATTTACACTCCGTCTCTATCATGACTTTAGGATAAGCCTCAACATGTGTGGAGCCAGCTGTAGGATTTAACTTCTGAGGAATTGTTCATTGTCTTCAGATAGCCACCTTCCAAATACCTTAGTCCCCATGCTAGCCAATTAAGGACATTTCCCTTCATCCTCAATGTTGGTTGCCAAGAAAATTATGAATTGTCAGTAGTTGTTTTCCCCCCTTACCATACACAGAATGGTTTGAGATACATATTGCCTTTATGTATTTTGCATTTTGGGTTTTTGTTTTTGTTGTGGTTTTTAGTCAGTGAACCAAATATAGCTTTTATTCTACATAGAAAGGACCAAGTTTTCTGCATAGACTCCTGTTTTGTGCTTATTTCCTTTGTCCACTCCTATTGTAATGAACTGTGTTTTATCTGAGTTACTACAGGATCTGAGATCTGAGTTATTTGAAAGTTTCCCATGTGTCAAGAAGGGGTTCAGTTAGGTGACCTAAGGTCCAAACTGTGTCTGAAGTTAAAGCATGATTTAAAATTTTAGTTATACATATATTTACTAAACACTATCTGCAAGGCCTGAATGGGCAATTTCCACCGTCAAGGACCTTACAGTCTAATAAAGTTTGAGAACTGTTCCCAGATAAGATAAAGGTAGAATTCATTCTTTTTGGGCTGAAACCAGTTAGCATATTTTATATAATTATAACTTGAATAATATACATTTGAATTTTTGTGATCACTTAAGGGTAAAGTGAGGCCCAGACTAAGTATTGGTTTTTGGGGGGTTTTTTGTTTTGTTGTTATTTTTTTTTTAAAGCTGTTTGTGAGAGTAAGAATCAAGGATGGTTTAGAATAAATAAGTGTCAGAGGAAGCGGGGTTCCAAAGGCGTAAACTTTGTCATTATTCCATATAGGAAAAAGTACACATTTCCTTGCCATGGTCAGTTATAATACTCTGTTTATATTAGTTCATAAAATATTTGTGTCCCTCCTCTCTTCTCTCCTTCTCTGTCTTACCCTCAACTTTGCAATTAATTTTTGAGATGGTTTGGTTTGTATTTACCACAACTGGCACTCTGAATACCTTATCTAATGAAATAAAGATGCCATCTGGTTGATATTAATTTATTATTGTTATGTTGTTTTTAGTAATAATGATCATTCTTTAGATTATTTATGTTATGGTTCACTGTATGTATAATAAAAGTTAGGTCTTATAGAAAGCAAATGGTTGGATGGATATAGATTCCCCAATCCCCAGCCAGTGGATTAATGTTCCAAGTAGACTCAACTTTAGGAAGGGTTGGGGGAACAGGGCTAAGAAAATATTAATGTAATCAAACAGGTGGTAAATAGACAAATGTAACTTCTAATTTGCCCTCCCTGAACCAAAAACCATACCAATAATTTTAGCTCACTGGGAATGGAGTTCCCACTCAGTAGTATTGGGGTCAGTATAGGAAATAGTTAAGGGACCTAAAGCCCTTTTCAGTTTGCTCCCACAAGCCTCCTGCTTATCCCACCCTTGATTGAGTGAACAGTCAGGCAATCAACAAGCATTCATTAAGTTCCTCAGGTAGATGGCTAAGTACTGGACCTGGAATCTGGAAGACTCCTCTTCCTGAATTTAAATCTGGCCTCAAACACTAAGTGCATGACCCTAGGCAAGTCACTCAACTTTGCCTCAGTTACCTCATCTGTAAAATGAGCTGGAGAAGGAAATGGCAAACCATTCCAGTATCTTTGCTAAGAAAACCCCAAATGGAGTCACAAAGCATAGGGACACAACTGATCAACAACTGGAAAGACAAAAGTAAAGCACTCTCTGCCCTTACATGCAAAAAAAAAAAAAAGTTAAGTTCTTAAGCAAACTGTACCTTAAATTCATGGTTACAGTTAGGATTAATGTTAGTACAAATTTAGGGTTAGGGTTAGTTAAACCTTTTTCCTAATTGCTGTCCCCAGTATATACCCTACCTGCTTGCCTGACCTAACCACTCTTCCCTGTACCTACTAACCCTTAAAATTAAGCCTCACTTCAGCTTGGGGCTAGTTGTTAGGGTTTCACTCCTTTGAAAACCATTAAGCTCTGTCCTATGGGGCATGTTCCTGCCTTCAGTGGCCTCCTAGAAAGCCTTCACAGAGGACTGTGGGGTTTAGGTGGCATTCTTTTTTTTTTTTTAAAGCAATTGGGGTTAAGTAACTTGCTCAAGGTTACACGGCTAATCATTATTTATGCGTGGGTGCTCATTTTCTGAGGCCGGATTTGATCTCAGGTCATCCCAACTCCGAGGCCAGCGCTCTTACGCACTGCGCCACCTAGCTGCCCCTTTAGGGCAATTGGGGTTAAGTAACTTGCCCAAGGTTATACCGCTAGGTTTTTGTTTGTGTGGATTAAGTGTCTGAGGCCAGCTCAGAACTCAGGTCCTTCTGACTCCAGGGCCGGCGCTCTATTCACTGTGCCTAGGTGGCATTCTTGAAAGGCTCAAACATGAAATAACTTCTATATTTCATCATGGTATTTAGAGATTACAATGTAGTAAATTCTAGCATTATTATTAAAAGGAATTTGGAGAATTTTCTAGGTGCATCCCCCAGAAAGTTCTCTAGGAATCAGGAGACCTTGTTTTGCCACTAACAAAACTGGCATTCCATCTCTAACATCTCACTTGAGTGGGATTTTTTTTTCAGTCTCTTTCTCATGTCTGGTATACTCTCACTTGACTTAGCTCAAATGCCACATCCTACAAGAAGCCTTTCCTGACCTTTATTTTATATTTGTTGGTTAGTCCTTTCCATCACATCCCCCTTTCATGACCCCATTTGGGATTTTCTTGACAGAGACACTGGAGTGATTTGCCATTTCCTTCACCATAAGGAAACTGAGGTAAACAGGATTAAGTGACTTGCCCAGAGTCATGTAGCTAGTAAGTATCTGAGGACAGATTTGAACTGGTAAAGATGAGTCTTCTTGATCCCAGACCCAGCACTTTATCTACTGTACCACCTAGCCTGTTACTTTACTTTGTACCTATTTACTTATCTGTGTACAAGTTATTTTCCCTATGTAGAATATAAATTCCTTGAGGGCAGGAAATGTTTTTATTTGGGTTTTGTGTCCCCATACTTAAAGTAGCTGACCCATTATTGGGCTTTACTAAATACTTCTCATATCGCATTGTGATAATGAGCAAGTTATTAACCCTCAGGTTCATCTGTGAGTTATTTCAACTAAATGACCTCTATGGTTCCTTAGATATAAATCACATGATTATCTGATGGTAGTGAATGATAATACTAGAAAATAGTAAAATTTTAATACATCAGCTAGTCTGGGGCATCTTCCTTCTGGGTAGAGATTGCAGCCTGTCCAAGACTTCTCATCCTGCACTTCTGGCCCATGTTCTTCCATAAAGCCCCGAAACATTATTTTCCATATGCTAAAGACCCTCCTCTAAGGCTCTTAACCTTTTGTGGCTGTCAGTGCAAGCATGTATTGCCTTTAGTGAAAGAATCCAGAGTATTTGTTCTTGGGGAATGTCCAGGAGAACATTTCTTAAAATGCATTCCCATAGTCATTATCATACCACCCATTTGTGATAGAAAGTGAAACATAATATGTATCAGGGACTATCTGTATTTTTAACATTGCTTTATTTTTTAATTACTCTTAGCACTGATATGTCTTACTTTTTTTAGATAAATAAGCCTAGGTTCTCCTTTTCCTTCCCATATAGTCAAAAAATTACATGTTGTCACATTCCCTGGGCAAAGTATTGATTTCAATTTTGAAAAAAGTATTCTACCCCACAGTCAATCTAAAAACAATTAGAAATTGCTTCCTTCTTCCAGACATTTGTGAAATATATATATATATATATATATATATATATATATATATATGTATATATGCACAATCCAGCTGATAATCTCCACCTTTTCTAGACAACTTAAATAATTTATTTGGCTAGACTTCTTTTTTTTTTCTCATTCCATTCTTCCCAGGTTGGATGGAAAGGTTTGGGAAGATATTTTTTAGTTGTCAAATTTTAAATTAGAATAGCATAATCAATGAATTATACAATTTTATTTTACCTGGTAAATTAATAACAATATTCATTAAGTGAGGGAAGAAACAACTTTTAAACTATAAAAGTGAACATCGTTTTTGATGAAACATCATATTGCCTCATTTTTTCTTCATTGATATCTCAAAATGCCATCTAGAAAATAATTTGGATTAGGTAGATAAAGATAAAGGAGTAAAATAGTATTCATATGCATAATGGTAGTTTCTAAAGCATGTTGTCCCCTCCTGGATAGAATGGATTCTCTTTTCTGTGGTAGTTCTATTCTGAAGAGAAAAAGATTACTCAAGTATCTGTCGGCTCAAATGGATCTTTAATTTCACCCATTTGAACATTGCTTCCACTAATGTAGATTTCAGTCTATCTGTGGCTGCCCAACCTGTGCAATTCTTGTCCATGGACTCTCAAAAGTTTGCCACAAGAGTTCTACCCAACATACTATGGTCTTTCTTCAATATACTTTAATCTTTTTTTTTTCTTTTTGGAAGGCAATTGGGGTTAAATGACTGGCCCAAGGTCACATGGCTAGTTTGGTTTTGTTGGGGTTTTTTTGGCGGGAGGGATGTTAAGTGACTGAGGCCGTGTTTGAACTCAGGTCCTCCAGACTACAGGGCCAGTGCTCTATTCACTGTGTCACCTAGCCGCCCCAATATACTTTAATCTTTTGATTTCCTTCCTCCTTTTCCCAAATAGATGCCATTTATCATTCCCCTCCCCCTTTCCATTCTTCCTGCTGTCACCTTCATTTAGTTTCTCGTTGTTTCTTCCTGTACTCTATATTGCAAATAGATTCAGAAACCCAGAATACCAGAATTGGAAGAGATTTCCATGGACACCTAGTCCAAACCCTACCTGAAAACCGTTGATCATCCAACTGTTGATGAAACATCTCAAGTGAGGGGGAACTCACTACCTCCAGAGGCAGCTCATCTCACTTTTGGAAAGTTCTAACTAGCAGGAAATCTTTAAATCTAAAATTTTCTTTAAATTTTATCTATCTTTAAATCTAAATTTTCCTCTTTGCAGCTTCTACCTGTTGCTCCTAAATCTATCCTACTATATAGTTTTTCTCTTCTTGAGGTTAGGGACCTTGTAGCTGCCTTCCAAGCCTAGCATAGCATCTCACATTGATAAGCTCAATAAATGTTTGGGAATGAATAAGTGAGTGAATACTACCTACACCTTTGAAATCAATCTTTTTTTTTTTAATCTCTTGGTTTTTTTTTTTTTTGGAGGGCAATTGGGGTTAAGTAACTTGCCCAAGGTCACATGGCTAGGTTTTTGTTTGTGTGTGCGTTATGTGTCTGAGGTCGGATTTGAACTCAGGTCCTTCTAACTCCAGGGCCGACACTCTACTCACTGAGCCACCTAGCCGCCCCTGAAATCAATCTTAATTCCTAGATGTAAAGGGTCTTAACCTGGGGTCTTTATTTTTTTTTTCATTGCAATTGGAAAATAAGGATGGGAATGTCTTTTTTACTGTCTCAGAAGTGGCCAAATCTGTTCTGGTTCAGAATTTTCATTTGTACTGAAACCGGATATGAAAAAAATGTTGGTTTTCAGTCATGTCCAACTCTTCATGAACCAGTTTAAGGTTTTCTTGACAAAGATGCTGGAATAGAGGGCCATTTCCTTCTCCAGTTCACTTTACAGATGAGGAAACTGAGACAAACAGGGTTAAGTGACTTTCCCAGGGTCATATAGCTAGTAAGTGTCAAAGGCTGGATTTGAACTCAGATCTTGCTGACTACAGGCTAGGCACTCCATGCACTGTGCCACCTAGCACCCTTATGAAAAAATGCAGGTCTCAAATACTATTCTTACCTCAACTTCCCTCTCTCTCTCCTTTGTCCTCCTCCCTTCCACCCACCCTCTTTTCTCTTCTCATCCTCCCAACTTTATCTCTCTCTCTGGGGTATGCTCTTGGGCGGGGGTGGGGGGGGTGGGAGGGTTCCATGCCAAAGTACTGAGCAACTGAAAATGGGACCCGTATGAAAACAGAACACCAATATAAGCTGAAGTATATGCCAACTATGTCTTCATTATCTTATGAAATGCGAGGTTATTTATAATTTCCAAAGTATTGATTAAATTAGAGCACTTGGAAATAGACCTTTAGCCACTGACTAGAAGGGCTGCTTAGACTTGTGAACCCTGAGTTGCCTTACATGGTTGCTGAGTAGCCATGTCTAAATGAAAGAAGCTAGAACTAGGAAAAAAAGAAAAGAAAAAGTGATACTGATATATTGATGATGGCTTCCTGAAAGCCCTTTTTGGAAATACTCCTTAAGTTTGATACAAGGGTCTTAGAGCTCCCCAGAATTTAAAAAAATATCTCCACATCAGATAGAGGGTGTGGCATGGAAACTTCTGTATAGCCACCACACAACAGCTGTTGGCTGGTGCCAGGCCAGGCTTAAAAATATAACTTTGGCTTTGACCATTTTGGGCCAGCTTGTCCCTGGAAAACAGCCATCTAGAGAAGCTGTCTTGCCATACCAGGTCATTCCCCAGCCCAGGCATAAGTCATTAAGTTGAGCTATAGATCTTTCCATTTTTAAATGCCCTTGTGCCAGGATAAGGAGGCCATGGCAAAGAAGGAATACAGGAGAAGGTAAGAGGAAAAAGAAGTACTGTAGAATAAGTTATGAAGATAGATGGCCTGGCTTTAGGGTGGGTGGTTCTTAGGTTTCTATGCCTGTCCTAAAATGTGTATCTATAAACATGCCAAAAAGGACCCATGTGCTATGAAGAATCCTGAAACCACACAGACATCTGTAGTGTCAAGGGAACAGTGAATTCCCAGCTGTGACATGGCTGTATAAAGAAAGATTTCAACATGAGGACCACACAGAGTTACAGTTAATGGATTCTTTGATGTTAGGGTTGAGCTTGCTTCTACTTACATTTTTCAGCTACCAAGAAAAAAAAAAAAGACCACCTTGGTTTCTTACAATGACTTTTCACCAATTTATAAGGGTAGTAGCTAGGACCAAACTGCTTACTGTTGAAGTGGCTAAATGATGAAAGATTCAAACTCTAGAGGAAAGAAGGGCTTCCATTCTCCTTGACTGATTTCCCCCTCTGTTCTTACTAATGAAATCCTCCTGAAGTCTTCTGGGACTTTTGAAAGATCTCTCTTCTCCCTACCCCCACCCCCCACTATTTCTATGTATTTCTTTGAATTCCTGAAATTCTTAGGTCACTTTGTAGTTAAACAGCTAAAGATGAAAAAGCAAGTATTTCTGTATCTGAAGAGTTTTGTCAGAAAAAGTGAAGAAATGTAACTGCCTTCTCATAAAATGGAGTGGGTTTTATTCACCTTTTATTCACATATATTATAGTGCCACCTTCTGTTGAAGTTTTTGTAAACAGCCACAGGTGACTACAGTACTTTTTCACTAATGTGCCCTGTTTCAAACATAGTTAATACATAATTATACTAAATAGAAGCTAGTCAACTGAGAGAATAGGAGTTAACTCATAATCTGGTTGTAAGCTTATAGTTAGCTTTAATGGGAATTCTAAATAAAACACTTCTGAATCTGTTAGAGTTTGGGAAACTATTCATAATTAAGAGACGATTTGTTGATCATACCTATATTAAAGATAAATGTCTCATTCAGAGATTTATTATAGACACTTAAAACATTTTTAATTGGCCACAGTTCATTTGCATGTATTTTACTTACCAATGATAACAGGTATTTAGTTTAGCATAGTAATAGATAATTACAGAATTTTTTTTTGGAGGGCAATTGGGGTTAAGTGACTTGCCCAAGGTCACATGGCTAGTTTTTGTGTTAAGTGTCTGAGGCCGGATTTGAACTCAGGTCCTCCTGACACTAGGACCAGTGCTCTGTTCACTGTGCCACCTAGCCACCCAATAATTACAGAATTTAATGTTTTAAATGCTATACATGTGTTTAAGGGTTTTAAAGTAACTTGTATGACTGAAAGTGATAAGTAAATTATTATCTAGAATTTGCTGAACAACAAAGTAATAAAATTTCACAAGAAACTTACTCTTTTAATTATTATGTCTTATAAGTCTTATTCTTTTAATTATAATGCTTAAAACAATTAGCAAGTATTCATTACTTTGTATTTCTATTCAAACTTGACTTTCTTCTCCAAACAAATTGGTTATTAGTCCGAAAAACTTTTTCTTTCTGTCCAAAGGAATATTAAAGACCTTTTAGGAACACTGAATAAGGCAAATTGAAATTTACTCTAATTTCTCAATAAAACTAAATTCAAACGAAAAAATCTTTGGAGAATTTTTGACCTTTTAACTTTATTTTGGAGGGGGAAAGGCAAGGCAGTTGCAGTTAAGTGATTTGCCCAAGGTCACACAACTGGTAAGTGTGTCAAGTGTCTAAAGCCAAATTTGAACTCAGGTCCTCCTGACTCCAGGGCTGGTATTCTACTCACTACACCACCTAGGTGCCCCTCATTAACTTTTTAATGGCCAGAAAGAGAAGAAAAAGGAGCTTTTCTCATACTGGTTCTAGTAGAGTCAAAGTGAAATTTACCCTCCAGAAAATTGGCAAAATTTCCATCTGAAGCTCTAAGCAAAGGTTTGGATCATTTTAGGTAAAACTTCAAGAATGTTCCCAGATAACACATTTCATTCTAATAATTGTGAACTTTGGAACTTTTATATAAAGGTTATTGTGTTCACAGCTTAAGTGACTTGTTCTTATTTTCCACAGGGACCCTTTGAAAATACAACAACTGCAGAACCAAATTAGACTGGAACAAGAGGGAAACCAGTGGTACCATCAGCAGTCGAGCACCCCACAGAACCCTCCCCCATCCCCACCTTTCCCTCCTCCACCATCTTTCCAAGAGCTTGAGGCTAGCCAATCTGTCTCTTTCCCAGATCAGATGAATGTTCTAACCTCTCACTCTTCTCCCGTCATGCAGCCCTCCAGCTCCTTCAACTATGCCAGGCCCAAACAATTCATTGCTGCTCAGAACATCAGCCCTGCCTCAGGTTATGTGACTCCTTCTTCTAGTTCTTCCACCTCTAGCCTCCCATCTCCCATGTCTCCCACTGCTACTCAGAAACAGTTTGGCCGAGTGCCTGTGCCGCCCTTCTCTCAACCATTTCCCTCTGAAGGGGAGTATCTGTGGTCTCCTTCATCCCCCTCTCCCCCTCCCCCTCCTCCTCCAGTCTTCAGTCCAACCACAGCTTTTCCCATGTCTGATTCCTTTCCACTCCCTCCTCCCCCTCCTCCACCTCTCCCAGGGTCAGCTCCCTCACCTTCTTACTGCCCTTCTCCAAATGCTCGATTTGGTCACTCCAATCAAACACCAGCAGCCTTCCTCAGCTCCATGTTACCATCCCAGCCTCCTCCCATCGCAGTCAATGCATTAGGACTTCCAAAAAGTGTTACCCCTGTGTAAGTATGACCCTTTGGTTATATCGTTTCAGTGTTATTTCAGTCCTTTGTGGTTCAAAGAGGTCTATACACACATTCACTTTGTTTCCTCATAACTGTTTAATCTCATTTTATTGTATTGAAGATAGGTTTTTTTTTTCAAGATATTATGTAACAGGTACATTTATAGCATCATGGACCTAGAGTTAGAAAGATGTTAATCCAACACTGATTTTAAAGATGGGGAAACTAAGGCTCAGAGAGGTTAAATGGTTTGCCCAGAGGCAAATAGAAATGGAATGTTTCTATTTCTATATAATGGATAATGGCAGAATCAGGTTTGCAACTGTCTTGACTCTGAAACTGGTATTTTCCCCCTTCCCCACACTACCTCCTGTTGCCTAGTCTACACTATAGAATGCCAAAGCTAAAAGGAGCCTTGCCAGGTCATCTGGGGTAAAACCTTTCTCTTATTGATGAAAAAATTAACGTTGCAGAGGTGAAGTAATTATTTTTTCTTAATTTGTGTGAGCCTGGGTCTCCCTCTCTAGCCCAGGCTGGAAATGGAGCATTATGGGCCCGATCCCACTAATGATAGGCACAAGAGTTTTGACATCTTCCATTTCTGACCTTGACCACTTTGCCCTTTCTTAGGTAGCCTCCTGCCCCCCCTCCAAGATGATCAGGAGTTAGTGTGCTAGAATTAGTGTGGACATTTGGACATTTTATCAGCTTTAACCCTACTGCACATGAACTCCTGAGCTTGCATTTAATGTTTAGTCATTTTTCAGTCATGTCTGACCCTTCGTGACCCCTTTTGGGGTCTTCTTGACAAAGATACTAGAGTGATTTGCCATTTCTTTCTCAGTTTATTTTATAGATGAAGAAAATGAGATAACCAGGTTTAAGTGACTTGCTGGATTTGAACTCAAGAAGAGTTTTCCTGACTCCAGACCCAACACTCTATCAACTGTACCACTTAGCTGCTAGATTTAGTACAGATCAGCTTTAGCACTATTGTACCTCAGAGCTCCTGAGCTCAAGCAATCCTCAAATCTCAGCCTCCCCAGTTAGAAGAATTCTAGGCATGCAGCACTATGCCAGGCTTGAAATGATTTCCCCAGGGTTATAAAGCTAGTTAGTAACAGAGCCAGAACTAGAGCCCAGCTTTGCTTTGACTCACAATCCATTTGGTCTCTTTAAAAGAGCTGGTGCATTGTATAATAAGATTTTTTCAATGCTACTCACACATTTTTCACAAAAAAACTGTAATTAAACTGGCAGATATAATTCTATTTAAATGAGTGGCTTCTCCAGCTAGATAGGCTTGAAGTGTTAGCTACAAACAATGGATTTATAGTACATGAAGCAGTCGTGCCAGATAACCCAAAGTTAATTTATTAGATTCCTTAGCATATCTCATTTTAGCAAAAAATCAAATACCCGATGTGAGGCAACCTGGTATAGTGAATAGAGAGCTGGTCTCAGAGCCAAGAAGTCCTATCTTTGACTCTTACTGGGTGTTGATCTTGAGTAACTCATTTAATCTCCCAATGGACCCAGTTGTAGAGCAGGTAACAATCTGTATTGGCTGAAGGAGTTTCCTCATTGGGAGTTCCACTTTCAACCCTTCAATCAATCAGTAGACACTAATTAAATGTTTATTTGTGTGTCAGGCATCAAAAAATAGTTACTGCCCTCAAAGAACTTCCATTTTAAAGATGGGGGACAACCAACATATCCATAAATTAGCCCATATAAAATAAATACATAGATAGAAGGTAGACTTAGAAAGAGAAAGACTACTAGCTTGGGGGATCAGAAAAGGCCTCCCATGGAAGGTGACATTTGAGCTGAGATTTAAAGGAAAACAGGGACTCTACAAAGCAAAGACTAAAAAGGAGAGCATTCCAGGCACGGCGGAGGCGGAATATTGTATGGGAGAAACGGAGGGGAGACCATTCTGGCTGGAGTTTGTGAAGGGGAGCAACATGTTAAAAGAGCAGAAAGTGAGGCAGTAGCTATGTTTATAAAGAGATTAAGGTGAACAAAAAGAGTTTATGTATGATCCCATTTTTAGGGGACCACTGGGGTTTATTGAGTAGGAGGTGACATGATTATACCTATACTTGTGGAAGCTTTTTGGGAGATGAATGGGAGTAGGGAGAGGCTTAGGGTAAAGAATCCAGTTAGAAGTCTGTTGCAATAATCTAGATGAGAGGTGATGAAACCTTGAACTAGGGTTATAACTATATATGTAAAAAGCGGGGGACATATGTGAGAGATGCTTATAGAGAAAAAAATGAAAAGATTTGGAAAATAATTGAATACGTGGGATGATCACCAGAGAGAAAGGAGTCAAGAATGACACCAGAGTTGAAAACCTAGATATCTGACAGAATGTTCTTCATAGTAATTGGGAAATTGAAAAGAGAGGTGAGTTTGGGGAGAAAAATAATGAATTTTGTCTTGAACCTGTTGAGTTTGAGATATTTACAGGGCCTGCAGTTTGAAATGTTCAGTAGGCAATTGATGATTCAGAACTAGGAGAGAGAATAGGACTGAATAAAAAGATCTGGGAATTATAGAGATGATAATAAAATTCATGGCCTCTGATGAGATGAGGAATTGAGAGATTGTAGAAAGAAAAGTCCTATGGAAAAACTTCAGGGAACAGACACATTTAGTAGATATGTCACAGAATGTGCTTTGTCTTTCATTCTTGAAGAGGACCATGACATCAGGAAGATGATGACAGAACTTGCAGTTGACTTTGATTTGAGTGAGGGAAGGCTATGTAAAGTCAGCAGCCTCACTTTCTCCTCCAGAGTCATCTGGATCCAGCGGCCAGATATTGATCAGGACAACTGGATATGGCCCAGGATGCAGTGAGAGATCTTGGCCCTTTTAAGCTAAGGTCTTTTTAGGTTCTCACTTTGAATGAGGCAGCATCCATTCAGAGAATAGGCCTCTTTAAAAAGCGATTCAACTTAACATTTACTAACCTTGTGACCTTGGGCAAATCACTTAACCCCAATTGCCCTGCCTTCCCTCCTCAAAAAAAAAAAAAAAAAAGCAAGAAAAAAACTAAGGGAATCAAAGGATGGCCCCTTTAATTGAAAAAAAAAATCAAACTGGGAGGAGAAAACCCTCAGGGTTGCTGGCCAAAAAAAGAAACAGTTACTGTTTACATTCACTGAGCCAGGGGGGCCCAAAAAATAACCATTAAGTGGTGCTCAGGCAGAGATGTATTGTTGCCCAATTCAAGAGATCCAGGGTGAATTGAGTTTAATGTTTGGGAAGAAAATTTAGGCAGTAAATCCCAAGTTAACTAGGTAGCTAGAGACACAGTAAAGACACTGAGAAAATAAATGGTCAAATGAGTAGGAGGAAAATCAAGATATGGCTGTCAGGAAAACTTGGAAGGGAAGACCTATCCTGAAGCAAAAGTTGGTTCTCAATGTCAGATGCTGCAGAGAGGTTAAGGAAGAGGATTAAGAAAAAAGCCATGAGAATTGACAAGAGATCATCGGTGACTTTGGAGAGAATGATTTCAGTTCAATAATGAAGTCAGAAGTCAGATTACAAAGGGTTTAAAATAAAATGAGAAGGCAGGAAATGTAGGCTTGTGTGTGTGTGATGTGTGCATGTATTAGATGTCTAAACTTCTAAACCATAAGGAACCTGCTTTTCCATCATAAGCTTATACATATTTAAATCTTTTCTCTTGAAAACCAAAGATGCCTCTATGCCAGGGGTTATCAAACTTTTTTAAATGCATAAGATGACAACGAAACCCCATTATATTCCAATACAGGGATCAAAATTCTTTAAAAAAAATTAACAGAGCCAAGGTTTAATTAGATTAGAGCCCTACTCTAATCGATAGTTCTGTATATGCTGAACTCCCATTATTCTGCAAAGGTGGAATCCTGTACCTCATAGGTGTGGGCAGCAGAAGTCAAAAAAACAGGCGACTAAAGCTAGGAATACCTGCCAATTATTTAAAATCTCTAATTGAAAAATTAAAAATAAATAAAAATAATAACATTTTTCAAATGGCTCAAAATGCTCTTTTCAAATGAGGAGCAAACTCAAACAAAACAACTATGAACAGATTGTGACTTCAGAAAACTTCAGCAGGTCCAGCTTTTCTGAACTCCTTCCTTAGGCAGGCAGTCACATTCTTCACTAGTGTTTGTCCACGACACAAAGCTGTTGATAGACACAAACATAGTACTATTAAGTCAACTAAACTGTTCATGGGGGGGGGGGAGGAGTGACAAAAACACAGCCCCAGGAAGGAATCTTTTTGTACCCTTGTTAAATTAACATCCTCTGCCTCCCTGTTGCTGATGGTTCATTTGCTTCCATTTGCTTGTTAGCCTCCTCCTCTGATGCTGTAAATCAAACTGTTAAGAGGTGGTTGGAATCTTATGAATTAAGGAATTCTACACAGGGAAACATTCCTACTTCTCTTGGAGGCTACGCAGCTGGCCTGCCCTCCTTTTCCAAGTCTGTGGGGGGGTAAAATCTAGACTTCCACCATCCCTAGAGGTTACACTAAGTTTCTCAGCCACCTTCACATTCCCATGACCTTTTATCATATGGGAATGCTACATAGCCAGAGAGAGTGCCACACACTGCTTTCTACCTGTAATTGTCCCTTTCATATAATTAGATCCTTGGCTTTGAAATGTTACACCCAAGGCCTCCACAAGCCAGAGCCTGCATCCACCAGAAATGTATTAATAATCACTTGCATTCTCCAGGAACTCCAAGCACTGTGCAGACATTATCTCATTACTCCTCCCTCTTCTCCCATTCTCATAGGGAATAGGTAGGAGGAACCAAATTGTCATTCAGAATAAAAGAAATAGTCACACAGAGGATAAGGGATCCTGTGGTCACTCTAGTTACCCAGAGGAACTGGTCTAACTTTCAGATTTTGCCTTGGCAGAGAGGTGAGGGACAATGCAGAATGAGATGTATAATTTCAGACAAATACAATGTGTACATTTACTTTGCTTAATTATGTTTATTTGTAACAAGAGAGGGCCTGTATTTGGTTAAGGTTTTTGTTTTTTTGGTGGAGGAGGAAGTTTAGGGGAATAGAAATAATGAAAGAAAAAAAGGAAAGAACATCAACAAAACATTTAAAAATAAAAAGAAAGTTTAGAAAGGGGACAATCAATGTTGTTATGACCTTGCAAAGAAGCTATAACGTAGACTTATACTTTTTTCCTCTTTTTCTATTCTTCTTTGTCTATGGATGTGGTCATGTTTAGACAGTGTTATCAGTCAAGTTCATAATTAAAAAATCAAGTGACACTACAAGGAATGAATTGTGTGTGTGTGTGTGTGTGTGTGCACATTTTAATGTGGTCCCACATAATTGATGCTTGGTATTTCTAGACCGAAATAACAACTTCAAAACGAGCAAACAAAAATTTGCTTATGGTTTTAGCTGGATTGTTTTATTCAAGTTACTCAAGCATTTGAGTAGGCTAGAAATGAGCATTGATTAAACACATGCTATTTTCATAGCCCTGACAGTGTTAAAGGATCCTTGAAGAATCACATAACTGGGATTATGTTTGTATAAGAGTAGCATGATAGCATGCTTTTTTAAAAACAGTTTTTGAACTCTTTCTTATGTCAAGGCAATAGGTGGTGCTACGGTTAGAATGCCATATTTAGAGTCAAAAAGCCCTGAGTTCAAAACCTGCCTTTGACATTTGTGTGATCCTGGGCAACCTCTCAGCCTCAGTTTTCTCATCAGTAAAATGAAGATGATAATGTCTACCTCATAGGGTTGTTGTAAGGATCAAGTGAGACAACATAGGTAAAGTGCTTGACCAGCCTTAACACACCATATAAATGCTAATTATGGTGAAGAAATATTTCATTAGAAAGGAGAGAAAAAATTCAAAATAAGTTGACACCCGGAAAAAGTCTAATGCTATTTGCAGTGTTCTACACTGGTAGACCTCCACCTCTGCAAAGGAATAGAATAGGGGTAAGGTTGCCTTTTTTTTACATCTCTTCTATGGGGCCAAGTTTAGTTTTTATAATTTCATAACATTCAATTTCAGTTGTTTTGGTGTTGTTCTTTCCATTTTTACATTGAAGTAGTCATTAAGTATGTGGTTTTCCTGGCTCTGTGTACTTCACTTTTCATTTGTTCATGCATCTTTCCATGCTTCTCTGTATTCATCCTGTTTATAATTTCTTCCAACACAGTAATATTACATTAAATTCCAGGGTGGGGGGAAGAGAATAAGCATTTATATAGTGCCTATGATGCCCTGGACATTGTACAAAGCCCCCTCCAAATATTATTTCACTAGGTCTTCACAACAACACTGTGAGGTAGGTAGGTACTGTTAGTATCCCCATTTTATATTTGAAGAAACTGAGGTGAACAGAAATCTGGTGATTCACCCAGGGTCACACAACTAGTAAGTATCTGAGGTCAGATTTGAATTCACATTTTCCTGAATCCACTTAATGACCTTGAAGTGGCAAACAGTAGGATATCTATACTGTCTAGGGGCTTCTTTTGAGGCATAATGAATGATATGAATGAATGAATAGCTAGATACTGACTAGCTGGGGTTGGGTCCTGGGACTTTCCCTACAGTTAAATTCAAGACTGGTGTTTGGAGCTTCCCAAGAAGTTCAGTCACTACTAGCTTTCCTCCCACTTACTTTACCCTACCCCTACTACCATACTGGCCAAGCAGAAAGCTGAGAGATGACATGCTCTTGAAACCTTCACCATCTAGATTGTCTTAGACCAGGACCAAAACTAGCCTTCCCGCAGTATTGTGTGCTTAGACATGAATGATTCTCCAATAGACTTTGGGGATCACCAAGTGGCCTGAGGAATTTTACTTTGTTCTAATTGCTATTGAAACAGTGCTTTAATGGGAACACAGTGGGCCATTTTAATACACACCCCCTCCCCCCAGGAGACAAGTGAAATGGGAGAAGAAAGTAAGGATAAACTCCTATCTTAGACTAAACATTGACCTCCAATGTGTAGAATTAACTCAATTAAGGCAATTCGTTCGAAGGAAGAGAAGACACATATTCCAGTGAACTGATTAGCTTGCCTTTTCATGCAAGCTCCTGTACAGATTTTTTAATATTTGCATATTAATTTATACATATTGTTTTTCACTGTGCTTTTCCCCGTATTCACAGAAAACCCCTATATATTTAATTATTTACTTCTAAGACAATTCAGCCTCAAAGGTCATGGCATACCTCAGAGTTTGTTTTCAATTGTGAGATTAGGAACCATATAGGGAAATTTTCATCATATTATTGGGGGGGGGGGTGACAGCTTTATCTGCTCACTTACTAAATGCACTGGAAAGTAAGCACAAATGTGAGTGTGTTAATGATTGATTGGCTAGAGAGCCTATTAGGTAACATTGTCCAGAATAAATTCTGTCTTTTCCTCTAAATATGTGATTACAAGTTTGTTACATTTCCAAGTGTGCTTTTAATTATATCTTGGTCAAATGGATTTCTATGGGGGTACAACTTTATAAGTAAAATTAATAGGAAAATGAGACCTTGCATATGTAGCAATTCACTTTATAGATACCTTCAGATAGTCCTTTCATCTACATGTCAAGGAATATGTGTAACAGTATAATAATAATTGTTGAATTTTAAATGAGTGATTGGGTTCATATCTCACCTCTACCATATAGTAACTATGAGAACTTGAGCAAAGACTCACTTAACCTCTCTGGGTGTCTTGTTCCTCATCTAAAAAATGAAGAAGTTGCATTAGATGACCTCTAAGATCCCTCCCAGTTCTAAATCTATGATCTCATGAACTTACCACTATGTCTCTGAGTCTGACTCATCACTATGTCTCACTGATTAAGAAATAAAGGGAGTTTTTAGTAGGGAAAAAAACCTGACTTTTGAGTTAGTAGACAGGCACATAATCTTTTAAATCCAAGTTGTGCTCTGGAGGTTTGGGAGTTCCTGATATGTATTGACAGTACTGACCTAGAATACTCTTTCAAGGGAGGGATATTCTCAGGGTTGATTCAGTAGCCAACCAAAAAAAAATTCCTCCTTTGATTTGACAGTGGCTGCATCTGGAAGATTTTATTTTCCAGATGCTTTTGTATGTGTATGTGTTTAGTATATGTTTTTTCCAATCATATGAATATTAACTAAAAATATGACAGCTGACATAGTATTGAAGCAAAAACAAACTTTCAATAATAGATTTTGTTCATTTGGAGCAAGAGTGTTTACCCTGTTTTATTTACTTTGTGAAACCTTTCATGAGTTGCATTTGTTTTGGCATAAGGTTTGAGCATGAGGTCTTTGTGCAGGTTTCTGGTTTCAGTCACCCAATTTCTTTTTTTGCAGATCATTTCTGAAGAGTTATCCCTCGTACCTTTAGACTAGTTCTAGTTCTTCCTTTTGTTCTCTGATAGATTGCTTCTAATCTGTGAATTGGGGTTGGAAAGTGGGATAGATAATCCTTTTCTCCACTTGGAAGTCTTATTTTAAATGAAAAAATAAGTTTCATTTGGATCCCTCATGAAACAGTAGTTAACCTTGGCTGTTAGGGTGGGGAGACTAGCATCCTTAACATGCACAGTTGTTAGTCTAAGCACAGAGAAAGGCTCAATCCTGGAATAACAGGAGGATTTCATGCAGAAAGTTGGGGAAGGCATTCCCACAGCCAACTTGCATTGTGTGTGCCTTAGCATGATTTAGCCTTTCATTTAACAGTCAGTAAATGTCCAGACAAATGCAATTGGCAGAAATTTTATGAGAGGAAAGACCATTCATCATATGTGTACCATCTCTTCCATGCCCCCTGCTAATACTGGTCCTGGCTCTCTTACTCATTCCCTACTGTTATTTCTCTGTTGCTGTTCCCAATATATTCTTCTTCTAGAAAGATTAGAAGTCTTTTGACTCTTCCCTCATACACATCTTCATTTATCCAATGTATCAACAAATTCTCTCATTCCTTCCTTCAAAATGTATCAATTCAGCTACTCTTTCCATTCCCATTCCCATTGCCACCATTTTAATCCAGGTCCTCATCACCTCATGATTAGACCTTAGTGCAACCCACGGTCTTCCTGTCTTTAATTCTCTCTCAGTCTACCCAATCATACCCATGATAAAATCCCTAAAACACCATGTTATTCCCTAGTGCCTCACAAGGTTGACTTCCCCAGGGGCTGGGTTTTTTTCCTTCCTCAGCCACAACAAACCACTAAGATAGTAAACTAAGGCAAAAGGATGTTTCAGTCTATACCAGTAGAGTACCTACCACCCTTATGAAATAATAGATCCACAAAGGACTGAAATATCTTCCTGTGTTTAAGGATCAAAAACAGATTTCCAATTAAGATGGCAAGATGAAAAATTGCAAAATAACCATGCTTCTCACATTTTCCTTAAAAAAAAAGACAAGTTATATTAAAGAAAAGGGAGAAAAAATAATGGCTAAAAACTACTCAAGATAATTAACATTTGCTTTAAAAAAGAAAAGAAAGAAAAGTTAGCAAAGCAGAGTGCCAGTAGAAATTTAAAAACAGAACAAAACTAAGGGGTGATTAAGACAACTAAAGTACTAGAAGTCACAAAGATGGAGAAATAAACAATGTAAGATATCCTAAGAGGTAGTCTTAAATGAATAGATGAAAGAGATTAAGTAAGAATTAACACTTATAAAGAAAATCATAAGAAAAATTGCTAAAAACAATTAAATCGTGAAAGGATCTAAGACTGGAGTTTTAGGCTTTAAATGACCAGGAAGAAATAATTTCTTTACTGACCATTTATGGAAATTTTGAAAAAATAGAAGCAACCAGTGGTAGGCCCATCCATGACTGTTGAAAAAATTAGATAGCATTGGCCAAATAGGATACAAGTGACTGATAAGGAAAATAGGTCAAAATGAATTAATCTCAGGTTTACTGTCATGGAGAAATAAAACATCAGTACTATATTCTAGGAAATTATTTAAGAAGCCTTTCTGCAATTATCCAAAGCAAGAGAGAAAATACAAATCAACTCTGATATGGAAAATTTTTAAATTTAACTTTCAAAGATACATGAATAAACTCTAACAACACAGTGGCAAGAATGTAATCCTGCAAGCTGCAAGAAGGAAAATATATTTGACCAAAGATCATCAATCAAGGTCATAGAAGATTTCTCCAAGGAAACAAGGAATGAATGGAGAAATTAAATATAATGTGTATAAAATTAAAAACATGCATGACAACGTGAATCAAGAATTATCTATCTAAGAAAACTAAATATTCTGTTTGAGGGTTAAAAAGGACTTGGAAGAGTTTTCACAATGACATTTTTCAAAAGAGTAAGGCCATTGTGTGGAAAAAATATAGGTACTTAAAACCACATTTTTCAGTGAAGATAAACCAGTTCATTTCTATTAAAAAAGCAATTTATCAAGTACCTGAATATACATGCTGTAGATGTATGTATGACTGTATTTAAAAAGAAAATAAAAACAACTGAGTTTTGTAAGTATACAGATTCAGAAGAAGATATAAAATGTATTATAATTTTGTTTTATTTTGTTAAAAATCTATGTTGCAATTTTTAAAGCTATAACCCAATTCAGATTTTAGAGTTGAAGACACTTCTATTCTGAATTATAATGAACCCCCAATGATGTGTCCTTTTTCTTTAATTAGCCAGAGGACACAAATCAGAATAAAGGCATTAATGAAAAAGCACAGTAAGGAAAGATAATATGGAACATTTCACCACAGGAATCTGGTGCATCCTCTTCCACAAATATATACACTGAAAGATTGGACATGCAACAGGGATCATATGTATTACAGACACAGAATATACAAGTAGCCAGCTTATACACATGAAGGGACAATTCTTACAAGATAACTCGCATCTTCTCATGCTCCCACTTAGTGAGACACTTCCATTGGGCATGTTGCTCAGCTTATCTCCTGGTACTGCTGGGCACATAGACTCAGTTACATCCTGCTCTGCTGGTTACCTGTAGTCTTGGGTTGGTGTCAAACTCACCCAGCAGTGTTTTCTAAATGTTTCTCCCTGCTGCCTGGCTTCATCATTTCAGGGTCACCTGTGGACCAGCTTCATTCTGGTAGCCTTGGAAGACAAATACCTTTTTAGCCAGAACCAAACATATTCATATAATAAAAGCCAGGCTTTTTTTTTCCTCTGGCTAAAATTGTCTTGGCTTTTTTTGTCTGAAAGATCCAACTCTCTAATGTAAGGTTGAACATTTTCTGGTTTAGAATGTAAATTAAGTCAAGCCAGAATAAAATATAAGTTTATAAGATCAGGTCATTTTATTCCCATCCACCTGTCTTTTTATTCTTGCTTTCATCATGAGTATCTGTGAAATTTTATGCCATATTTTGGCCAGAGAGATTGTTATTTCCCCACAAGAGTATATAGTTAAGCAAAACAAGCCTACATATTTGCCATGTCTGAAAGTGCCCTGTTCCTGTAGTCCACCACCTCTCTGCAGAGAGAAGGAAATTTTGTTTCATTGTTGAGCCTCTAGAATCCAAATTGGCAGTTTCATCAATCAGGGTTCTGTTATCTTATATGTACAGTGTTCTTTTACATTAGTGTGACCATTGTGAAAATTGTTCTCTTGGTTCTGCCCACTTCTTTTTGTGTCAGTTCATACAAATCCTAAATTTCTCTGAATTTTTCATAGTTGTTGTTGCTTTTGACACAAAAATATTCCATTACATCAATACATTGAAATTTGTTCAGTCATTTACCAATTGATGAACATTTCATTTCAGGGATTTTGTTTCTGCAAAAAAGAGTTTTCAATATATGAGACATTTATGTGTTTGACATCTTTGGGGTATGTGCTTAGTAGTGATACTTAAGTTATGTATGATTCTATAATGTTTTCCAGAATAATTGGGTCAGTTCACATCTGCAACAGCAGTGCATTCATATTCCAATCTTCCTACATTCCCTCCATCATTTATAATTTTCTTCTATTATTGTATTTGCTTATTTGATGGGGGTACAATGAAACCTCAGAGTTTTTTTTTAATCTGCAATTTCTCTTATTGGTGATTTGTAGTATACTCTTGTGTTGATTAACAATTTAGGCTTTTTCTCTTGAAAAAAAATCTGTTTTCTTCCTCATTACATAAGAAGAAAAAGCATAGAATTGTAAAATTGTTCTAATATGAGAGCAATTTCATTCTCATAGTTATGTAGTGTTTCAGGAGTAATGATGAGAAAATAGATCCAAGGAACATAGATTTAGAACTAAGAAGGGTCTCACTGATAATTATTTCCAACCCCCTAATTTAAAACTCTGTTTACCTTATAACTTTGGTCCTTTGGAGTTTTCTAAATTTGAAATTACTCATTTTCATTGCTTGAGTCACTGAAATAAAAAAAATCAATTCCCTGTTCCTTCTCATGAGAATGTTAACTGTAAAAGCTTTACCCACCTTTGCTTTCCAGCAAAGAAAAGCCTATGAATCTCTATCATCCCAATAATCTTTGTTAAGTACTAAGACCTAGAATTCAGAGAAAGCCCAAAAAAACACTCTGAGCCAGCTGTAGCTCCTAACAACCTGGGAGAGTGATTGGAAATAGGGAGCAACCATTTCCTTGGTTTACCTGACTTTCCTCAAGTCTGCTAAAATCCTGCCTCCATAGGAAATCTTTCCCAGCCCTTCTTAATTCTGGGGCTTTCCCTCTGTTCATTATCTCCAATTTATCCTGTATAAATCTTGTTTGTACATTGCTATTTGCATGCTGTTTCCTCCATTAGACTGTGAGCTCCTTGACAGCAAGAATTGTCTTTCACCTTTCTTTGTATCATCAGTACCTAGCACAGTTCCTGGAGCATAGTAGGCACTTAATGTTTTGTTTGAATGTGTTGTTTTTTTTCTTGACTTATTTTCCCCTAAGGGATGAATCTGGAAGAAGGGAACATTGTAGCATGGGTAGGGAGTTTGAATTATAGAATCCTAACATTATTCTTCTCCTTCAAGTTTATTGAATGTTTTTGTTTTACCATGGAGGTAAAACTGTAATATTCTGCAGCACAGCTTTTTAATACTCATTTCAACAGGTCCAACCTGGCTTCCATCAGAGTTTTGTTGTACATGCTCATAAAACCAGGTGCTATGGGTGGTATGCTCTCATATTTCTAGGTCTCTCTACTACCAGGGTTGTCTGTTCTATAACTAAAACACTGAATTGTGGTTGTTTCAGGAACCATGGACTTCACTCACTCTCTAATCCTCATTATAGTCCAAATCAAGCAGATGAAGGGCAAGGTAGAGAAAATGAAGATACAGTAGACAGGTAGACAGGTTCTGCAATTTGCTTTTGACCTAGACAAAGTAAGATCTCTATGTACCAAACACTTAGCACCATTGACTTCTTACTTCCATAGCCTCAGAATGCTATCTCTGCCCCCCAACAAAGATAAATTGGGGCGGCATGGGGAGAAGGGATTCAGTTTTCTCCTAGAATTCCAAGTGGCCCCAAGGTCACCTCATGAGGTTCTGAATCCCCTGGGCCTCTGGAAAAGCATGTGGTTTTAAGGGAATATTTAATACTAAGGAAAGAAATGAACCTAATATCCCAGGGCTTCAGTTTATGCAAAATGAAAGTATCCCCTATTATGGTCATAGCCTTTAGTGGCCAAAGCAGGACTAAAACCTAAACTAAAGTCCTAGTAAGGACCTTACTTATTTTTAGTGAAATATGTTGCCTTTGTAAAAACATATCAACTTTTCAGCCCACAGACATTCTAAGAGCGGGTTACTCAAACTACAGCAATACCTTTCATGATTCTTTCCATTACTGTTCGAAGCAGACATAGCAGAGAAAAAGAATGAGAGTGGCAAGCTGTTGGACTATATGCTCTGTCTTTCTGTTTGAACTGAAACTAAAGATTCATAGGTACCTTAAGAATCCTGCCTTAAGAATCCTATTACAATAGGATTTTTTCGTCCTGCAGGGGATTTCCAAAGAAGACTGGCAGAACTGCTAGGATAGCCTCTGATGAAGAGATTCAAGGCACAAAGGATGCTGTCATTCAAGACCTTGAAAGGAAGCTTCGCTTCAAAGAGGACCTTCTGAACAATGGACAGCCGGTACTTAATTATGAATGTGGGCCTTGGACTTCAAAGGGTCCCTTGGTTAGCTGCTTGGAAAGCTGTTGCATATACTTTATTAACCACATTTCTTAACATCCTTTGGGTTTGGTTTTACCTTTTGCTTTAAATCTCAGAGTTCTTATTCCGAGTTTGGAATTAGGGACATAGGAGGAGAGAGAAGAACTGGAATGACATTATACTTCATCCACACAACCTTTGATGTACTCTTCTGAACCTTTTGTCTCTTTGAGCTATGCTGAGGGGGAATAAAAAAGGCAAAATTGGGTCTGAGGGGGGAAGGAGGAAAGATGGAGAGGACAGGGATACAAGCAAATTAAATTGAAGGTGGGGGAGTGCTCTGAAGTGGTTTGTATCTACCCAGGAATATATGATAGATTGAAGGCTTCTGAAAGAAGAGCCGTATTTATTCCTCCTCCCACCTTCAATACTGCTCCTACATGTGTTTTTAAATAGAATTAATTTATTTTTACTTTTCAACATTCACTTCCATAAGATTTTAAAATTTAAATTTTCTCCCTCTCCTCCCTGCTCCCCAAGATGATATGCAATCTGATATAGGCTTTACTTATACATTCGCATTAAACATGTTTTCACATTAGTCATGATGTAAAGAAAAATTAGAACTAATGGGAGAACCACAAGAAATAAAAAACAAAAAGAGAGAGAGCAAATAGTATGCTTCGATCTGCATTCAGACTCCATAGTTCTTTTTCTGGATATGGATAACATTTTCCAATCTGAGTCTTTTGGAGTTGTCTTTGATCCTTGCATTGCTGAGAAGAGCTAAGTCTATCAAAGTCAGTCATCACACGATGTGACTGTTACTATGTACAATATTCTCTTGGTTCTGCTCATTTCACTCTGCATCAGTTCATATAAATCTTTCCAGGTTTATATGAAGTCTAAAGTCTGCCTACTCATCATTTCTTATAGCACAATAGTAGTCCATTATATTCATATACCACAATGTGTTCAACCATTCCTTAATTGATGGACATCCTTTCAATTTCCAATTCTTGGCCACCACAGAAAGAGCTCCTATGAATATTTTTTGTACATGTGGGTCCTTTTCCAGTTTTTATGATCTCTTTGGGATACAGACCTAGAAGTGGTATTACTGGGTCAAAGGGTGTACACAGTTTTATAGCCCTTTGGGCATAGTTGCAGATTGCTCTCTAGAATGGTTGGATCAATTCACAACTCCACCAACAATGCATTAGTGTTCCGATTTTCTCACATTTTCTCCAATATTTATCATTTTCCTTTTTTGACATGTTAGCTAATCTGATAGGTGTTACTACATGTACTTTTTATATGATACATTTTTCATTAGTATAGGTTTTCTTCTCCCCACCACCACAGACCATTCCAGTCAGTTGTGCCAGACCACAGCTACCACAGCTACATGCTGACCTAGGGATTAGAAGGAATGAAGTTATTTTTTTAAAAACAGAAGTCCCTCAACTCTCTTATTAGTTTGCTAAGCAGCCAGCCCCTCCCCCTCAAAAAAAGAAGTAGCTAGAGAAAAATTAAATGATCTTTATACCACAGAAAAGCTAAATAAAGAAACTCAGGGTCTTATAAGAAGGTACAAGATGTTTTCTCTGCTCCACTAGACACAACTATTTCTTCTTCAGTGTTCACTGCTGGCCTCCTCTCAATAGGTCCCAGTCCTCTGAGGCAGTTGGGGAAAGTGGGACTAGAGAATTCAGCTGCTTCCCAGGCAGAGAAAAAGCTTTCTTGGGCTTTTGTCTGGGCTGAGCACCATGAATTAGTACCTGGTTTTTAAATGGAAGGAGAAAGCATTCTTGGTATGAACTTGCCTGGTCAGGAGTCTCTTTCAGAGTAAAAAAAAAATCTCCACTCCAGGCATATTTCCTAAAGATGTTTATTATCAGGGTAAAGTAAAGTAAGAATACAGAACCATAATATGGCCTAAGCAGAGGAAAGATACTGAATGCCAATTTTTATTGGGAGAGCATCCTAATTTCACTTCAGGAGAAATAGAACACAAATGAAAATCTGCCCATAATTCTTCTGCCTGCAGAAGTCACAAAAGGAAAATATTGACTTCTTGCAATGAGTACTTGAATGTGTAAATGATCTGGAAAAGCTCCCTGACTCTGTCAAGTATAAAAGCCCTTGTAATACTAAAACAAATACTTCAGTCAACTTCTTCAAGCCAGGTAAAGGTACCGTTCCTGTTTTGCTTTGTTTTGTTTTTCCCAACATGGAATGTCTCTTGTTTGGAACAAGTCCACAGGCTGTACTTTTTTTTTTGCCTTTTTTGGAGGGCAGGGCAATTGGGGTTAAGTGACTTGCCCAAGGTCACACGGCTAATTTGTGTCTGAGGCCATATTTAAATTCTGGTCCTCCTGATCAGGGCAGGTGCTCTATTTGCTGTACCAGCTAGCTGCCCCAAGGCTGTGCATCCCACTTCAACAGTGAATGGCACTCATAAGATACTTTGAAATATTCATATTTGCTAACTTAAAACAAATGAATCAAGGTTTCCCTATATGGAAGAAGACATTCTCAAGAAAAAAAAGATTTTGTTTTTGCTTCTTTATACAGGGAATTAACTATTATTTCCATGGGGCACAGTAATAATAATAGCTGACATTTATGTAGAATTTTAAGGTGTTTTGCAAAGTAATTTACATGTATTATCTCATTTGAGCCTCCCAACTACCCTCTGATGCCGGTGCTATTATTATCTCTATTTTGCAAGAGACTAGAGAGGTTAAACAACCTACCTAGGGTCACACAGCTAGTGAGTATTTGAATCAGTTCTTATACTTATGTATTCCTGACTCTAAGCCCACTGGCTGCTTCAGTGACCCACTGACACAGGACACAAAATTTAAAATACAGCTGACTTAGTCTCAAAGCCTATTCCTTAATGAATAGATTTCATATTGGTCTTAGTGGTTTTGCTGTGAACTAATAATGACATACTTTAAATAGAAGTAGTATGGCTATTTTGAAAGGTAGCTTTGTGAGGTGTTCAAGACATGGCAATTAATTTATTTCACCTTTTTTCTAGAGATGAGAGAATTCATTTGAACACTGACACCTTCCTTGTTGAAGACTCTTCACTGCCCCTGCTAGCCCCTACCTTTTCCTTTACATTCACATACACACACATACAAACAGTACAAACACACTTTATCTGAAGTTGGAAATTGTTTAAGCTTTGGGGCTGTTTTTAATTTGACACATTCCTGGTTTCACTTCCTGGTTATAACTGAGACCAGCACCAGACCAATACTGGGAACATCACAAGAAAGTCCTACTTTTGTAAGTTTTCTCGTCATGTTTTCTTAACCATAATGCTTCTAATAAACTTGAGGTCCATGTTCAGAAATTTTTAAGTTTAGCTGGATTGAATCTTCAGACTTAGTGGGAATTTGGGTAAGGATGAGTAAAGGCATATTTCTGCCTGAACAGTGTACAACGCATGAGGGTAACTTTGAAGTTGGCCATGATATATTTCCATAATAAGCCCTTTCCAACATATAGAGCTTAGGAGAGAAGAGCCATAGTAATCTGGCAAGTCTTATACAGTAATAGTCTGGTAATGTATTTCTGAAATGTTCATTTATAGAGGATCATAGATAAATAGTTAGAAAGGACATCAGATTCCCTCTCATCCAGCCTCCTCATTTTATACATTTAAAAACTAAAATTTACAAAGGTTAAGTGATTTTCCTAAAGTCACACAGGCAATAAGTTTAAGATGTGGGTTTTGATGAATTGATGCTGAGTGAAGTGAGCAGAACCAGTAGAACATTGTACACAGTAACAGCCACAGTGTGCAATGACTGGTTTTGATAGACTTAGCCCTTCTCAGCAATGCAGAGATCTAAAACAATTCTAAAGGACTCATGGTGGAAAATGCCATCCACTTCCAAAGAAAGAATTAGGGAGTCTGAATGCAGAGGGAAGCAGACTATTTTCTTTTTTTTGTTTTTTTCTTTCTTTTTTTCATGGTTTCTCCCATTGGTTATAATTCTTCTATACAACATGACTAATGTGAAAAATGTTTAATAGGAATGTATATGTAGAACCTATATCAAATTGCACACTGTCTTGTGAAGGGAGGGGGAGAAAATTTAAAACTTATGGAAGTGAATGTTAAAAACTAAAAATAAATAAACTAACTTACAAAAACAAAAATAAAAAAGATGTAGGTTTTGAACCCAACATCCTCCAATTTGTGATCTTCCCACTGTACCAGACTGAAAAATATGACTATTTTCCTTTGCTTAGTGATCAACCAGTCAATCTTCAAATTGAAAAATGAGTTGGCAGATGATACCCTGGCAAATGTCTTTTCAAAGTCCTGTCTAAACTGTTCTGTTCATATCGAAGAGTCTGTGTGATTGTTATATATATATATCTCACACCTCAAATACCAAATACTAGAGATCCTTTGAAATTCTTTAACATGTAAAAGTTAAAAAGTAAAGTCACCACCATCAACTAGTCTAAATGCTCCCTTCTAAAGGGTCCCCAGAAGTGTTATGAGGTCACATGGAAAACTGGGAGAAATAAATTTCACTGAAGCTCTATTGCCATTGTGAATATTTGCATTTGCCTTCAGCATTAAAGCCATGAAACACATTCCCCACACACATACACATGTGTTTTCCCTGCAAGTTTCTGCCTCATATACTCACCTTAAATCCGTTGTGTCCCACCAGGTGGCTCTCAAAATTAATGACCTCATTACTCAACATTGGGTTATGTCTTCAGGAATAGCAGAAAGGCAAAGGAAAGGACAACTGAGGCACAAGAGAAAAATCCAGAGCCTCTTCTCCTATAGCTGGATGAGGGTGGCAGGGTGGGAGTTGTAGAAAGATGCCTGTTTTGTTACTCTTATTTTCATGAAGCAGCATAATCTCTAATCTCATCCTGTTTTCGACATCTTGGCTGCCCCTCTTTAGAGGTTAACCTATGAGGAAAGAATGGCTCGTCGACTGCTAGGTGCTGACAGTGCCACCGTCTTTAATATCCATGAACCTGAAGAGGAGCCTGCTACACAGGTGCCGTGTTGTTTTTGGCTTTCTGAGAAAATAGAAAAATTATTACTGTTTGACTTTTGGGATCAGTTCTGCAAGGACTGGGGAAGACTCACAAAGTATTAAAAACCATGACATTCCTCTAATAGTGAGTGGAAATCATCACATGCTTTTCATTTCCTCTCTCCTTTCTCACCACTCCATTTTTTCTCATTTCAAGTAACTTTCTATTTATCCTCTCCTTTCACTCTATTTTTCCCTGACAGGGAAAGAACTCATATCTGTGAAACCTAGAGACCAGGAACCTTTTAGTAATGATGACACAAACTGGGCACTGGGAATAACCCAAAAGGGGAAAAAAATACACACACACACACAAAAATTTCCCTGCCCTCAAGATTAGTCTAATGAAAATTTCTCATTAAGGAACCACAATTTCCTTAATAAAAATTGGGGAATACATATAAAATGCATAAATTTATTTTTTAAAGATAAGAATTGGGGAATTCTACTTGTAAAAGTAGTGTTTTAAGCTTTTCTCGCTGAGGAAAAGCCTTCTTGAACCCAGTGAAATTGCTGTATTATCTTTTATATCTTGTTTTCTGCTACCTGGGCTTTCCAGATGTCTCAAGCCAGAAGAATGCCTTTTAATACAAGTTTAAAGGGTCAAGTAAGCTATTCTTCAGGAGGCCTAGTAAACTACTCCTCATGTCCTATTTAGACATTAGAAATTATGTCCAAAATTTAAATGTTTTCCTCACTTGTGTTAAAAATTAAACCCAACAATTCAATTGTAAACCTCCAGAAATCGTGTTGTTGTCCTACTCACTTATACCACTGGGCTTCACCTTTATTTTTTTCTGCCATTACAGGAAATTGAGTTTCTTCATGCTTCTTCTATAGTGAATTCTCAGGATGGTCAAAAGGTTAACATTTTCACCTTTCTTCTTTTTCTTCTACCTTTCATTCTTCTAGTGTCTTTGTTGTTTTTTCCTATTGCTTCTCTTCTATGCAGATAGCTGTCTTTCACTACCAAAAGTTAATCCTAAGTGACGTTACCAGTTTATATTTTAATATTAATTTAGATGAATAACATTACTGTAACCTCAGACTTACTGTTACCTCAGACTTACTGTTATTTAATTAGGAATTCTAATGTAATTCTATCCTTCTATCGTCAGCTAATGCTTGGTAACCAACATTGCCTTCTTTGACATCTCTTTTGCCTTCTTTGTAAAAGGGTAATCACATTTTCTAATGAAATTTGATAGGCCATAGACAAAGAAGCTGGCCAAATGTTTGTTTTAAAAGATTTATTATATTTTTTCCCTCCTTTCTTAAATGCTGGTGATTTGCTCTTTTTGCATGAATAAACAAACAAGACTGAGTAACTCCCAAAAGAGTACAAACATCTCATAAAACAATTATGTCTATAAGAAAATCAAAGGACATGACAGTGCTCCACCTCCTTTACCCCAAAGTACTGCTGCAAGACTTACTACTGTAAGTCTCAGGAAAATTCTTCTTCTACTATGTGTGACCTATCTACTATAACATAGCCCATTTAAGAGAAGAGGGCAGCAGTTAAAACTATGGTCTAATAACTGAAGGAATATTTTTAAAGTGAACACCTTGTGAATGTTAGACTGCACAATTAGAAAATGAGAAGACCTATAGTTTAACAGTCAGCAAGGTGCCAACATATGTCTTCTACTTAATTTTAATTAGTTCACTTTTAAATCTAAAATTTGGTTGACTTTTTAGTTTGTTTTTTAAAAGAGGGTAGAGAACAGTTCATGACAGAGACAGTATAGAGGAGAAGGTTAGAGGGAGGGCAGGAAAGCCAGGAATTGCCATGAGTGACAGACAAGGACATGGTACCATTTTCTCATTAATCCTTGTGGTAACAGTCATACGTAGACTTACAGCTGTTGACCATATGTATTGTTGCTCTTCTGGAGAGACACACAAACCTAAATCTGCCTTCACCCTAAGGAAAGAAATCAGTGTTGGGTTGGATTTTATTTTTATGAACTGTTCAAAAATAGATGGCCTTGATTTTTTTTGTTGTTGTGGGTTTTTTTTTTTATTTCTGAGAGAAAGAAAAGAAAAAGAAACCAATAGTCATAATTTTTTTGGATGATGGGACTTGAAGACAATTTGAAATATTATATATACACATTTCCAGATGTTCTTTGTTTTATAAGGAATTTTACTTGGGCCCAGATTATATCTTTCATCTATGTAACATCATTTTTTCCACATGTAAAAAAGCCCAATATCTTTTAAATACCTTGTGATAGAGCTTGTGAGATACACTGTACCACATGAGAAAGGATTGTTGGATGCTAACATGGCCTTTCTTTGCTTACTGCAGGAGTATAAAGTCTCCAGCTGTGAGCAAAGGCTCATCAGTGAAATAGAGTACAGGCTGGAGCGGTCTCCCCTGGATGACTCAGGTGATGAATTGCAGCAAGGAGATGGGCCAGTGGGGAATGGAGTGGCACCATACTTTGAGACGAAGCTGAAACATTACAAGATCTTTGAGGGCATGCCAGTGACATTCACGTGCAGAGTGACTGGGAATCCAAAGCCAAAGGTGAACTGCAATAATAGTTTTCTAAGAGTAATACTTTAACTGCAAGGAATTAGAAATCTCCTTTGCAACAGGTAGTACATGATGCAGATGGAGAAAGAGCAGAGAAGATGCAGAATATCCTGTGTATTCTGGAGATTCCTAAGAAAATACTTTTCTTTCTCAAACTCTTCCCTTTTAAAGTTTTTTTTTTCATTTCTCCTGATTGCATCAGGGAAAAAGTCTAACATAAGCAGAATTAGGTATAATGTGAATTTGCAGGTAACTTACCAGGAAAAATGAGCATGAATAAAACTCCATTTTGAGGATTCATGCATTCAGAGATAGAAATGTAGCCTTTTACTCCTTTGGAAAAAATAATTTGTTGGGAAATTTTTTATTACAATAGTGCTGCTAATACAATGCTTCTTAAACTGGGTCCATGAGCATTTTTTTTCAAATTTTCAATATAATTACTTTCCTGTGTAGTTCTGTGTATTGTATTTTGTGCATATAAAAACATTGTTATGAAAAGGGGTTCATAGGCTTCTCAGGACTCTCAAAGAGCTCTGTGACACAAAAATGGTTAAAAACCCCTGTCTAAAAGGCTGAATTTTCCTATCCATGTGTTCTAACTTGCTTTTACTGTATTAGATTATGAAAGTGATTTTTTAAATAGTAAGTGAATAAAAGAGTGCCCTTTACTGTCATCACCAAATACTCACTATCCCCTATGGGTAGTTTGGCTTCTGAAGATTTTAATTAGCTGGAGATACTAAACACAAATGTACTTACTATTTAGTGCAGAAATCATTTATCTAACTCTTTCATGAAACTCTTAAAGGTCTTTCATTTCTCTGTATATCAGAGAATTTATATTGTTATAGGATTCCTATATTTATATTGTTATAGGATTCCTATAACAATCAGTCTTTAACACTAGCTTTTCAGGGAATGAGAAAAAAAAATTAAAGTAAAATTGAATCCAGTGTTACAGGAACCTAAACAGAGATAATCACACAATCTCTACTCGATCTTTTATCCTTAAATGTCCTAGGATTATAGAAGGTTAAATTAGGGTTTAGAAGTTTTAGTTTCTTTCAGGAGAGAATAATAATCGATACAATAATATTCTTCCTTTCCCTTGGGCATATCAGCAGTGGTCTCCTGGAGCTAGCTGGTAACAGTATTTGGAAGCCCATTGTTAAATTTTCAGGATGAGCATTCACACCTTGGGCATTCCGCCATGAATGGAACAAATCAGGGATTGATTTGTTGACCTGTTGTTGGTTAGGCTTTAGAAGATAATGGAGAAAATGTTAACAATACAGATTAATCTTAAAAGGGCATTCGGGTATACATTCCCCCTCCCCCACCCTTGTTAAACATTTACTAGCACACCTCTGTCTAAGGCAGATGTTCATGTTACTATTTATGTTTATTAACCCCTTCTCTCTTTTTCATTCATTAAATAACTAGGTCAATCTAAATTATCTTAATGTGTTAACCAAAGGTGAAGTAATGGTGATGTTCTTTTTAATACAGTATATGACAAATACCATGACATGCCACAGAATAAGCCTGCATTGTTGCTGGGATTCAAGTCCCCCTCTTAATATATACCAGTTGTGTGACTCTGGGCAACTCACTTAGCTTCTCCATGTTCCTAGACAACTCTTTCAGATTAAGTTGTGGAATGGTTGGTGTTCCATTTGCATTGGTGGAGGAATTTCCCTCACTAGGAGTTTGTTACATAGATGAAAACTTGGATCTGCCTCATATGTGCCTTCCACCAAAAAAATAATAACTAACTATATATTTCTCTCCTTATAGGCATCTTCTATCTTCAGATTATTTACCAAAAATGCATGTTTAAAATTAATATTTGCTTTTACATCACCTTCCTTTGCAAACATATCCATCACTCCTTCCTCCTTTCCCCAGGAATCTACCCCCTTAAAAAAAAAGTGGAAAAAAGCATTTCAGCAAAATTCTATAACCCATTCAACTGTCTGCCAATGTTCCACCCTCATGATCTCCCTAGTTCCATGAAAAAATAAGGGAGGGGGCAGCTAGGTGGTGTAGTGAATAGAGTACCGGCCCTGGAGTCAGGAGGACCCCAGTTCAAATCCAGCTCAGACACTTAACACAAAAACCTAGCCATGTGACCTTGGGCAAGTCACTTAAATCCAATTGGCGTACCTTCCCTACTCCAAAAAAAAAAAAAAAAGAAAAGAAAAAGCGAAAAAATGAGGGAGGTGCATTTTGAGAAATATATATTAAAATAATTAGATAACTAATGTTAAGCAAAGTAAGGGTCGAGTAACCTCAGAAAGTTTGTGAAATATCAGAGTTCAAATACTTTTTAAAGCCTCAGAAAGACAGAATCACCAACATATATTTGTAATTTATATTCACATATATATACATACATTTATATATATGTATATATATATATATGTGTGTGTGTGTGTGTGTGTATATATATATATATATATATATATATATATATATATATATATATAATTCATTCCCCTAGATCCTTAGTTTACAGATTCAAATATGCTCTTGGCCTATCATATGTACATACAGAGGTTTGCCAGGTTGTCATCTCAGAGGTCTGAATGAGGAACAACCACATTTCTAGGACTAGAGCTGAAAAATGAGGCTTATAACATATTTGTGATGCTACCGTGAGGTACTGAGGATGTGATGAGCACCTAGTGGGACATAAGCATAATAACATTTCAAATGATTTGTTACTGAAACAACTAGAAATAGACCCAGACATCCTAAAATTCATTTCTTAGCTCTTTTTTAAGAAGATCAATGTATTTCACATCTTTTGAAACTGTTGTAAAATTGAACTCGGGTCTTTTCCCATTCTCCCACAGTGATAGGGAATGGATACAGACCTAGATCTGACAAAGGTCAGATCTGCAAGGATATGACTTTTACCTTTATCTTTCAAGGAATCTTTGGGGTGCCTTGGGGAATACAGTAGGCATGTGGCTCACAGTCAGGGGAAAAACTCCCACAAAGTAGCTCATGCATTTAGTTTTCACAGACTATGAAGGTCATGTTTGCAAGCAGGTCACAGAATCCTAGATTTAGAGCTGGAAGAGGTCATCTAGACCAAAGCTGTCAAACACATCTAAGTGCAGCCAGATTAGGATGTATGTAGTAGCAAAGCAGAGTGCTATTTCTTCTGTTTAAATGATATCATTTTCTGATATTAAACCATTTAAGAGTGTCAAAGACTTGGGTGGGAAGAACTTTCCTTTCTGAATCTTTAAAAATAGTCTTCAATGGCTATGGTACCTGCAGGAACAGTTGGCAGATTGCATCTTCATAATTGCTTCCCAAGAAGTTTAAATGACTTGTCCAGAGTCATGTAGCTAGTAAGATTTTGAGTCAGGATTTGAACACCCCTTTTTTCATAGAAAGCTTTTCTTGATCCCCAGATACTAGTGCCTACCCAGAAGCCTCCACCAAATTATCTTGTATTCATGTATACATATATACACACATATATTTTATATACTTAAATGTATATACTGTCTTCCTACAATGAAATATAACCATATTGAAGGCAGGTAATAGTTGGGTTTGTTTTTTGTTTGCTGAAGGCTTTTGGTCTAGCACAGTGCCAGACAAAAGGTGCTTAATAAATATTATTTGACTGATGATAACTATTGTTTTATTTTATTATTATTATTTAATTATTTTTAAGGGAAACCTCTTACCTCCTAAGGCAGTCCATCTTATTTTGGAATAACTGTAATTGTCAGGAAACTTTTGGTTAAATCAAAACTAAATTTGCCCTTTTACAACTCCCAGCAATTAGTACTGCCTTCTGACACCAAAGAGAAAAACTCAAATCTTTCTCTCTCTATGAGAGGCCTACAAAGACTTAAAGACAGGGATTACTCCATCCTCCGAGTCTTTTCTTTAATATTCTCTAAATATCTCCAAATCCTTTAACTGAACTGCATGTCATGATCTAGAGGTCTGTCCGCAACTAGTTTCCAGTGAACAGTGTCCTCCCAAAAAATGTGGTGCCCAAGACAAAATCCAATACCATAGTTGTGATCTGACCAGAGCAGAGAATATCAGCGCTCTCACCTCCTTATCCTCAGCAGCTAAGACTTTCTTAATAATTTTAGATCATATTAGCTTTTATGATTTCTGTACCATACTGTCAGTTGATATACATTTGGTAAGTACCTACTATGTGCCAGGCACTGTGCTAAGTGCTAGAGATACAAAGGAAGGAAAAAGACTGACCCTGCCCATCCAGAGGTTACAGTCTATTAGTAGAGACAATTTGCAGACAATTAGTTTTGTTTTGAAAGATAAAGGCGGCCTTTTGTATATTATTTGCAGGCACCAGTAGGAGTCAGTATGTAGGGAGCGATTGAAGATCTGTCAGCAAGTACCTGTCTGTCAGATCTGTCAAGCACTGTGCCATGTATTTTTTTTTTGCTTTTTTTTTTTTTTTTTGGAGGGCAATTGGGATTAAGTAACTTGCCCAAGGTCACACGGCTAGGTTTTTATTTGTGTGTGCATTAAGTGTCTGAGGCCAGAACCGAACTCAGGTCCTTTTGACTCTAGGGCTGACGCTCTACTTACTGCGCCACCTAGCCGCCCCACTGTGCCAAGTATTGAGGATACAAAAACAAAATTGAAATCATTTCCTGCCCCCAAGTAGCTTATATTCTAATGGAGGGGAGAAGTCCAACAGGGATATGTACAGAATATGTATACAATTAATACAAGAGAGCTTGAGGGGAGAGAGGGAGAATTTTTTATGGGGCAAGATGTAATAAAAGCTGCAAAACTATTCATTCTCTTGGGTCCAGTGATCCTACAACACTATATTTTATAATGTTATCAAAAGGGGAAAAAAACTGCAAAACGTATTCAGAGAAGCTTTATCTATAATAGCAAAAAAAAATTAAAACACATGTACCATTAGGAAATAGTAAATAAAATTTTATATCTAACAGAATGGCATAGTAATCCTCCATAAGAATTGACAGGGAAAATGAAAAGTAGCATTTGAAGAGGTATGTATATATATATATATATATATATATATACATATATATATATATATAGTATTGATCATGATTAATTATATAATTAATCATTAATATAAAGGGACTGATGTATAGGGAATTTCCAGATGAGGAAACACCCTTTATCAATATAGGTTGGCACCTTCTCTACAATGGAAAGTTTTAGAGAATTGCCTGGATCAGAGGGGTCAAACTCAACCCAGCAAAACTCTCTAGCTTAGGCCAGAACCAGATCAAAATGTAATGGGGAAATTTTTAACAACATAAATAAAAATACAACATAGAGACTGTTAATTTGTGGTTTTCTAGGTTAGCATACAGCCTACAGGGATCCATTTTTATTTGATTTTGACACCACTGGGTAGTTAAATGACAGGCCCAGAATAACCTAGCCAATGTGTGTAAGAGGCAGAACCTGCACCCAGGTTTTCCTAACCCCACAATCAGCTTTCTACTCGCTATACCTCGACAACTGTCATACACACATACACCCACACACAAATATATACTCATACATGTATATACATATATATGTGTCTAACTTCAGTTATGTAAAAGAAATCATCGTTCCATCAGACTTTGAAAAAAATATAACATCATAAGTGGGAACAGAAGCAAACAGGATGTTTTTGTAAATTTAACATTGCAGATAATGATATTTCTAGTTTTGTTGTTGTTCAGTCGTTTTTTAGTCATATCTGACTCTTCGTGACCCTATTTGGGGTTTTCTTGGTACAGGTACTAGAGTGATTTGCCATTTCCTTCTCCAGCTCATTTGACATATGAGGAAACTGAGGCAAAACGGTTAAATGACTTGCCTAGGGTCATACAGCTAGTGAGTGTCTAAGGCCAGATTTGAACTGAGGAAGACCAATCTTGCTGACTATGTGGCTTTCTTTTTTTTTCCTATCTGAATGACTTTCTTGTTAATTACTTAGGTCTAAGATTTCATAAAAGGTTAAAAACAAACCTCCTATGCCCTGGAAGATGTGTCACATATGAAGAAGAAAATGAAACAGACACAGTATGGTCTCTTTATTAACTTAATATAAATTAGATACACATATAGAAGAATTCAGTGAAGGAAACTAAACTGATTGTGAATAAATATTTATCTTTTTACATCTGTATATGCTGGAAGAGAGGTGATTGGGGTTTTTTTGGAGGGGGGTAAGGCGAGTGTCCAAAAGCAAGGAGATTCCGGAAAGATGTGAATGGTGATGAAGCAAAGTGGGGCATTTAATGTGAAAAAGAATGATAAGTCTTAGACTCAGATGAGAAACTAAGATTATGCTACAGGAAGAGACTAGACACAATTTCAGTTAAAAATCCCAGGAATTAAAAGAAGGAATAATTTCTAAGTTCAATTACTCCAATGTTGTCTTTTAGATTTACCCCATATTTTAGCAACGTGTGGCTACAACTATGTTTTGTACATACTTTATTTATTCATGCATCTTTCATTTCATTTGGTGTGGGTACACTGTCTCATAACAGATGGCTGCCCTTTCATGCCTTAGTAGATGGTCCTCTAGATTTCCCATGCCTGAAAAATTAAGTACTAACCAACCACATCTAAAGATGAACTTCTCTGAACTGAGCTGGGCTGCTTTTTAGACAGAAGACCAACAGTCTATCACTGGACCTGCATACAAACCCTGGCAGGTATTCCATTGGCATAGCCCTCAAGAAATAACAGTGAGGTGACCCCCCCATAACAATGAGCATCTAAGTGTAGGGTGTTAGTGAAAGAAGTTTTGTATATAACAAAAGATAATATAAAGGCCTTCACTCATCACAAACTGGAAACAAGTGGTTGGAAAGGAAGCTCTTCCATCCCCTTACTATTCATTTATAATTTGCTTTTGCAGATCTATTGGTTCAAAGATGGAAAGCAAATTTCAGCAAGAAGTGATCACTACAGCATTCAAAAAGATCCTGATGGGACCTGCTCTCTCCACACCACAGCCTCCACCCTAGATGATGATGGGAATTACACTATCCTGGCTGCAAATCCCCAGGTAAAAAGAGGTGTGACTCCATGCTAATCAGGCATCCTGACCCATAATTCTTTTACAAGGTCTTCAGTCTAACTGTGGCACTGTTTAGTTGAAAAGTGAAGTCATTGTTTGACTCATGTGAAATTTTGTTTTGTTTTGAAATGCTACCTTGTGGGAGAATGGAGAACCTTTTAGGTGATGGAAGAAATGCCTTAACATTTGCTTTAATTAGCATTTCTTTGTTTCACTTAGCACTTCTAATTAATCACATGACATATGGTTTTAAAGTAATAATTCTAGACAGTCACTGGTGACAGAAATATAAATGTAATGAATGAATTGAGACCTTTAAATATACATTAAATGAATAAATTAATTAACTAATTAGCTAATTGATTAATTAAGCACTTATTGCCAAGTACTGTGCTAAGCACTTGTGATACAAATGGAGAACATGAGACAGTCCTTGCTCTCTAGAAGTTCTCACTATAATTAAGGAACGCAACACATAAAAGACAGCTCAGCCCCAGGGTGGAGAGAAAAGCCTGGAATTCCTGAGGGTGCTATGGCTAGGTGATTTGTCTGAGCTCATTAAGTTGCTTTGGAAATCCATCACAGTGCTCAAGGTTCTCAAAGGCATTGAGGCAAGTCTGCTGGTAAGACCTGGAGGACCTTAGTTAGGATGAAGTGGTAAGTCAGAAGCTAAAGCTTTTATGGTGATTAAGTGGGGTCTAGAATATTTTTTGTGATCTTTCATAAAGGCCTTCACTCATCATATGGAAGGCTAGGAAATAATGGGTATTGAAGAAGCTAGTTTTAATGTCAACAATGTGATAAAGTGTTTTGGAAACCATAAAACACTATTATACAAATGTTAGCTTTTGTTATTACTCCAACCACAAAATGCAGATTTCAACCTCTCCTGGTCTTCCTATTTGATTCTTGCCCACGTTTTTGTATTTATCCTCTACAGAATATCTACCCTAATCTCCTTCCTTTTATTAACTTTGGGTAACCATTATAGGGTTTTCTCTAATTCTTGAAAATTGAAGTTTTTTGAAGGCCAGGATATTTTTTTTCAGGGAGTGAGACAGTTTGATTTATTGATGTTGCTTTGTGAGAACAAATTTTAGCTCAAGGAAGCAGTTTCTCAGGGGAATAGCAAATGGTTAAAAAGTCACAAACCAGCTTTGATGTCAGATGGCAGCAAGAATGTTTGGAGAAGGCGAGCACTAGGCTCTATCTGTGTATAAAGTGAAGATCAAATACCTGGCTCTGAGTTCAAGGCTTGATGGAAGGCTTGGGGAGTTCCTCTTGGGACCCTAGCTAGGGGACATACTCTAAATAATTTCCTCTATACTACATCTTGGAAATTATTGTTGTTATTTTGCTGTAGCCTACTCATAGATATCCACACTTTTTGCTGGTTTTTTTTTTTTAGGGCAATTGGGGTTAAGTGACTTGCCCAAGGTCACACAGCTAGTTTTTGTGTTAAGTGTCTGAGGTCAGATTTGAACTCAGGTCCTCCTGACTCTAGGGCCGGCGCTCCATTCACTGTGCCACCTAGCCGCCCCCACACTTTTTTACACTGCCCTTTGAGTTATGTATAATTTTAATTCTTCTGAGATCATTGTATTCCCTGATTTTAAGACTTATAAAGTTACATGACCAGGAGTAGAATATTGGTATGAAGGAGATGGGAGAGTTTAGAATCATTAAAAGTACCATGATTTCCAAAATGTAATCCAAATCAATCTTCTGTTTCATTCTAAGGTCAGCCTATTATTCATATATAGGGCCCATCCAAAATTAAATAATTCTGTGGGCTGTCCATCCAACTGAATGTTGTTGTGATATATGTCTTAAAATCAGGGAATAATAATCAGGGGGTGGATATTGAATATAAGCCTTTTTTTAAAGGAAAGATAATAGATCTAGATTAAAAGGGATGTTAGAGGCCTTCTAGTCCATCTCCCTCATTTTGCAGGTGAAGAAAGTGAGGCACAGAGATTGAGATAAATAGATTCAGATTTTGCTTCTTATTATTTACATGGTGGTCATATTGCTTCCTCTTGCAAGAATTTGCTTTCCTTATCTTCAAAACAAGGAAACTGTATCTATAGCATTTCTAGTTCTAAATCCTGTGATTTTTCTAACCCAGTCCATGTAGTTCTACCTTACATACACTTATGGTTAAAAATAGCCCTCAGGGTGGAACTGGGATAGAAAAGTCTCTAGATAGTCTGTGACCAGAGTATGAGTCAATATAATCTTGGAAGAAAAATTTCAAACATTATACTGCCTGTGTGGGGTCCTCTGAACTTTCCTAATTCTTTTCCACCCACATAGAGAAGGACATAGGGAGCAGATGTGGGCTTCTATAACCATTACAACTGCAGAAAGAGAAAGGGCCAGATATCAGGACCATAGCATAGGCTACAGGTTTGTGGCACTGGGAATGCTGCTGTACTAAAGAGTGGTTGGAATTTCATCAAGGTCTCATAACTGTGCCTTGCAGAATTCTGAGGGAATCTTCTCTGGGGCTAGCCAGGCCTATGAAATTCTCTTCTGATGTCTGTTCCCCACCAAGTGGAAGAGGAGAGATAAGGCAAGAAAAGAGGCTGGATCATTGACTAATTTGTACCAGGCTACAAAGAACCTTCCTAGTCTATTTCTCCAACAACATTCCTGCTTTGGTAACCCTAGGGTGGGTCTAACTTTTAAGTGAAGTCATTAGAATTCCAGCGGTCATTCTTACATGAGTCACTTATGGCTTCAAATAGCCTCCAAGGCTACCATACCAATCTAGAATAGAATATAGGTAGTAAAACAATCCACTCAATTGAAGTCACCTTTCCTACCTAAATAGCCAAATAAAGAGAGTAAAGAAGCAAAAGGTCTGGATCATTCTCACATGGGATAATAAGGCCTTGAATAATGTGCAGCTGGATAGATAAAAGACATTTATCTCACATTAAAACAACTGCCATGGGAATTGGTTTGGGGTTTTGGTTTTTTTTGGTTTTTTTTTTTTTTGCAGCCTGGACAGATACACTTCAAACTTTTAACAAGGCTTTGCCAGTATGTCTTAATCCTGAGTGCAAAACTTCCTGCTTTTTGAATCTTACATCTTCATTTAGCAGATATTGCCAACCACCCAGAATCATGCCAAACCTCATGTTGGTTTTATGAGTCACCACATAGAAATTGCATTGAAATTTACCACCCATTGGAATCCAGAGTGGTATTTAGAAATGACAGGTGGCAAACCGTTTTTGTGCCTAACCCCCGGCATGCTTTATCCTTTATTGCTACAATACCTTCACAGAGCTGTCAGAGTATTTTGTCATCCCAACCTGGTAACATCTGTCAGTCTAAAGTCATTTGCTATGCTCTTAATTTTAAAGATTATAACATTAATACTCTGAGAATAACCATATAAAAAATAGCCCCTCTTCCTAAACTCCTTTTTGAAGCTGTCTTAATTCTCAAATCATAAGATGGTTTGCATTGTTGTTTAGCTTTATTCTGAGTTTCACTTCCCAGAGAGTTAGTTCTTTATAAAATACAGAAGAACCAGATTATATGATTTTTATTTTCTATCTTGCTTCTTTGTTTACCCCACCGCCCCCCCAAAAAAGAAGAAGGCTGCAAATGGAAAGCAGGAGGAAACTTCCCTCTTTTTATGGTACATTGCAGTCTGCCATGATGTGAAATGACTAGAGGGGAAGAGAAGAGAGCTGGAGTGGAAAAGTCAGTTGGTTTAATGAAACCCAGACGGTCAAGATTCCCTGAACAGTGGAAAATAATTACAATAAGCAGCCAGGGAAACAGGATGAGAACCAGGGTTAAGAGGAAGATATTGAAGCTCAATGAGGGCTATTTTATAGTCCATAAAAAGAGGCCTTTTTCAATGATGTTTTCCCACCTGGATTAATCTTTCTGGAATAAATAGCCCTTCAAATTCTGGTTGACAATGTCCAGATTCTGCTTGGGAGAAAACATGCAGTTATGACCATGTACATTCCTGTGTATCTTTTTTGGTGTATGCTGCAAAGAGAATGAAACAGTCGAAGTTCAGTGAAAACAATGAGGGATCATATACTACAAGACCAAAAGTGAGGCCAAAATGAAAACCTAAGAGAGAGTTTATTTTAGAGCCTAATCCTATCTTTAAAACACAATTTAATCTAAACACGAATGTTGTGCTCTGTGTTTGCATGTTGCTAAGTGACCCTGCTGCATCATGCCTGGATTCTGGAAATGTTCTCCAGCAGTTGGTAACTTCCCCCAGTTGCATATAACACTTACAAGACGCAAGCTTTTGCATGGACATGAGTGCTACAAATTGAATTTGATAAATCAAAAAATATAAATGTTATTTCCACTTTACATAAATAACAGGCCTCACACAAGGGATTGGATAATTTTGCAGGCTGGAGGTTTAATACAAAAACCCTGTCTAGTTAAATATTCTAACATAGCCCTGGGAGTGCAGCATTGAGCTCTACTGGCTTATTTGGGATTGAAAAGTCACACACAGCTGGGCTTGTTAGAGAAAGGTGGTCTTGATGATGTTTAGCTTTTGCATTGGGAGGCTTCCAGGCTCATTGCCGCCAAGAGTTTGCTTCCCTTTGTGTAGAGAGCACTATTCAGTCATGGTGGAGATGGGCAAATTAGTAACATCTAATGGGGTAGTAGGAACAACTAAGGATCATGATTATTAGGGCTAATTTGTACAAAATAGGAAGAAAAATGGGTATCCCCTAATTCTTTAGGACTAGATCCTCACAAAAATAAGAGTGTGAATTTTGGGATCTGACCTTTTAATACTGTGAAGTTTTAGTTTCATCCATCTGTGTATTCATTAATCAACTAATTGCAAAACTCCTACTCTATTCAGACCACCGTGCTAAGTGCTCAGGGAGACACAAAGTTTAGAGGATTGATTTAGCTGATCCTTGACTTTTAAAAATAGAATTTTTGAAGTGTTAAACTTTTTTTAAAGGAATAAGAGAGCATTAATTAAGCACTTAGCATGTGTCAGTAAAAGATGGTCTCTGTCTTCAATGAGCACAATACACAAAGGGGAGTGGTGGCCAGGACAAAGCCATTTGGTCCACAAAGTTCATGAGCAGAATTGTAAGGAAATAGATTTGCCCACCCCATTCAAGAACAATGGAAAGTTGATCTGATTATGGTTCACTGGTCCAGAACTGGAAGGGGAGGGGAGGAAAGGGTAACTTCATGGGGACAAGGCAACTGACAAGAAGCAGAAGGCAAAGAGTCAGTAATGAACTAACGGCTCAGGCTTTCCAGAAATAGTGGTCCAGAAGAGGCAGTCATTATTCTGGAGAGTGGTAGATTCAGGGATAATAATGTTAGAGCTATACATAGACCTCAGCTTCTCTCAACTCTTTCTGCCTTTCAAATATTTCAAACAAAAAAATTCCCAATTCTTCTACTAAAACAGAGATTCAGGAGGTTGGAGGAGAAGATGAATTTTCTTGTATTTTTTACTCCTAGATCATTAGATTTGAAAGGGTATTCTTAAAAATCACTAGTTCTACTTCCTTTTTTTTTTTTTTAAACAAATGAGAAAATGAATCCCAGAAGCATAAAGTCACTTTCCCAAGGTTACATAGTTAGCAGAGCCAGGATTCAAATTCCTTGGATTCCATATCCAGTATTTTTTTTTTTTAACTATACCACAGCTACCTCTTTCTTCTCCAGGTCCTAAAGCTAAAGAATGTGTTTTTAGCATGTCTAACATATATCTTCCTTATTATAGCAAAATTTCAGTTCAACAAATCAATCAGGAAGACCCTCATAAAGTCTTTTGTAGTGGAATCTTACTTATAATATAGGCCAGGTCAGGGCCTTTCTGAGGACCAGGTTCTTCTGTCTTGTAACTTTAGTGCCCTAAAGGACTTTAGAGATGGAGGCGAGAGACTGCTGCTACTCAAAAACATCACACCATTTTACCAATTGGAGGGTTATCTAGAATAACATGATCTAATAAAAGTTAGTTCCCTTCCTCACTCTCAGGTAATTTCTAAGGCAAATCTAACCCCAAGATTTGTTTTTGCTTTGTTTTAATATTTTATGGAAGATATAGTCCTACATCACTGTCATTTCCAAGTGACCCCCATCCCTTAAAACAAATAAGCACAGTCAAGTAAAACAACAGTTTGGCCAGGTCTGCAAATATATGCATCATTCTACTTCTAAACGCCACCACCTCTTTTCCAAGAAGCAGGAATCTTGCTTCATTATCAGTCCCCTGAAGTTATTAGACATTGCATTGACAAGGGTTCTAAAGTCTTTCAATATCGCTTTCCTTTACAATAGTATGGCCATTGTGTGTAAAAATTGTTTTGATTATGTTGATTTCACTTCATATCAGTTCATAAAAGTCTTCTCACCTATCTCTTTAAAAATTTTTTTCCAATTAATAAGCATTTTTTTATCTCCCCTCTACTCCCCTACCACCACCACTGAGGAAGGAAGGAAGGAACGAAGGAAGGAAAGAAAAAATAGGAAGGGAGGTAGGGAAAGAGGAAAACTCTTTTAACAAATATGCAGGGGCGGCTAGGTGGCGCAGTGAATAGAGCGCCGGCCCTGGAATCAGAAGGACCTGAGTTCGGATCCAGCCTCCAACACTTAATCCACACAAACAAAAACCTAGCCGTGTAACCTGGGGCAAGTTACTTAACCCCAATTGCCCTAAAGGGGCGGCTAGGTGGCGCAGTGAGTAAGAGCGCCGGCCTCGGAGTTGGAATGACCCGAGATCAGATCCGGCCTCAGAAAATGAGCACCCACGCATAAATAATGACTGGCCTTGTAACCTTGAGCAAGTTACTTAACCCCAATTGCTTTAAAAAAAAAAAAAACAAATATGCATAGTCAAGCAAAACAAATTTCCCCATTGGCCAATGCCTAAAATGGCATTTTAATTCTATCACCTCTCTGTCAGGAGGCAGATGGCATATTTCATCAAATGTCTGGAATTGTGGTTTATCACTGTAATGATGAGAGTTCTAAATTAGGCTTTCAAAGTTGCTGTTCTTTATGTTTTTGTCATTGCATAAATTACTCTCATGGATCTGCTCACTTCATTCTGTGTCAGTTCACAGAGGTCTCAGTTTCTTCTGAAAATGTCCATTTTTGTCATTCCTTACAGTGCAATAATATTCCACTACAGTCATATAATTTAATTTGTTTAGCCATTACCCAACAGATAGGGAGTCCCTTAAGTTCTAGGTTTTTTTTTCTTTTTTTTGTTTTTGTTTTTTTTTAAGCAATTGGGGTTAAGTAACTTGCTCAAGGTTACACGGCTAGTTATTATTTATGTGTGGGTGCTCATTTTCTGAAGCTGGATTCGATCTCGGGTCATCCCAACTCTGATCCTGGTGCTCTTACTCACTGCGACACCTAGCCGCCCCTTAAGTTCTAGTTTTTGTTACTACTAAAAGAGATGCCATAAATATTCTCATACAGATGAGTCTTTTCCCTCTTACTTTGATCTCTTTGGGGCATCATAGACCTAGTGGTTAAATCCATATTTTTTTCTTAGACTATGACTGACTAAATTTCTAGATGATGCCTCATTGTAGTATGGATTCCTTTCTTGAATCTTTATTTTAAATATGAATTTAAGAAAAAGAGCAAAAAAGATTATCTATGAAAATATGAATGTGCAGCTTAGGGTTTTTAAAGTATATAGATATAGATATAGATGTATGTGTGTATGTATATGTATAAAATTTAATCTGATAAGACTTCCTATGCCCCCTTCTGAATTCTTTCTGTTCTATGTCTATAATTTTTAATGTTTCATTGACACCTTTTTATTTTTTTCCATCACTATCACTACCCATCCCACCCCTCTCCACACACAGAAGCCTTTCCTTATAACAAAGTGACCTTAAAGTGGTCTTAAAAGCTTTACCAGGGCAGCACAAGCCATGGCAATTCCTGTTCAGCTGGAAAGGTTTCAAGTATAGGTCCCACATATGCATGCCTGTCACCCAAGGATCAACCTCAATAAGTTCAGAGATATTTATCACTAGAAAGTCAGATACCAGATGATGATTTTGTTTTTGTTTTTGTTTTTGCCGCAGAAATTTATTAACTTCTCTGCTGAGGCATGGAGGGATTGCAACCTGTAATTATTAATGATTGTAGCATACACACACACACACACACACACACACACACACACACACACACACACACACACACACACATATATATGTAGCTTTAGCATTTATCAAGTGCCTTCTGTATATATCATGGGAAGGAGCACTCCTATGAGTTTGATCAGACATCCTTGAAATCCTGGAGTATAATTTGTTCCAGCATGATTTTGGCCACAATAAAAACATATACAAAGCATAAGAATTCTGTCCCTGAAATGAGAGGAAGTATGGCCAACCCTGGAGTCAGAAAGTTTAATTCCTTGCTCTGACATACATTGGCTGAATGACCACTGGCAATACACTTAACCACTCAATGCCTCAAGCAAATCTCTAAGATTATAAATGCTAGACTGACCAATTTACATTGGTGGAATAAGTTCCCATACACTGGTGAAATCATAGGTCCAGATTTTTTAAAAAATCACTAAAATGTCAAAGCCTGATGAGGAAGCCACATCACCTACTTACACAATTATTTTTATTTTATTTTATTCCCATAAAACAAAATGTATTAGCCCCTATTCTCCATCCTTTCCTCAAAATGATTATGGATTTTACATGTTTATTTATTAAAAATAAACACATGCAGCCTTTTACAAGAACATTAATTATTTAAAGTATAATAGGGGTCTTCTAAAGATGTGACCACCCAGCTTCCCTGTTGCAATTGGAGATGTCAAGGCTCAGATGAGCCTCATTAGGAGACTCCAAACCAGCTTAACAATCAGGCTTATGCCAAGCATTAACCAACAGGTCAGTATGATGGGGGTTGGCATCCATGGCCTGTGTTTTGGGTATAAATAAACATAAGTTAAATCCCAACAGAACTGGTTTCCATTAGGAGCATTACACCTTGTCTTTAATGTGGATTTTATGAAAATTCTGTCAGGTGTATCTGTGGTCACGACAGGAAACATTTTAATGCATGTGGGGGTCTGTAAGGAATATGCCACCACATATTTTTGGTATCCTCATGTGATATTCCTTCTGAGTACAGAGATGATTCTGCTTATAACCACTCCTTCCAACTGAGTAATTCCTCTCCCTGCTTATCTCTCTCTCATGCTTGGAAGTTACAGAATGTCAAGAGTTGTAAGAAACCCTAGATATCTTTAAAGTCAAAATCTTTTATTTTAGAAGAGGGAAACCAATACCCAGAGAGGTGGAAGTCTCTGCCCCAAGGTAACACAGCTAGTTAGTGACACATTTGGATTTCAAACTCAGGTCTGCTGATTCCCAATTCCAAGGTTCTTTGTGCTACTCTATGATGCCTCTCTTCTACCTTCTTGTATTCTCTTAATTATTCTTTAAGATGGTTAATCTAGTCCCTGCAATGAAATTACAAGTTTCTTGAATCTCTTGAGTCTTCTAGTTTTGCATCTTCCAAAGCACCTAAGCACAATGCCTGGGATAGAGGTGTCAAAATACTCAGGTGGCCCACAACACTCCCAAGTAAGGCCCAATTAGATTAAAATTTAACTGGGAAATATTCCACAAAATAAGTTAGGGATCTTTATGTATAGTTTAGTGGCTTTGTTTCTAGTTGAGTTTGAAACTATTGTCTTAGGACATAGTAGTCACTCAATAATATTTTATTGTTTGAATGACTGATTTTGTAGCAGTCAGTCAACAACATGTATTAAGCAACTACAATATGTTGTATGAGGTGATGAGCATAGCAAAGACAAAAATTAAATAGTCTGTGCCTCAGACCCTAGGAGTCAACTAATACTTTCTCTTTCTCAGAAAAAAAAAAAAGATAGTGCTTTGGTAGAATTAGATGGCCAAGATTCTAAAATCCATATTTCTTCATCATGTAAGGAGAAAATAGTTCTATATGCATCAGCTGACCTGATTTCATCAATGTGGACAACTCTTCCACTGAAAGTAACCCCTTCATATCTTAGTAGATAGTCTTTATGAGTTACTGCACCCAAAAAAATTAGTAGAGTGAATAGCTGTAGAAAGTCAAGATGTGTCTTTTACACAATATATTATATGTTAATAACACTATTGTGCAACAAATTTAATGTCAACCCATGGTATACATCCATATCTTTACCAAAAGACATTGAAAAGGAAATTGATCTGGAGAGCATCTAGAGGAGGTTAGCCAGGATGATGAAGAAAGGCACTGAATCTATATTAAATGAAGATGAACTGAAAGAACCAAGAGGGGTTAGCTGGGAGAAGGAAAGACTCAGAGGAACAGCTCTCTTCAAGTATCTGAAGGGCTTTTATGTGGAAGAAGCATTAGACATGTACAGTCACAGATTTAGAGCTCAAAGTTATGTTTGAGGTTATCTAGTACGATTCTCTCATTTTAAAAATGAGGAAATTGAGACCCAGAGAGGTGAAGTCAGTTTGTCCAAGGTCATATACTTAGTATGTATTAGAGCCAGTATTTAGACCTACATCCTTGGACTCCAAATTCAGCTTTCTTTCTACAATATCAATTTACCTCTGTTCAGTCTTGTTCTTTTTGGCCCCAGAAGGCAAATCTGTGAACTATAGGTAGCAGTTGAAAGGAGGAAAATTTGTGCTTGATGCCAGGAAAACCTCACAGTTGAAGTTCTTCAAAAGTGGAATGGGCAGGGCAGCTAGGTGGCACAGTGAATAGAGCACCAGCCCTGGAGTCTGGAGGACCTGAGTTCAAATCCGGCCTCAGACACTTCACACACACACACTAGCCATGTAACCTTGGGCAAGTCACTTAATCTCAATTGCCCTCCAAAAAGCAAAAAAAAGAGGTGGAATGGGCTGTGCAGGGAGGTAGTAGATTCCCCCTCATTGGAAGGGCTGAAGTAGATGCTCAAGTATTTAATGATGAGATCCTATCTAGGGTGGATACAACTGAGGAAATTCTGTGGTGATCTTTACTATACAAAGTTTGGCTTCTGCCAGGTATTCAGAGTCCCACTTGCTATGGATCATGAAGACTCTACCTCACAGCAAGATGACCAGTTCCCTCTGGGTTTGTAAGTCTTCTGGCAGAATTTCAGAAGATGAAACCCAAGGCAGAACAGCCAAGAATTATAAGAGTGCTACATAACTACAGATCTTTCAAAAGGTTAAAAAGCAAGCAAGTAGAGTCCTATAGAATCACTGACTCAGTAGAAAGTGATATTAGAGATCATCTGGTCTGATCTTCCATATAGTCCAGGAATATCTTCTGCTCCATCCATGAGACAGGATCATCCAGTTTGGGTTTGAGCACTTGTTGTGGGGTCCTAGCTCACAAAGTAGTTCATTCCATTTTTGTAGAGCCCTGGTTTTAAGAAAGTCATTTTGATCTGAAATCTGCCTCCCTATAACTTTTCCCCGTTAGTCCTAGTCCTGTCCCCTGGAACAACATAGAATAAATCTATTCTCATTTATAGATGTCAGCCCGTCACATTTTCAAAGTCAACTACCATGTTTCCCTTGTCTTTTTTTTTTTCTTGAAGTTAGACATCCCTAATTTCATCAGCCATTTCTCACTGGTTCTTCTCTATCTCGTGGCCATTCTCTTTTGGATGAAATACAGCTTGTCGATGTCTCTGCTAGATTGTGGTACACAAAATTGGATATCCACTTCCAGAGATGTGGCAATATGGCAGGACTCACCCCATTGTTCTGGACACTATGCTTTTCTCAGTGTTGCATATGGGACATAAGGATTTTGGGGAGCTGCATTATGTTATCTTAATGTTTCTTTGCTTTTATAGCACTTGCCTTAAAGGAAATTCAGATCTAGAGAATCCTCAAAAGATCTGATTGGTCAAAATTGGCACTGCTCCTCTAATTACTTCCACTTTTAATCCTGCTCCCACTGGGAACTCTTAGAGTAAGCTACTCAGAAAAAAAAAAATGCCTCCCTGACACCAGAAAGGTGAAAGACATCCCTGCTTTCAAGGAGCTCCCAATCAAATGGAACTGGAATTTCGTGCATATTCATGGAGGACAGAAGGGGCAGTGGGCTTAGGCATAAGGAGGAAAGAGGACATTTGCAACCTGGCTAACTACTCTGGATAAGAGTTTGATGAGGGAAGAAATTCAAACAGAAGATGAAGATGGTAGGCTAGGGATTTCTAATCCATATTATTTGGTCCTTTTTTTTTTGGTAGCTACAGTAAAGCTTTCTGCCAAATTTATAAGTACCCTAAAAAATTAGCAGATAAAAACTATTTTTCCTGGTAATTTGGCCATTTTCTGTAAGCAGATCCATTTTTGTAGCTATTTAACACCTAATGATAAAAATCCTTAGAAAGGATCTTGGAAGTTATGGACAAAATTCCAAATACAATACCATTTGCCAAAGAAACTTCTCACAAAATGCTAATTACACCATGCCAGTACTTAATAGTTTTGGAAGTGATGCCATTGGTTATGCAGTTTGAAAATTATTGGGATTGGAAAAATGTGTTCCTGGGAAGAGTAGAAGAAAAATTAGGATGTTCCAGTTTTTATTTTGGAATCTGCAACAAGCCATAGATGTAATATCAATACAAGACCATATCTAAACATTTCATATGAAAGCCTCAGAAATCATTACAAAGCACATAAAAATGTAAAGGGAAAATATCTCCCATTCTTTTCCCTCTCTACCCCCTCCTTCTCTTTTTTCCCATTGGTACCATTAATTAGCTTAGGTATTGATTAGCAACAATCCTGGCAGCAATAATTATAATTGGTTTGCTAAATCATCAAAAGCTGTCCTAATGTTTAGAGATGGCTCAGGCAGACAGTAATAATAGGTACCTGATGTTGAACCAGAACACAAAAAGGAAAGGACCTCAGGAAGCACATGGTGTTTTTTTTCTTGCTCTGAAAAGCTGAATCAACAGCCAATATTATCGAATTCTCAGGAAAAGGGAGGGGGCACTCACCACATCACTGGGCTCCAAAATTTTCCTTATCCCTGGGAAAAATGCTTTTCTGAAAAAGGTAAGTTGTTGCTAATGTTATAGGCTGATCTACTATAAAATGTCATGTTGAAACCAAGAATGATGAAAGCTGGGCAAGAAATACAGGGGCAATTGGCGGTGAAAGTATTCAAATCCAAATCATTTTCCTCCTCCTTTTTTATTTTCCTAATATCTCTAACAGGGCCGAGTGAGTTGTACTGGAAGGCTGATGGTACAGGCTGTCAACCAGAGAGGCCGCAGTCCTCGTTCTCCCTCAGGCCAGTCTCATGTCAGAAGGTATCTTATTTATTTCTTTTGAATAGATATTATAACAGTAAAAAAAAAAAAAAACCACTGCCAGGATCATGGTTGGACTCCAACACAGAATACATTCAGAAGACAAACAGTCAGTATGTACTGGAGGTGTTTATATTTGACACCCTTCTTGTATGTCTTTATTGGATGTTATGAGTTAAGATAAAGATTTTCTATCCAGTATTGAAAGCCTGTCCAATTTCCCTGGGGGTTGGTAGAGAGAATTAGAGACTTTACAATTTCACTGTTTCCAAATAAAAAGCATATTTTGTACATAGTGCAATACATGAGAGCACTAGATTTTTAAGTCTAAGGACCTAGATCCAGATCCTGGCTCTTGTCCTATGTGATCTTGGACATTCTCTTTAGGCCTGAGTTGCGTCATCTGTAAAATGAACTCAGTATCCCTTAAAGTTCTTTCCACCTCTAAAGCTACGATCCTGTTGTTCTTATAAGCAATCTGATTTGAAAAAGTAAGGAAGTCCATAGCTTTCTCTTCAAGAAGTTGATCATTAGATGCATCTATAAGGTATTCCTCTTAGAATTCCTTTATTTAATGACAAGAATACAGCAAAGATCTCTGATTACATCAGAGATAGAACTCCTTCTAGAAGTACAGATTACAGCCTATGAATTCATGTATAAGTCCTATGGAGGTGTTTTGAGCACACAGAGGTTAAGTGACTTCCCTTTAAAAGAGCAGAGAAGTCATTTTGAAGATCATCACTGATTTGACTTCCTTACATAAAAAAAAAAGGTTCACCCTAATGAGGAGTTGGTGTTAGAGGCATCAGTGAAATTGCCATTGATCATTATTATACTGGGGAGAAAATAAATTTAGCATACCCCTTCGATATTATTTAGTCTTACTATGAGATGTTTCAGGCAACCCCAAAGGCTCCTGTTTAGCTCTTTCCACAATAAGTGAGATAGAAGCTATTATAAAGGATAATAATTCAGATAAAATGCTATTCCCTTCTATCCTCTCATTTATGTGGGCAATCAGGCTAGGTCAGAAAGGCTTATCCTCAGAGCAAAGGGAATTATGCTGAAACCTCTAACAGCAATTCCCCAGTCAATGGGTCTTTTATGACTCAGGTAGCAAGGATGGTACCAAGAATGGGCTCTCTGCCTCTCTTAAGGGTCAATAGCCTAGCCTACACAAAACAGATACTAAAACAGATACTGTTGCTGTCATAGAAAAGCAGCCTCAAAAAGTTCTAGATGGAAGCCATAGGCCATAGCAACAAGCATTTTGTCTAAAGGCCTTTGTGAAGAAATAAATATGTAGTAAAGAGAATAATAGTAGATCCAAAAAAATGTCAGGATGTAACAGAAGGGAGGAGAACCTAGGTAAATATTAGGTAATGGACATGTCTATACCTCCTCCACAAGACTGAATTATGGATTCACCCACAGATAGGTATATTTCAGACACAGAGCCTTTGTCTATGATATTTGGAAAAGCCATCCTTGTTTGTCCTGTTCAAATTTAATTGAAACTTCATTTTGGCAACATCTGGAATTCTTGTATTTATTTTTAATTGCTGTCACCACTCATTAAAACCTATTTTTCTGGACGTGAATGCAATGGAATAATAAACTTACCATGTGCCTGAGTCAGCCTTTTAGTTTCAATTCAGGCTCACCCTATTCTCCATCTCTTTCTTTAGTCATCTGTATTCAAGCAAAGATAATGTATTTTTGCCTCCCTAGTTATTTATATTAATTTGTGCTATTTGATGATTTTTTTTAAAATAAAAGTTCCAATAAATGGGATCAAGTATTTTCCTCATAAATTAGAACTGTGCCTGGAGCAAAGAATAAATGGAATATAAACAAGCTGACAGTTATTTGTCAGAGTACGAACACTTTGAATTTGTTCCACTATTGCTTTCTCTATTTAAGTAATCTTAAATTTAATTCACTGTGACTGCCACTATGGCAGGACTCTATTTTCCCTTATCTTCTTCAGTCTTCTCTGAAATTAATTTAAATTATCTTACTTCTACAGATGATTTCTCTAACTAGACTTTTCAAAGGGAGAAAATATAAAGCACATACATATACCTGGTAGACTTTTCTTGATTTGCATACTCTCTTTAAAAGCATATTTTTGTAAATGTCATCATGATCATGGAGTCAAAGGAAAATATGTCTTGCAGAGTGTGAGTGTGTGTGTGTGTGTGTGTGTGTGTGTGTGTTTTCTGGATGGTATGAAAAGGACTAGGGACAGCTAGGTGGCAGAGTGTGCAGAAGAGTCCTGCCTGGAATCAGGAACATCTGAATTCAAATCTAGCCTCACACACTTAGTATCTATGGGACCCTGAGCAAGTCACTTAAGCCTGTTTACCTCAGTTTCCTCATCTGTCAGATGAACTGGAGAAGAAAATGGCAAACCACTCCAGTATCTCTGCCAAGAAAAAAGGGGGCGGAGGAGATTCATAAAGAATTGGACATGACTGAAAATCACTAAACAACAACAAAAATGAAAAGAACAGGCTTCTTATCCAAAATGAGCCTCAATGCAACTGTGTTAGGATTTCATAAAATAAATATTAACTTTGAATTTCCCACAAATCTAAGAGTACAGTGGAAAGTTACAGTAATTTCCGTTGAAAAGAGTTGGGAGCAAATTAATAGGCAACAGCTGCTGCTACTTCTCACACAAAATTAAAAGGGGAAAAAATATTTCATTTGGAAAAAGAAAATTTTACTCTATACAGGGTGTTCCAAAAGTCTTGATGCTATTAAAACTTTAACATTGTACTCAGACTTTTGGGCTACCTGTATAATGCTCAATTTTTTAAATTTACTTTCCTTTGAATTTGCACTGATTTTAAAGATTCAAAGATGGCAAAAGTTCAAGCAAGATTTAAACAGTATGAAAAGTGCCTATAGAATCAGAAGACCTGGCTGGGCTCCCATTTAAGCTGTGCCAATTACTTGCCTGGGCAAACAGAGCCACAGAGTCAAGTCAGCTTTGAAAGCTATAGAATGAATTTGTTATATACTTTAAAAGAAAAGCAAGCTATACATAATAGAGACCTATAATTTCATGCATAATCTTTTTTCTGTTCTCTTATGTATATGGTCATTGTGTTTTATTTAGTTTTTATTAAGTTCAAAAAAATTTTTTTAATAACTTGGGCAAATCCTTTAATTTTTCTGAGCCTCAGTTTCCTCATCTACAGAAGGAGGAGGTTGGCCCAACTTGTCTCTATGATCCTTTCCAGCTGATTTTAAGGCCTGCTGCAATACATACACCCTTTTTATACTCAAATGAAGTAATAGTTTCTAATTTTTTATTCCCTTACTGGTTACAAAAAAAAATGAGAATATTAAAAAATGGAGCTATATATCAGCTTATCTATTGTGACAAAAAAAAATAAAAGAGCTGAAATCTATGTACCCTTTTTCAAAGACCCCGATCTAGATCACGAGACAGCGGAGATGAAAATGAACCAATACAAGAACGATTTTTCAGACCTCACTTCTTGCAGGCACCTGGAGACCTAACTGTTCAAGAAGGAAAACTCTGCCGAATGGATTGCAAGGTAATTTGTTAACTGATTGCTTCCTCTCTCACTTCATCTCAATATCATTACTTTGTACTTCTCTAGTGGAAAAGTTATATAAGATCAAATATCATTATACAAAAGCTTGAGAGAAACTTCAAACAAGACTATGATATCCCAGAGATTTTGCTATGCTTTCTCATTCCTTCCTTGATTAGGTTTCTCATTATTAATAAAACATCTTCCCTGCACATTCCCTATAAATATATGGGTGGAGGTGTTGAACTAGTGAACTTGGTTAACTTGATAAGAAATGCTAAGAAAATAATTCACCCTTCATCTCTTCTCCCCCCCACACAATCTTATGTTTATTTTCTATGTTCAATTTTTTTCCATTCTCCGTTGCTAAGAGAAATTGTAAAGATATCTCATTTTTAGTGTCCTGTTATCTTTTGCTCCGTTCAAGATCTTTGACTCTAAATTTTCATTTTCAAGTATTTAAGGGCTGGATTGCTCATTTCTAAATGAAGTGTGATTTGGGGTGCCCTCTGCTGGTTCTCTTCATAGCACAGAAAATAAATTAATCTGCTTGCTATATTTTTTCCATGAAAGAGAAACAAGGCCTTTTTCTTTTTTGGGGAGGGACAAAAGGTATTGGATGTGTTTTTATTATTTTGCTGTTGCACCATACTTTGATCTAGAAAGGAATCTTTAAAACAAGATAAATATAGTTCAGATCTTTTCATTGTAAAAATGATGGCAGACCTCCCCCCCCAATTTTTTTTTATAATCAGTCTTATTTAAAATTCAACAAATACAAATGTCTTACTTTCTGCCCTCAGTTTAAACCACATAATTTCAGGGAAATCACTGACAAGACAAACTTACAAGTAAAAATTTTTTTTTTTTATTTAGCAGATATCTCTACTTTGATTTTTCTTGCTAGGATCTAAAATGGATAAGTAAAATATTAGGCAAAAACTGGACCTGATGATGACATGCTGTGGGACCTACTGCAGGAAAAATGTCAATTATACATTGTAGCTGCAAACTAAGCTTTATTGCTTCAAAATATGCCAAAACCTTGAGTTTTTCACTCCTTGGGTACATTCTTTTTTTTTTTAGAGGGCAATTCGGGTTAAGTGACTTGCCCAAAGTCACATGGCTAGTAAGTGTGTTAAGTGTCAGAGGCCGGATTTGAACTCAGGTCCTCCTGATTCCAGGGCTGGTGCTCTATTCACTGTACCACCTAGCTGTTCCTGCTTGGGTACATTTTAGGAACTGACTCTCCTTGATTTGGTACTAAGTCTGAGGGAGCATAGTTTTTTCCTTTCCACTAATGGCACTAATGGGGTATTTCCCCATTCCCACATACTTCTTGAGAGCCTAAACTATCCAAAATGATGTCCAAAAAGGACACCAAAAAGGTGACTTTTAACCCCTGAGATTATACAATGTTACTGTGCCTGGGGGACAGAAGGGAGGGGACAAGTACAAAGAGATGGCTGAAGGATAAAATGAAGGGGCATTTTCTTTTTGCTACATGAGTAACTTCCTATTGGAATGGATCTGATATAGATTGGATGGTTAGAGGGAGACAAAAATACCAGACCTTTCTCCTTGCTTAGAAAAGGAACTTAACTTAGTGGGTTGGCCTTGTTGTATGAGAAAAATATATTCAACCTTCTGTGACACTGTTTGCAGTTCTCAGAGAAGCCTGGGGCCTTCCTAAAGCATCTTCCCACCATCCCCATTTCCACATTGCTATCCATGGTAGTAACAGTGATGCCACTGAAAATGAGGAGAAAGTAGTGATTATAGAAATGAAAGAGTGACCAATGATGTGAAGGAGTACATCCCTCTCCAATTCTATATACTAATACTACTTTAGTACCTAAACTTCTTGTATCCAAAGATTTTCATATTTATTCTGGCTATCCTGTGGATCTGAATCTGACTGCTTACAATAATTGGAGTATCATTTGATTTGATTTTTAAAATATACTTACAGAAGAGAAATCCTCCCTTTTGTGCTACATGTGAGGAAGAGGAACCTTTAAAAATGACGAGTTTGATTCAAAGAATTTAAATTCAAAGCACTGTATACCATAGGTAGGATCAAATGAATGACACGTAGCCAGAATGGAATTTGAAAGTTCAGTGACAGATTTTGGCAGAGTTGGGTCTTCAAAGGGAGAATTGTTTTTTATAAACCAGCTGACATCTTTTTTGTCTGTGAATTTCCCATGAGAGAAAAGAAGGGGGGGGGAGTACCCTTAAATGGTACTTTTCTCCCATTCTGAACCAAGGGCAAAACTGGAAAGAGCTGACAGATGGCAACCATCCCCTGGCTTCACAGTGCATCATGTTATTAGCAATTAAATGGCTTTTATCTGATCTCTGGTCAATACAACACTCATGATTTTAAGATGTTAAGATGTTTTCATTATGATTCTGGTTTGTGGGGATTACTTTCTGGGTAATCTCAAGTTGCTTTTGTTACCCAGTTTCCTGAGTAATAATCATTCTTTGTACTGATTGAAATATTAAATAGTATATCTTATAGTTTTGACAATCCCACAGTGAAAGAAGTGATTATACTGTGTGAGGGCTGAATGGGGTTACCATTCATTACCATTTACCATTACTGTCATGGCTATGCATCCTTCCTCCCAAAAACTCAGCTGACATCATCTCAATAATCCTCACATTCTACTAAGATCATAAGGCATCAAACTTTGTTTTATAACCATTTCACTGATGAAAATTAAACCTTCACTAACAAGGAAGTCATAGTATCATGAATGAGAGAGGAAAAGTATTTACTGAGCACTTATTATATGCCAACAACTGGGATAAGCATTAGAGATATTAGTAGAAAAAGCAAGATAATCTCTGCCCTCAAGAAGTTTACATTCTACTATGGGAAGACAAAATATTTAAAGGAGTAGTGTCCAGGGAGAAGTTTTTTGACCAAAGAAGTCACAGGGACATTAAATGTAGTCAGAGCAAATGATTTGGCACATCTTTTCCAAGAATGGTAGTACGGATTTCCTTACTGTTGCCAGAGCAAGAGGTAAAAAGCCAAGGGGGAGGGGGGAGTGGAGGAGTAGGGCAAGCATAATTGCATGTCATAAAGATGGCTCAGAAACAGCTTCATGGGACTCTGGATCAGTCTAAAAATGGTGAATGTATAACAGCAGAAGTCCAGATCCCTAGGGTGGATCAGTGGAGTGACTTCTCAAAGAGAGTCCGGAGGACAGGAGCAGAATGTGAAGATGACCAGGGAACGGGTGTGTATGTGGGAGGGGTTCTGGGGGGAGGAGGTTGGCTGAGCTAGAAAAGGCAAAATTTCACTTTTTAGAAACCCAGGAGCCCAGGGTAGGATCTAGGTAATAGGATCCCAGATCAAGAACATAGAACCTTAAGGGCTGGAAGGTACCTTAAAGGTCATCTTGAATCATAGGATCACTGGAATTTTAGAGGTCATAAATAACATCATAGAATTGGGAGCTGGAGGGAATCTTAGAAAACACCTATTCCAACCTCTTAATTTTACAGAGAAGTTGAGTGATATACCTAACATTACACAAATTGTAAATAGCAGAGCTGTGATTGGTACTCTGGTCCCCTTAACTCCAAATTCTGGAGTTCCTTTCACCAAGTCCTATCAGAAGCATTAATGCTCTCAATCACTGAGTGTAGGCCAACTACCCAAACAATCAATCAGATTCTCCAGGGAAAGAAACTGATATATCTCACAAGGCAGCCCACTCCATTATTCAGGAGCTCTAATTATGATTCTTGCCTTTGTTGAGCCAAAATCTGCCTCTCTGTGACTTCTACCCCACTGGTCCTAGTTCTGTCCTCTGGGCAGCACAGACTAAATCTAATCTCTCTTCCAAATAACAACTGCATGTTGCTTCAAATATTTTAAGATAATGACTATGTCCACCTAAAATTTTCTTTTTTCCAAGCTATCCAGCCCTATTTTTGCCACCTATTCCCTGATTAATAAACTCACAATCCGTTAGTTTATTGAGGGCAGGAATTTTTTTTTACCTTTTTTGTATCTCTAGCTCTTAGCATAGTGCCTGGTACCTTAATAAATGTGTATTGACCAAATGTCTTACCTTTCCAAAGCTGTCATTCATTCTATGAATCTTTGGCAGTGAATCTGATTACTAAACAGGAAAAAAAAATCTATCTTACACAAGCAAAATTTCTTAAGCTAGAGCTCTAAGGGACCTTGGAGTTCATCTTATCCCTCCCACCACACCTTTATTTTACTAGTTTGGAACTAGCAAGCCGTTGTTTATTCATAGCATTTCGAGTTTCCATGAACTAATAACTTTTCTGATTAAGGTCAGTGGATTACCAACACCAGATCTAAGTTGGCAACTGGATGGAAAGCCAATTCGCCCTGACAGTGCTCACAAGATGTTGGTGCGTGAGAATGGTGTGCACTCCTTGATCATCGAACCTGTCACATCCAGAGATGCTGGCATCTACACGTGTGTAGCCACCAACCGAGCTGGGCAGAACTCATTCAGCCTGGAACTCATTGTTGCCGGTAATTATTCTGGAACACCTATGTGTCTCTGAACACCAGACTCTATGGTACTATCTTTTCTGTATGTTTTGCCACACCATGTCATTTCATTTCCAATCATTATTTATGTACCATCAAAATGCCAACATAGTCAGTACAGGTATAAGACATAGCAAATGACTTGTACCAGCCAATAGTCAACCATTGCTTTTATAACAGTCCCTTTCCTCTTTCCTGACTACTTCCCATCAGCCTAACCAAGGGAGAAAGAATTCTAAGCAGCATTTTTGCAAGTTCATTCATCTTTCTGTGTATAAGATTGTTCTCTAGTAGGAGAATGGGAAAGAATGACAACTAGAGCTTCCATTATCACTTTGTTCCTGCTTATGTCAAGCATTTACAGAATTTACCTTTACATTATCCTTTACAGAAGAGGATTCACTTATCTGAATGAGTGAATAGCATTTAATATTCAGAGGTGACTCTACCTTGCCTCCACATTCAAATTAATCTTAAGTTTCCTGTATTTTTTTTCACTCTCACTATCAAAATGTCTTTTCCTTTCTGAATTATGCATCTCCTGTATGAAATTCTTTACTTCTCACATGATTTACTAATTTCTCATTGGAATAGACTGCACCTCATTATTAGTATGCAGGCCATTAAGTGGTCGCTTATTTGACCAAAGTAACATATTCACTGATAATATGGTAGGCAAAATAAGGAAGAGTGTTGTGTCAGAATACAAATACTTAATGGAATAAAATGAGATAATATATGTAAAGCACTTTGTTAACTTTGGAGTGCTATATAAATGGAAGCCATTCATTGTTGCTAAGATGAAAACTCAATATTATGTGTGTCTAAGGGAGAGTTTCATAGCATTCTCATGAGCTAAATCCTAATAAAAATATTGATTTTCTTTCCTCTCCCAAAAAAACAATGTAATTCAATTCAATAAACAGTTATTAAACACCAATTCATGTGCGTGACACTACAATAGGCACTAGGAATCCAAAGGCAAATGAAGTAGTCCCTGCCATTAGGAGCATGCATTCTATTGAAAACCAAATAAAGATACAGGCCTAGCTTAGGCCCAGACCAAGAACTATAGTACTATATCGGACCAAGGTACAGATTTTTTTTTTTTTTTTTGCTTTTTGGAGGGCAATTGGGGTTAAGTAATGTGCCCAAGGTCACACAGCTGGGTTTTTTGGTTTGTGTGTGTGTTAAGTATCTGTGGCCAGATCTGAACTCAAGTCCTTCTGACTCCAGGGCCGGTGCTCTACTCACTGTACCACCTAGCCACCCCCTAAAGTATGGACTTTTGAAAAACTTATACATGCCATGATTCTTCACACTTGAATAGACTGGATTTTTTTCTTCCAAGTGTTCTTCCATTAATCATACAGCAACTTTGTTGTTAAATGTGCATTTGGTTCATTCTGGTTCTCATATACTGGGACCACAGGATCTGGACCAATTGTCTTGACTTTCTCAAGATATTTGTCAGTCACTGAGACTTCTAGACATAGTGAATTTTATGAGTTGTACATAAAAAAATGGCAAATACACTTGTATACTGTTCACTCCACATTCCCCTCCCCCTTAACGTCCCATCCCCCCAAAAAGGACAAAACACAGTCAAATTCAGCCTTACTAAAATTATAATTCTCCAAGAGGTTTTAGAGAATTTTGAACCAAGTAGAGTTACCTTGTTCACTTGTCTTTTTTGTCAGTGACTCCATTTTGGTTGAATGACCGTTAGGGGGCGATATGGACGTGCACACATTCAAAAATTATTTCTACTCAAGAAAGACATTAGTCCTTTTTCTTTTATGGGATTACTACCACCATTGAATAGCAGGAGTTAAGGCATGAATTCTGGAAACATCAATTTGTGCTTCAGTTTTCAGAGACAAAGGCAACAAAGCTGTTTTTTCATACTTTAAAGAGTACGGATTAAACTCCTTGATCAAATAAGAGATTTATGAAGGGCACAAGCACCTATACACTATCCTAGGTCAGGAGGTGACTATAAATACTGCACTCCTCCCATAGATCTGTAATTTCACCCATATGAGCATTCTCTCCAATAATGCACATAGCAAAACATCCATACCTAATCCAGACCCTCCCAAAAATCCACCATGTGCTATTTTTCATAGTTTACTTTAAATCCTGGAGCCAAAATCATCTGGGCTTTCCTACTGTGTAATGATAATGTACACATCTTTCAAGGACTGCTTAACAAGCACAGAAGATAACTAGGGAAAGTAAACTGGAATAAATTTGACTTCAGTTAATGTGGTGGCCTTGGAAACAAGTGTGCTATGGTTGTCCATGTCACTAGATGGCGTTAGCTGGCAGAAACAATGAATTCCTAGCAAAAGGAATTAGCAAGTGAGGCTAACACAGATGCTTAGGATTGGGGCTAAGAGACTCTTCACACAGCCGGCCTGACAGAGCCATTCAATAGAGCAGATGGTCAATGGACTGTGTGGGCTGAGTGGTTTGAATTAACTGCTGAATTAAATGAGTAGAACACAGGATGAACATCAGTTTGGTTGGTGAAAGAATGATCTGGAGATTAGAAAGAAGGGAAAAGAAAAAGTGGAAAATTAAAAGATGTACTCAGACTGTTTTAAAAGCACTTCTCAATCCTGCATGGTGTATCCCTGAGAACATAGGATAAATATTGATAGTTGGTCCCTTTCATGTTTTCCTAGCTAAGGAAGCACACCATGCCCCTGCATTTCTTGAGAAGCTACAAAACACAGGAGTTGCTGATGGGTACCCAGTGCGACTGGAATGCCGTGTTTCTGGAGTTCCTCCACCTCAGATATTCTGGAAGAAAGAAAATGAGTCACTCACTTACAGCACTGACCGCGTGAGGTTGGACTGAATCTGTAATTCCATCAAGTTAAATTAGAACTGTTTGAACCTTAACTCAACCAAAAACAGGGATTTTTCATATTTAGTAACATATTTATGATAGTAAAATCACAGTCTCTCCTAAAGTGTCTCTTATTAAGAGACACAAGCTTTGGAGAAGATTTGTTACCAATGATCTGAGAAAAAAAAGCAAGCTTTGCTTAGTCTAACAGTGATATTTTTCAAAAAACCCAATTTTTTCTTAGTATTTTAGAAGATTAATCCATTTGTCTTAATAGCTATCCAGGAGAAAAACTTAACTAGAAATTAAATACACAGATTTATTCCACCCTTTGACATCTGCTCTTCTATTCCATTAATGTTAATGGGACTTGCCTGCCACTCCAGAATAAGTAGACCCCATTATCTAGGACTTGAAAAATTCTGCTTCTAATGATCTAATTAAAAATAATTCTGCATGTCCAAAGACACTTTTTAAATTTTATTTAGAGCCCTAATGACCTTCTCCTTCTCATCAGCATGCACCAGGATAATCATGGCTACATCTGCCTGCTCATTCAAGGAGCCACTAAAGAGGACGCTGGATGGTATACTGTGTCGGCAAAGAACGAAGCTGGGATCGTGTCATGCACAGCCAGACTGGATGTTTATGGTGAGTGCCCCTTTATCTCTTGTATTCATTCTATTCTGAAAACTAAGATAGCTGAATGTTGGTTGCATCAGTTAACCTGGAGGTATCCTGACCAACCTCTATATATAACCTCTTTTATAGAAAAAGCAATTCATTCACATAAAGGTTTATGTTGCTCTTTCTTTCTATTTGTAGTTTCTCGACACTAATAGTGACCCACACCAGGAGAACAAATACACTGTCAAAGTATAAAGCAAGATCTTTGAAATGTTAAAAGCAAAATATGCATGCTAACGTTTCTTTGCATAGCCCTCAGCTATATAACTGGCTTTTTTTACTTAAGCATCTGTAGTAGTAGGCAAAGGCATGATTACACTCATTTTTCAGATGTTTTTGTTGTTACTGGGCTCTGTAAATGACAACGTTTAATGTTCCCTTGTGTCATCATTATAATCTTATAGTGCACTCTAGAAATGTACACTAATGAGCCAAGAATGCATATACTCTGTTACTGCTTTCTTAGTCAAAGTATATTAATATAGTTTCAGCGTGGATTTTCATCAGCATTTGTGTGTGTGCGTGTGTGTGTGTGTGTGCATGCGCAGATATACCATTCCAGAATATACCATTCCTATGTTTCAAATAGGGGAATTTTGTGTAAGTAAACCAGTAATGTTCCTTGGGCCCAGGCAAAATGTTCCTATGAAATTGCTGAACCAACACAATATGATCATGAGCCTTTATGTATGTACATATTTGTGTATACATATATCTGTGTTGTGTGGGTGATTATGTATACATAACCACTAGAAAAAATGAGACGTGTTTTATTTCAGTTTTTCAACTTCATTTGGATTGAAAACAGTTTTGTGCAGTCCTTCCTGGGAGGGTTCACTCAAACTGACCTCCTGTCCAACCTCTTTCCATGGATTGGAGTTTAAAAATGCCCACTCAGGTTACCTAACAATATCCATGACAATGAATAGCAGAAATAGTGGGGGGAGAAAGGGAGAGAGAGACCACGTTTTAACTTCCCAATAACATTCACTTTTACATGGCAACTTAAGCTTTACAAAGTATTGGCCTCACCATAACCCTATAAGATCTAGCATTTAAGAGGGAGAAGAAAATGGGATGGAAATTTGTGGGGGGAGCAGAAGGTTGCTTAAAAAATATTTCAGAAGATTCCCCTTGAGAATCTTTCCTTTGGAGTGAAGGTAAATTTTACATATTCTGGCTGTGATGGTCATAGCACCCTGGAAAAAGGAACAAAATGTAGAAGTTACCATCTGTAAATAAACTGAGATTAGGTTGAAGAGTGGGGCATGGGGCACAGGAAGGTCAATCAGTCTCAATATTAGTTGAGTTGGTCATGCTCTATTTTTAAAATAGAGGGCATGGCCAAGTTTATTTGAGTAAGAACTTTTGAATTTACTTTGATCATCTGAGAATCTACATTCTGATTAAACACTAACTATTCTCTTTGCTTTTCTATAGCCCAGTGGCATCAGCAGCCCCAGAGCACCAAACCAAAAAAAGTACGGCCCTCAGCCAGTCGCTATGCAGCACTTTCAGACCAAGGACTAGACATCAAAGCAGCGTTTCAGCCTGAAGCCAACCCGTCTCACCTGACTTTGAATTCAGGCTTGGTAGAGAGTGATGATCTGTAGATCCTCTGTTATTTTCAAAGCAGAAACACTGAAAGCCATTGCCTTGACCAACCATATTCCTTTGTCACTTTATGTAAAAGGTAGACACACACCTTTGACTACGAACAAGAGATAAAAAACACCATAACCATACTTTTCTAACTTACTATTACACCCAGTGGAGAGTATTAGTAGCTGGTATTCATAGAAATATACACCTTGCACCAAAAATTCACATCCATCCAATTTTTAAACTTTGAGAGTTGCTATGAGTATATTTGTCAGAAATGCCAAAGCACTAAAGGATACTAATTGAGCAAAAGCAAACACAGTTTATATGTATCACCAAGTGCCTTTAAACACAAGCTCATCAGTGCTCTTCAGCATATCGTGAAATGCTTAATCAGAGGCAGTTGGACTACAAGTCAAAACTAAAATATGATGCTAAAGTGGCAACGCATAGAAACAACTACAATGAACAAGTGCAATATGGTACAATCCAAAAGGACAAATACATCCAAGTAAACATTTCCTCTTATATCATAAAGAAAGAACTACTTGCCTTAAAAGTTCATTGATATCAACAGTTTTCTAGCAAGGTTAATACCTTAGTTCTTTTTTTTTCCTATGTGTAGTATTTTTTTCTCTTCCTGCCATCTCCTCCCTCTGGGCCAGAATTTTATTTACAATCCATACTGAAAAGGCTAATTTAAGTATCAATAATTTAATGTATTTTGAATAAGAGCTAAAGTGTACAGTACAGTCTATTCCATGGAAGGAATCCAAATGCCCCCATAACAACCATGGCATATTGTTCTAGGAAGATAAATGGGAGAGGAGAAAGAAGGTAGTGGGGATATAAGAATATTCTGCCAGTGCAATTGTACTGCATTCATTTAACTGAACTGGAAGGAACAGAGAGATGGTAAAGAACAGGTCTTTCTTTGTTGTTGTTAGTGAATGAATCTTAAATCTGTTTGAACAAAACACTACCATTCACAAGTCTCAAATGCTGGGGTCAGCTAGAAGTCTAGAGTATGTGTAAGGAAGGAATTGCAGTGTGTGTGGTATTTTTGTCTTGTCTGGGAACTGGAACAATACAGAGCAAGTAAGTTGAAATGGATGGAGTCTGTAAGACTGATGGAAATGGCAAGTAAGCACCTGTGGGAGCTGGTTTCATGGCTACTTGAAGGAAATAAAGCTTGGAGAGAGGCAAAGATAGACTTGTGCCATAATGTATTTTACTTCATGGTATATACATAGTCATGGCAAATAGTAAATATTAATTTACTTCTCTGCTGTGATATAAACCCAGTGACCCTCCTCTAAGAAGGGACTATGTTATATGCAGTACATGAAGATGTTAGATTAAAGGCTGCTTTCCAAATGCAAGGTGATTGGACATCCAACTGGACTGGGCAGATTCTGACTAGACTTGGAGGTCTTAATTCAGAACCAAGCCATTTTTATAAGGGAAAAATAATTAGGCTGAATGAGAAAACATGAGGTTTTGATGGTACTTTGCTATGAAAGGAAAACACTGTATTCCTTATACAAAGCACATATATCTTTCATTATTTATAATAAAAATGTTGAAATCTATCTCAGCTCATTTATTCAAGTCAATACTTCGTTGTTTTTTTTTAAAGAATTTTATAATTGTGTACCAACCCATATATTTTGCATTACAGCTACACATATATTGCTTTGTACCTCTTTGTAAGAATACCAACCAGGTTTTAAGTGATTGATGAATGCATAGGGTAGCTATTGTTCTCTGCAGAGTGATACCAGTTTTCTGACCATGCTCATATACATGGCTAATAAGAATTTAAGATGCAGTACAAAGTCTATCCTGGAACTATTCTACTTATACTTTAGAAATATGTCATGTATCACTTGCCAAATTTTTCTGAATGTGACTTGCTAATTTACTGGTTTTTAGCTTCACTAGCATTATTTTGCCACCTCTTATTTGTATTTATAAAGAAACAATGTACTAGCATACTACTTTGGATTGTCGTGTTGATATCATGTGGTTTTAACATCAATAAATATTTAACAAGTAAGATAGTTGTCATTTTCTGAAGCAAGGTATTCAGTCTTAATGCAAAGGTGCCATGTCATTAAAAGTACATTCTAGCATTTTTTTTTCCAAAAGAATAATTGTTTAAACATTTTAGAGATGATACAAAGGTGGGAGTTGGGTAAGATGGGGATCTCACTACATGACAGAATCAGGACCCAACATCTTTACCCCTTTAAAATGATGGGCCAAAACTAATAAGGTAAAAATCAATAGACAAACATAAAATAATGCCTCTAGTTCAAAAGATCAACTTCACAAATGTAGGACGGAGCAATTCAGGCAGTAAAAGAAGATCAGTAGGAGTCAACAATATGTCATGCTTGCCAAAAAAGCTACTGCAATCATGTTTTGTTGTTGAGTCATTTCAGTCACGTCTGACTCTTCATGACCTCATTTTGGGGACTTTCTTGGCAGATACTGGAGTGGTTTGCCATTTCCTTCTCCAGTTTATTTGACAGATGAGGAAACTGAGGCAAACAGGGTTACGTGACTTGCCCAGTGTCATACAGCTAATAATTGTCTGAGGCTGGATTTGAGCATGGGTCCTCCTGACTCCAGGGCTGGCACTCTATATACTGCACCATCTAACTGCTCTAAAGCAATCATGAGGCAACATTAATACAAATATTCTGACCTAGTCGAATCATATCTGAAGTACTCTGTTTGGAACTGGACCCCACAATTTAGAAAGGACATTGACAAATTGGAGTCTATCCAAATCAGGAAAACCAGTATGACAAGGGCCTGGAGAGTGTTATACCAATATCCATTGAAGGAACTGAGCTATTTGGCCTGGAGAACAATAAACTAAGGGGAGATTGTGAGAGTTGTCTTTAAATATTTGAAGAGTATCCTGTGGAAGCAGGATTAGACTTCTGCTTGGTCCTACTTCACAAAAGTAATTCTAGTTAGAATTACAGAATTAATTACATTAACTAATTAATGTAATTACAGAAGTTTAAGATAGGCCTATTTTAGCTTGATGTGCAGAAAAACTTAACAATTGGATCTATTCCAGTGTAATGGGCCATCTCAAAAGATACTGTTCTCTTCTTCATGTGAGGTTGTCAGACAAAGACTTAATAGACACTAGGGCCAAGGATATTGTAATATAGGCTCCTATTCAGATACATATTGGACTATGTGGCCTCTTATGTCCCTTCTAGTTAAGATTCTGTGGATCACTTAGATCAGGCTTATGATTTACACAAGGCATTGGCATGCTCCCACTCACTGTCCTTGCAGCATAGCAATCAGTCAATCAACAAACATTTATTAAGCACTTGTGTGCTAAGCACTTGGGAATACAAAGAGAGGCAAAAAACCAAGCCTCTACTTTCAAGGAGAGCTCATATTTTAGGACTAGCAGTATTTATAGCAATGTTTCACTTCCCAGTGCCTTTTTCCTAGTCCCTTTCCAGAGCAAATCCTCCTTGCTTTTGCTGTATAGAAATGACACTTGCAGAGTCCCTAGCTTTCTGAGAACTAGTGCTTGTGCACGAACCCTAGGCTGAAACTCATTGCCCTTTTTCCTAAAACAACCTAAATTCAAATTCTAATTTCTGCAATTAAAATTTGAAATAATTTATATCCTAAAGCAGCACATAACTGAAGAAAGGGACTGTTGTGTTATAAGAAATGACAAGGGTGGGTGGTTTCAGGAAAAATATGGCAAAACCTATATGAACTGATACAAAGAGAAGTAAGAAGAATTGGGAGGTCATTGTGCACAATAACAGCAATATTGTAATGATTATTATATATAGCTAATATAAAAACATTAATAGAGGAAAAGAACACTTACAGAATTTACAAACTTTTTAAAGTAGAGCAGATGGTATGAACAAAATTTAGATTTTTTAAAAATTTATTTATTTTGAGTTTTCAACATTTACTTTACTCTTGAGTTTTCAATTTTCTCCCCCTTCCTCTCCACCCTCCCTAAGATGGCATGTACTCTGATATAATCTCTACATATACATTAATATTAAACATAGTTTCACATTTGTCATGTAAAGAATTAATGGGAGGAACTACAAGAAAGAAGAAACAAAAGAAAAAAAGAGATTTTTTTGCTTCCATCTGCATTCAGACTCTATAGTTCTTTCTCTGGCTGTGGATAGCATTTTTCATCATGAATCTTTTGGAGTTGTCTTAGATCCTTACATTTCTGAGAAGAGCCAAGTCTATGAAAGTAAGTTATTGCACAATGTGGCTATTACTGTGTATAATGTTCTTCTGGTTCTGCTCACTTCATTGAGTATCAGTTCATGTAAGTCTTTCCAAGTTTTTCTGAAGTCTGCCTTTTCAGAGTGCAGACCAGGAGAGCAGTGACCATACCTCTGCCAGGATCACACCAACTTGAAAGCAACAAAAACTTGCAAATTCCCAAACTAGCCCTGAAAATAACGGCATGAAAAGACCTCAAGCTTGGGAGAGTACCTCCCAAAGTGCAGAGCCCAGCTTTAACATAAAGTCCAAAGGTAAGAAATAGACCGGGAAAAAGAATTTGATTGTAAAAAGCTACTATAGGGGCAAGGAAGGCCAAGACATAAACTCAGAAGAAAACAACAATGTGAAAACAACAACTAAAAAAGCTCAAAGATAAATGCTAGTTGAACCTAAGTCCAAAAAGAAATCCTAGAAGAGTTAAAGAGATAAAAGTGGGAGAAAAAAAATTGGAAAAGAAATGAGTGATGCAGATAAAAAAACACACAAAAAAATTAACAGCTTGGTAAAAGAGGCACAAAAAATACTGAAGAAAATAACACCTTAAAAAACAGATTTGGTCTAATGGCAAAAGAGGCATAAAAATTTACTGAAGAGAACTCCTTAAAAAGCAGAAAAGGTCAAATGAGAAAAAAGATCCAAAACTTCACTGAAGAAGAGAATGCTTTAAAAACAGAACTGCCCAAACGGAAAAAGAGATACAAAAGTTCACTGAAGAAAATAATTACTTTAAAATTAGAATTGTGCAAGTAGAAGCTAATGACTCCATGAGAAATCAAGAAAAAATAAAAACAAAGTCAAAAGAAGGCCAAAAAAAGAAGAAAAATACCATATCTCATCAGAAAAATAACTGACTTAGAAAACAGATCAAGGATAGATCATTTAAGAATCATTGGACTACCTGAAAGTCATGATCAAAGAAAGAATCTTTCAAGATATTCTCAAGGACTCCCTTATTGAGAGTTCCCTGACATCTTAGGTCCAGAGGGAAATTAAAAGAATCCACTGATAACCTCTTGAAAGAGATCCCAATTGAAAACTTCCAAGAATGGTAGTCAAATTCCAGAACTCCTACATCAAAGAGAAAGTATTTCAAGCAGCCAAAAAAATTAATTCAAATCTAGTGGTGTCACAGTCTGGATCACACAAGATTTAGTGCTTCCATGTTAAAGGAGCAGAGGATATAGAATTATGATATTCCAGAAGGCAAAGAAGCCTTAGCTTTACAAACAAGAATCACCTATCCAACAAGATTGAATGTAATCTTTCAGGGGAAAAATTATATTTAATGAAATAGAGGACTTTCAAGCATTCCTGATGAAAAGAATAGCACTGAATGGAAAATTTGACATTCAAACAGAAGACTCAAGAGAAGCATAAAAAGGTAAACAGGAAAGCGTAATCATAATGGATTCAATAAAGTGAAATTGTTTACTTTCCTATATGGGAAGATGATACTTATAACACTTAAGAACTTTACCATAATTATGGCAGTTAAAAGGAGTTTGCATAAATAGAAGGAATGGGTATAAGTTGATTATGAGAACAGAATGATCTCCAAAAAAAATGAAGGAGGGAGAAAGAGTGATACACTGGGAGAAGGCGGAAGGGAGAGGTAGAATGGGGAAAATTTCTCACATAAAAGAGGTACACAAGGAAGAGCTTTTAAAATGGAAGAGAAAATGACAAGGGGTAGTAGGCAATGCTTGAAACCTCACTCTCATCAGAATTGGTTCAAAGAAGGAAGAATATATATACACATTCAGCTGTGTATAGAAATCTATCTTACCCAATAGGGAAATAGGAGGAAAAAGGTATAAGAGAAAGTGGGGGGATTACAGTTGAATTAAGAGAGGCAGTGGTTAGAAGTTAAATAGACTTGAGGAGGGACTGGAGAGAAAGGGAAAGGAGGGAAAGGGAGAGGGAGAGAAAGAGGGAGAGGAAGAGGGAGAGGGAGAGAGAGAGAGAAAAACAGAAGATAATGGGATGGAGGGAAATAAGCAGTTAGTAATCCTAACTAAATGTGAATGGTATGAGCTCACCCCCATAAAATGGAAGCAGATAGCTGAATGGATTAGAAACCAGAACCCAACAATATGTTGTTTACAAGAGACACACTTGAAACAGAAAGCCATACATACATAAAGGGCTGAAAGAGAATGGTTCAGGTAAAGTAAAAAAAGGGCAGGGGTAGCAATCATGGTCTCAAATAAAGCAAAAGCAAAAATAGACCTCATTAAAAAGGATAAGCAGGGAAACTACATTTTGCTAAAAAGGTACCACAGACAATGAAATAATATCAGTCAGTTTCCAGAAGAAAAAAATCAAAGCTATCTACAATCAAATGAAAAAATGTTCTAAATTATTATTGATTAGAGAAAGGCAAATTTAAACAACTCTGAGGTACCACCTCACACCTACCAGAAATGACAAATACTAGAGGGGACAAAGGAAAAATAAGTCCGCTAATGTTTAGTAGAGTTTAGTAATGTTAGTAGAGTTGTGGACTGCTACAACCATTCTGGAAAATAATTTGGAACTATGCCCAAAGTGTTATAAGATCGGGCATACCCTTTGACCCAACAATACTACTACTAGGGCTATATCCCAAAGAGATCAAATAAAAAGGAAAAGGATCTATATGTACAAAAATATTTATAACAGCTCTTTTTGTGGTGTCAAAGAATTGGAAATTGAGGGGATGCTCAGGAATTGGGGAATGGCTGAACATTGTTGTGTCACGTGATTGTGGAAGAGTACTACTGTGTTATAAGAAATGACAAGTGGGGGTGGTTTGGAAAAAAATATGGCAAAACCTATATGAACTGATAAAAAGAGTGAGAGGAACTGGGAGATCATTGTGCACAATAACAGCAATGTTGTAACGATTATCAACTGCAAAAGACTTAACTACTCTGATCAACACAATGATCTCAGACAATTCCAAAGGACTCATGATGAAAAACTGCTATCCACCTCCAAAAAGAGAACTAATATGCAAATTGAAGTATAATTTTCTTAATTTCTTTTTCTTGCTTTTTGAAAATATAACTAATATAAAAACATGTTTTGCATGATTTCACATGGATAATTGATATCATATTGGTTGCCTTCTCAGTGGGTAGGGGAGGAGTGGGTGAGAGGAAGAGAATTTGGAAGTAAAAATTTAAAAAGAAAAAAAAAAGAAAATTTAAAAAGAGTGGGTGAGAGGAAGAGAATTTGGAAGTAAAAAATTTAAAAAGAAAAGTAAAAATTTAACAAATAAATAATGAAATTATTTTTAAAAGATCCGCTACTATCTATATGTCCTAGGCCTACCTCTTTCCTCTCTCCTTTATCCTTTCCTTCTTTCCTTCTTACCTTCCATTCATCTATCCATTCATAAGGTTCTTTAACAATGGTTTAATGCTGAAAAGAAGAAAAAAACATACATTTGTATTAAAAAACAAGTTCTATCAACTGGTGAAGCATGTAAGATATTGCATCTCTCATAGCTGAATATTTTGATACTGGAAAATGGGAGGGGAAAGCTGCTAAAATAAGCATGTGAAGAAAATTTTCTGAAGGAACCTGAGCAATTTTGAACAGAATAAACTGTAAAATAAAGATAAAGACCTTGTAAATAACCTTGTAAAAGATACAGAATGGCGCCTCATTTATATATATAAGCCATTTAATAGTTTAAAAGGTCAGAGAAAGAACTTTTATATATTAAAAGCTGGAAAAATGTAAATATAAAGAAACATAGGTTTAAGGACATAAAATGATATGCTGTGCTATGTAGAGAACTTAGAGTTACAGGGCATTATTTTCCCATGACTCATTTGCATATAACTGTTGAAGACAGAGTAAAACTAAAAAGAGAAAAAATTATAATTACATGCTGAAGGATGATTTTTAAAGGTCTGTTGATTTAATAAAGGAAAATCTGTGATTACCTTTTAAGTGAAAAGTGTGTCTGAGTGCCAGGAGGCTCTGATTTAAATCACTAAAAGGTATAGACATAGGAAGTTGAGGAGCTCTTATGCAAAAGATGCAAGAATTTGGCCGGAAAGACAGATTTAGGAGTAGGGTAAAAAGCATTTTTGTCAAAGCTGTTTGAAGAGACCAGCAGCAAAAGAATTCACCTGACCAAAATACTGCAGTTGAATTGATTCCTGATTAGAGAGAGGCTCAAACTTATTAGAGAAATGCTTCAGAACAGAAATTATTCTTTAGCTCCCCACCCCCACCCCATCTTAAGAGAGGCGAAGCCCCATTTTCTGCTTTCTAATGTTTAAGAGGGAAAAGCTTAAAGGGGAACAGCAGATTATACAGCTGTTTTGTGTATGGGAGCAAATGACGAGATTTAACCAGACAATATAGAACCCTAGTGAGTGAAGAGTTGACCAAGGTGGTTTGCCTCATCCAGAGAGTCAACCTAAGATGTTTACTATGAACTCTGCTCTTTCTGGATAATGGAGCATCCTAGTGAGTGAAGAGTTAGTTTAGACCATTTTGTCTATACTCTTCTCTGCTTGACTCTACTCCTATTTCTAATCTACACTAAGTAGGATCTCCATTGGATGACCCTTGAGGGTACCTCCAATTCTGAAACTATAGGCACCAAATGGCCAAAGTGGAGCCAAGTAATAGCTTCCCACATCCTGCCCAACACACCTAACAACAAATATAGAAATAAATGAAATGAAGAAGTTGAGAAATTCTGATACATAATGTGCAAAAGCATTTGACTCTTCTGGGCATTATGACATATAAAATTAGGACATTCAGATAATTTACAAGTTGTTAACATTAGAGCCAGGAGGTCAGAAAGACCCAAGTTCAAATCTGGCTTCTGATACTTACTAGCTGTGTGACCTTGGACAAGTAAGTCATTTAACCTCTGCCTAGGGAGCCACTAGGTGTCTCAGTGAATAGAGCACTGGAGGCCTGGAGTCAGGAAGACCCAAATTCAAATCCAGCTTCAAAACACTTAGTAGCTGTGTGACCCTGGACAAATCACTTAACCTTTGTTTTAATCCACTGAAAAGGGAAATGGCAAACCACTCCAGTATCTTTGCCAAGAAAACCTCATGGACAGTATGGTCCATGCAGTCACAAAGAGTCAGATATGACTGAACAAGTGTCAAAGCCAGCCCTAGAAAAAAGTAAACAGTTTGTCTTCCTCACCTTGTCTTTCTGCATAATCCTATGCTTAGCATTCTTATGTTCAATTCAATAATAATTTCTTAAACACCCATGTGCTACGTACTTACTATGCTGTTCACTACCTATCTGAAAGACTTAAAACAAGAAGCAGCAACAGTAAGCTACTGTCATAGTCTCTCAGGAAGATGAGACTTACAAGAAGCAGGTGGCACAGGATAGATAGAGTATCTTGGGTCAAAGGTTAGGAAGACCTGAATTCAAATCCAACCAAACATATTTCCTAGCTGTGTGACCTTAGGTAACTTAACCTTGGTTTGCTTTGGATTTCTTATTTGTAAAATGGGAATTATAATAATATAGTACCTACCTTGAAGGTTGAGGACAGAATGAAATAGTGTTTGTGAAGCAGTTAGCACAGTGGAACATTGTAAACACATAAATGTTAGCTATTCTTATTCTGGAACATCGTAAACATATAAATGTTAGCTATTCTTATTCTTATTCTTATTATGTCAGAATGTAAAGCAGTTTGCAGTACTGCTGACTAGACATTTTACATATTTTAAAAAATTTTTATTTTATAAATTTTTAATTTATTTTAAATTTTAAAAATGAGGGGAAAACCCACATTATCATATATACACAGCAGAACACAAGAGAGGATTCAATATAAAACAATAAATTCCCATTTCAAGAAAACCTATATAATAAATACTACATATTGTTTTCAAAGCTGCCCAGCTTTTCTTTGCTTCCTTGTAGTTTTCCTTCTGTTCTCTGCTGTGCATTTTTTACTTTATTTTTCCCCTCCCCCCCAAAGAAGGATACAATTAAGCCCCAAACACAGGCTTTAACTTCCAGTTCACTCGATCTGGGCAGCCAGAAAAATGGCATCAGAGACATAATAAGGGGTTAAATTGCTTTGTCCTTCTCAGGAGGGGTTGCTGATAATGGGAGCACCAACCAACTCCTATAGCATCCCCTAATTACTCTTCTTGCTGGGGTAGGCAAAGAGTAGGAGCATAACTCCTACATGTCACCTAAGTCTCAATGGTGCCAATTGCGAAACGCACAGGATTCCAGCTTGTGCATTCCCCCTTAAACCTTGACGGGGTTCTGATCAAGGCAGGCCCAGTTTTACATTCCCCCTGTGCATTCACATTTCCCACTTACTGACCAGTGCTCATTTGATTTATAGGGTAACAGACAAAGAAGGCAATAGCCTCACAAATTTACATTAACTTTAGCAATATCATGGTGATTCAACATAAAGCATGCACAGTGTGCTGTTTATAACTAAATTCAAATGCTTACATTATCTTAAGGTTATATGTCACTTAGAAAGCTCAGTGAGACTGTTTATAAAGTGAAATCCTGGGAACTAGTAGATTATTACGGCCTTGGATCCTGGGAACTAATATCTAAAAAGAATAACAAAAATTCACCTTACATAAATAGATAGATATCTATAAACACACACCCATATACATATCCACTCATACATATATGTGTAAAACCATAGTGTACTTATTTTTGCCTGTCATCTGTTTCTCTAAAGGTAGATAGCATCCTCCTTCATAAGTCCAAGTCTTTCCATGTTTTTCTAAGTCAACCAGCTGATCATTTCCTACACTACAGCAATATTCCAACCCAATCACATCCTATCTGAGAGATTGTTTATGAAAATATTTTCCCAACTTTCTGCATTCCTTCTATTCATGTATACATAGGTTTTATTTATACAAGAAAATTTTTATTTAAAATAAATTATCTATTTTACACTTCAACAATGCTCTCACCTTATGATACAGTTTAAATCTCCTTCCATTGCTTCTTTTTTCCCTAGTTTCTTTGAAGTTCTTTACCTTGTGTTCTTCCAAATGAAGTTTGTTATTATTTTTTCTAACTCAGATAATTTTTTAGTAATTTAATTGAGATTACACTGAATAAATAGATTAGTTAGGTAAAATTGTCATTTTTCAATTATATTGGCTTTACCTACCCATGAACCATAAATATTACTTCAGTTATTTAGATCTGACTTTATTTATGTAAAAAGTGTTTTATCATCTTACATCTTACCTCAGCTCTTTTCTGAGTCCTCTGAGAAACCCAGTCAGGGTTTCTTCCCTTGTCAGTGGTCACTTCTAGTCAGCTCTAAGGGACCTTAAATATCCAGAACTCTTGAACTCCAACACGGTATGCATCCCTCTCAAGGCTGCTGTTTGGTCACCTATACTCACAAAAGAAATAAAACAGAAGGAGCCCAAGCACTCAGGCTCACATTTGTGTGCTTGTAGTTTGTCATTCCTTCTGGAGTGGAGGAAAACCACCTCCAGGGTGAGTCTTGAAGAGTCTTATGTTCAGCAAATGGGATCAGTGAATATATTGGATTTTTTAAAATCAGCATGTTAAATACAAGCCAGTTCCTAATTGAGATTCCCAAGGCTAGAAATGATGGGAGACACATGCTAAAGCAAGGTTTCAAGTTTCAAGTCTGCATGGTTGATATCACCTGTGGCATTCTCTATGGGTTTGCTCAATACACAGAGCTTGATTTCTAGGCCGATGGCTTGGGTGAGATGGGGAGGTACCTGTCTGTGTTGAGCTAGAAAGTCACCAAACAATCAGTAAGTTATCTAGGAACTCCTGGGACTGGGCTGTAAGTAAGGTGGATTTTAGTGTGTGTAAAGTGGGTTTTCATTATTATTTCTTAGAGTTCAGTTTCCCAGGATCCATAGCAATCTCTTGTTTCCAGGTTATTAGATAGGAGTTCTTACAATCATGGTTCAAAACATCTCCACTATTGCTTGTGTAGCATTATATAATGATACATAATATAAACATTTGTGCTTAAATTGTAAAATTTGCTGCAACTGCACAGTGAGATACAAGAATGACGTGATGTAAACTTATGAGGCTATTAGTGGCAATATATGCCTTCTTTGTCTGATGCCCCATAGAGCAAGGGGGCACTGGTCAAGGAGGGGGGAGCCCTTAGGGTTGAATGTACAAGCTAGAATACTGTGTGGGCCTTGATTGGCACCCATCAAAGTTTGGGGGGAATCTGTGTTTGCCTCAACCAGTCCTCATTAGTCTTGAGGGGACAAGCTGTGCCTGTCTTGATTTCGGGGGAGTTGCCCCCCTTTCTTGCCAGCCCCTGTGAGAAAGATGATTAGTGAATGGTGTAGGAGTTGTGCTCCCATTTATCAGCAACTCTCCTGAGAAGATTAGACTAGAATAAAATAAGATTATTAACCCCTTCAAAGCTATTTCAGTATCTTTCCTGTCTGACCAGATCAAGAGTGAACCTGCAGACTACCTGTGTGCTTTGTTTATTTGTCTTACACGGGCACACTCTAATAAATTCATCATTCAGTGCAGCTCTGGGCGCAGAAGCTTACTTTCCTTGACATGAGTTCAGTGCAGCTGTGACTATTGGCTCATCTCCCAATCCATGGAAGCAAGAAAGGATGGGTTCACACCTTGTCTATCAGATAACTGTGGCAGGTCTGTGGTCTCACTGCCTAGGTCATTCTTATTTCTTGACACCAGACTGGTGTATTTTCAGGACTCTGCAGTCAGTGTTCCTATCATGGAACAGGTGAGGTCTCAAAGGGCAGATAGTGAATGACTAAAACAAAGTATAAAGTTTGGCATCAGCAGGCAGGTGGAAAGCCTCAATGACTGTACTAATATTGTAGCATAAATGCTCCCAAGTCTGACATCAGCAAGAAAAAGAAAACCTCAATGTCTGCACATTCCAGTGACATGAAGTTTAACATAGGGGAAGCCCCTTAGATCCATAACTGTTTCCTTTCCAAGTTTCCTCCTTTTCACCTTCAATTTTTGAGTTTCTCTCTCTTCCACTGATATTCATCTGCACTTGAATCAGGTTTACACAACCAAGATCTACATGTAAGATGCAGACACAGAGTGAAATCTGTATCTCACTTTTTGAAAAAGTAAGTCAGAGACACTCTCTGTAAGATGGATTTTACTGTGTATAAGGTAGATTTTTGTTATCCTTTCTTAGAGTTTATTTTCCTAGGATCCATGGCCATAACAACCTCTACTTCCCAGGCTCATGACTTATAAACATCTCCACCAAACTTGCACAGTGTCATATAATGAGAAATAATATAGACATTTGTGCTTAAAATTGTAAATATCCACTGCGACTGCCCAGTGATATATAATGGTGAGACAATATAAACTTGTGAGGCTATTGCTGGCAAGATGCCTTCTTTGTCTGTTGCCCTATAAAGCAAGTGGGCACTTGAGTGAGTAGGGAACCCTTAGGGTTGAATACACAAGCTGAAATGCTGTGCATACCTTGATTATCCCCCATCAAGGCTTGGAGGGAAACCATGTTTGCTTCAACCAGCCCCCATTGAGGCTTGAGGGGAGCACACAGGCTGTACCTGTCTTGACTGACCCCATCGAGATATAGGGGTAGTTGCCCTCCCTTCTTGTTGGCCACTGCAAGAAGGGTGAGTAGGGAATGCTGTAGGAATTGGTGTTCCCATTATCATCAACCCTTTTGAGAAGAACAGACTAGAATAAAGTTTATTAACCCCTCCAAAACTGTCTTCAGATTCTTCCTGTCTGACCAGATCAAGAATGAACCTGCTAGAGAATGGAATCCTAAAACCTCCGGTGTCTCCCAAGTGTTATCTGTCTTAACACTCCATAATGAAGAAAACTCTCTGTTCTCAAAACTTTGTGGGTGATGTCCACAGGAAACATGGAGTCTGTCCCTACCTAGATATAGGTCCCTTATACTATAATAATAGTAATAATAGCTAACAAATAGCACTTCAAGGTTTAGAAAACATTTTACTTATTATATCTTACAACAGCCCTTCTATGAAGTAGGTGCTATTATTATACCCATTTTGCCAATGATGAAACTGAGGTCTAGGGAGTTTAGGTGATTTGCCCAAAGTCATGCAGTTAGTTGTCTGAGGCAGGATTTGAACCCAAGTCTGGAATTCTGGCTCCAGGTCCTACACTCTATCCATTAAACTGCCTAACTACTTCCAACAACTATGATAAAATATGATCCGCTTTACAAGTTTCTCTCATGAAGTGGAAATAACCTGTAAATGTTTGAAATGTAAGTAACAAAACATCTATATGGCTTAAGTGTCCAAGTACACAATGAAAAAAATTTGTTTTGCTGAAGTGACTTTTTAGAAGTTGGTTTAGAAGAGTATAGCAGACTAGAGGAGGTGGTCTTAAAGTGAGCTGTGAACCTGAGGTTTTAAGTAAATAGCAAGTTATTTCTGAGGCTGGTCAGGAATCAGGTAGCACAGGGATCAGCTTCCAGCTGGAAAAAGGAGGTAAAAAGGTTGTACAAATGTAAACTATGGTCATGGTCTTTTTCTTTCCTTCCTTTATTTTATTTTACTTACTTCTATAAAGAGAAAAAGCCACAGAGGTATAAACTGAATTGCACAGCTTACAATTTAGAAGGCAAGACATAACCTTCCCTAAAGGCAATGATAGGAAAATGACAAAAAGATCTCTGATTCATTTGATATACAGTCCTCATGTGGGAATGCACCCTTTAATTTTTAATAGCATTTCTTTTTTTTGTTTTGTTTTGGTTTTTTGGAGGGCAATTGGGGTTAAGTGACTTGCCCAAGGTCACACAGCTAATTTTTGTATTAAGTGTCTGAGTTAATAGCATTTCTTTGAGAGAATATGATCTTTACAACAACAGATTCCAGGTATAACCAAAAGCAGAGCCTACTTTACTCTACTCTTCCAAAGATGTCTTTAAATGTGCCTAAGAAAAAAGGGGCAGAGACCCTTTTTAACAAGATGGTTTAACACACAACTTATTTTCTCACAGAACCAACATCAAGATTAAGGAGTCAATTTCTGACAAGGACTCAGCATCAAATAAATCTTACTTAAATACCTCAATCCTGTTAAGACACCAGGTCAAAGGCTGAATGAAAGACCTTTGGATATGGAAATTACAAATACCAAAGCTGTGGGTTTTCAATATCTGAAGCACTACAGAAATTAGAAATGGAATGAGTTTTACCCCAGATTTCAGACTATTAAGAAAATGTACTGAGACTAGTCCATTGTTATCTACTTAACTCTAATATGGAAACTTAAAAGTAATTTTTAATCAGTGATTAGTAACAGTTGAATAGTGGAAGATTATTCAATTTGTACTTGAGTGTTCATAATCCTTTAAATCTTGCTCTGAATTGTATCCTTTTATTTGTAACTATTTGAATCATTAGTTCTGCATTTATATGAGCTATTTTAAGATTTTTGTAGAAAAAAATTATTATTGACTTAGTAATATGTTAATCTGCTCTTTTAATCACACTGAGATAAAACTTATCCACTGAGCCCATGTAGCCATATAGCACAATGCTGATCAGGTAGCAGCCATGGAAATTGCAGTTTTAATGACTCAAAGGAAAGAGACTCTACAAACCTAAAATAATACCTAGATTGGATAGGTAGGATAACACTGAAGTTCCAAATCTGGAAATATAATGGTACATATGCTCAATAGTTAATAGGGAAGTTTGGAAGAGTAAAGGGCTAGGAGGTGGGGAGAAGATAATTTTATTTTAGGCATGTTGAGTTTGAGATGCCTATGGGACATACAATTCAAGGTGTCCAAAAGGCAGTTGGTAATATTGGGCTACAGCTAAGGAGACAGATTGGGGCTGTAAACCTAATACCAAGCATAAATCATCCTTAAAAAGGTGATTCAATTCAATAGATACTTATGAAGTACCTACCATGTACAAGGAACAAAGTTAGGCCTTTTGGGTACAAGAACCAAAAAATGAAATCTCTCTCATCAAGGAGTCTACATTCTATTTGAGATAGGAGAGAGAGCACTTACTGCTGAGGTTTAGGGGTTCTGGGAACCCAAAATAGTGACATGCAGGTCTTGCCTGAATGAATTCAATCCAAGCTTTCTTTCAACTAAAGACAATGTTTATTAAAACATGTCTATGTAGAGCACTGACCCTGGATTCAGGAAGACCTGAGTTCAAATCCAGCTTCAGACACTTAACACTTACTAGCCGTGTGACCTTGGGCAAGTCACTTAATCCCAATTGCCCTGGTCTCCCTCCTCCAGAAAGCAAAAAAAAAAATCTCAGTTTTGGGGCTAGGTGGCACAGTGAGTAAGAGCGCTGGCCCTGGAGTAGGGAGGACCCAGGATCAGTTCCAGCCTCAGTACTTAGCACCCACACATAAATAACTAGCTGTGTAACCTTGAGCAAGTTACTTAACCCCAATTGCTTTAAAAAAAAAAAAGATAAGATGAGCCAAGATAATTTGAAAGTTGAGTATTTGGGTAATTTGAATCATCTAATAGGGACAAGATGTGGTCAAGGAGTGGGTCTAGATGGAATCAAGGAATGGTGGTCTAGGGTGGGGCCAGGTGCAGACAACGAGGGCCACAATGAAAGGGTTATATGAAAGGCCACAAATAAAAGGATTATACTGAAATGATCCTCAGAAGAACACCAGGACCATGTGGAAGAGTTCAGGGCAACTTGGTTGAGGGGGGGGGAAGGGTTTCTAGGGCCTATACCTGGACCTGTGACAGGGGACAAGGTTATCCCTAGGGAGGTATCTGTTCACTTAGAGCCATAGAAAATGAGTAATCAGAGAACAAGCCGTTGCAATATAAAGTTTTTAAAATTTATTCATTCACTTTCTTTTAATGCAACACTCTTTCCCCCAAACCAACCCGCTTACAAAGTACTTTCCACAAAAAAAAGCAATTTATTGACTTTGACTAAACACCAATGTGTTATTTGCACAGTAGATTACTTACCTTAACCTTTGTAAACAATCAGAATTTTGTTACTTCTCCAATGTTTGTTACATTGTATAGTTATATACAATTATTCAGGTTCTCTGTATTACTCTATACAAGTCTTCCTATGTTTCTCTGAATTCTTGTCAGGTCTTTGGACTTTGGACAGTCAGCATTCTGTATATTATGCCATGCTGCCTCACTGAGCTCTTTTGAGTGCATTTATTTATATTTGAGGTATCCTTTGACAAAAGCAAAGAGCTCATAAAACTTCACACCTCTCTGAATGCAACTGGTGAGTTCAGGTGTACCCCAGTTTATAGAATACTGCATAACACATAAAACCAGCTATATATTTCCTCTGACATTCATTATAAACAGATTTATTGGTGAGTTCAGGTGTACCTCAGTTTATGGAAAACTGCATAACACATAAAACTAGCTATATATTTCCTCTGACATTCATTATAACCAGATTTATTTCCATAAAAAAAAAACATGATTTCTGAGGACTGAAAGTAGCCTTCTCACAGAGATTTGGTATCACTGGCAAGTGAGACATCTAGGAGGAAAGACAACAGGATATGAAGTCAGGAAGACCTGAATTCAAATCCTGCCACTTATTAGCTATATGATCCTTGGAAAGTAAATTAAAATCTCTTAGTCTCATAGGATTGAGGACAAACAAAGCAACATATGTAAACATATGGAAAGCACTTTACAGATCTTAAAGTGCTAGATCTTTTAAAACATCAAATAACATTAAAAAAAAAAGTATGTCCTAAGAAGTTACGAAATCCCACTTAGAAATGAATACTATAAAGATTTTTTAAATAATTGTATTTAAAGGAAAAAGTATAATTTTCTGGTAAGATTGGAAATATAAATTAATATTAAATCCTAAAATATGTCATTCTATCTTAGGGAGGTACTATGTTGCTTGGCTCTTTAAATTCTGTTTACAGCTTTATCTCTACCCAAGTAAATATTCCCTTTTTTTTTTTTCAAATGCTTTATTCATTTCTGGTTTACATCATTCATTTCCTCCAGATTTTGAGTTACAATTTTTCCCCGTTTTTCCCCTACCCACCACCCCAAAATAACAGTCCCACAGAATATCCCCTTCTCCAATCTTCTCTCTCCCGTATCTTCTCCCATACCCACTTTGACTTTCCAGTAGGGCATGGTGGATCTCTATGCCCCAATGCCTGTATATCTTATTTCCCAATTACACGTAAAATAGTATTAATAATAGTATTTATATATTTTAAAGACTTTATTTTAAAACTTTGAATGCCAGATTCATTCCCTTCCTCTCTTGTCACCCACCCTTACTGGGAAGATAAACAATTCAGTATATCTTGTATATGTGTAACTATGCAGAATATTACCATAGTAGATATACTGTAAAAGACTGAGTATATTTCCCTCTCTCCTATCCCACCTCCCACTTGTTCTATTCTCTATTTTAATCCTGTCCCTTTTCAAAAGTAGGTGCTTCCAACTTCCCTCCCCCCCAGCCTCCCTTCCCTTCCCTTCCATTATCCCCCCTCTCATTTCCTCCCCCCCAACTCTCCTGTACATACATATGTATGTGATTCTCTCCTTGAGCCAACTTCAATGAGAATATGGTTTTGCCTTTTTGCCTTCCTGTTCTTCGCCTCCCCTGCAACTACTTCCCCTTGCCTCTTCTACATGAGATAGTTTACCCTACCCTGTCTCTCCCCATCTCTTCTCATTATATTCCTCTCTCACCTCCTAATTTCACCTTTTAGGTATCATCCAACTATTAAATTGGTTCTGTGCCCTCTATCTATATATACCTGTAAACATATACACACACATTCACATATGTATTCATATGCCCATATAGCCTTCCTCAACTATTTTCATACTGAGAAAAGTTGCATCAGTTACAATTATTGTTTCTCCATGTAGGAATGTAAATAGTTCAACTTTGATAAGTTCCTTATGATTTCTTTTCCTTGTTTACCTTCTCAAGCTTCTTGTATCTGAATGTCAAATTTTCTATTCAACTCTTTACATCAAGAATACTTGAAAATCCTCTATTCCACTGAATGACCATATTTTCCACTGAAACATGATACTCAGTTTTGCTTGGGTAGGTGATTCTTGGTTTTAATCCCAGCTCCTTTGCTCTCTGGAATATCATATTCCAATTCCTTCAATCCCTCAGTGTAGAAACTAACAGATCCTGTGTTATCCTGATTGTGTTTCCACAATATTGGAATTGTTTCTTCCTTTCTGCTTGTAATATTTTCTCCTTGATCTGGGAACTACAGAACCTAGCTATAATATTCCTAGGAGTTTTCTTTTTGAGATCTTTTTCAGGAGGTGACCAGTGGATTCTTTCAACCTCTATTTTGCCCTCTAGTTCTAAAACATCAGGGCAGTTTTCCTTGAGAATTTCTTGAAGGATGATTTCTAGGTTCTTTCTTTCATCATGGCTTTCAGGTAGTCCAATAATTTTTTAAATTATCTCTCCTGGATCTGTTTTCCAGATCAGGGGTTTGTCCAATGAGATATTTCACGTTGCCTTCTATTCTTTCATTTGCTTGCATCTGTTTAACAGCATATTGATTTCTCATAAAGTCATTAGCTTCCATTTGCTCCAATCCAATTCTGAAGGAATGATTCTCCTCAGTGAGCTTTTGAGATTTTTTTTTCCATCTGGAAAATTTGGCTTTTTAAGGCATTCTTCTCCTCATTGCCTTTTTGAGCCTCTTTTGCCATTTGAGTTAGTCTATTTTTTAAGGTGTTATTTTCCTCAGTCAGGCTGTTGACTCTCATTTCATAATTTTCTTGCATCTTTCTCATTTCTCTTCCCAATTTTTCCTCCACTTCTCTTATCTGCTTCTTAAGGTCCTCTATGGCCTGTAACCAGCTCATATTTTTCTTTGAAGCTTTTGGTGCAGGAGTTCTGACTTCACTGTCTCCCTCCTGTTCCATGCTTTGATCCTTTTTGTCTCCAAAGTAGGAGTGTAAGGTTGGGGTACTCTGTTTATTTTGCTTCCTTTGCCTACTCATGTCACCACTCAGTCACTTGACCCCTGGGCTTTTTGCCACAATAGGACTCTGCCACCAGACAGAGGAGCTTCCGTCCCAAACACTGGGGTTTTCTCAGCTGCCAAAGGTATTAGTTGGATGCCCTCTCTGAAGCCTCCAAACGCTCTGGCTAGCTGGTCGCACACCCCAGGACCTCTACCCTAGACCACAATCCGGATCCAAGCAGGTTAAAGCAAGAGCGATTATCCCTCAGACTGGTTGCTTGGACTCCCTATACTCTGCAGGCCACAAGATGAAGCTGTCACATGGAGGTGGCTGCACAGCCACCACACCTCAGTGGCTTCTTGCCCCGGGGACAAAAGCAGACACACTACCAACTACTGGATCCCAAAGTCCACACTGCACTGACCACTCACTTTGTCCTTCACATCTATGTGTTGATAACTCTGGAAACACCACAGCTACTGGTTCTCTGGAGTCCCTCCAGCCTGTGGCTGGTCAGGCCACCCTGGGGCTAAAACCTCCAGCTCATGTAGGGCTGGGGTCCACTCCCAGAGCACTGCACTGGCCGAATCCTGCCGGCCTTCTCTCAGTGGGAGGTTAGCTTCTTTGTGTCATTTTGTGGGTTCTGTAGCTCCAAAGTTTGTTCAGAGTCCCCTTTTACATGAATTGGAGGTGGTGGGAACCAGAGCTGTGTGGAGGTCCTGTTTCTATTCTACCATCTTGACCCCTAAATATCCCCTTATAAAGGCAAGTCTTTTTGTTCCTTCTAATGTGTTTTAGGCTGTGTGTTATCTTTCAATTACTTATTTACTTAACAGCCCTACTTGGGGTAATTAGCAACTTAAATGCTTGCTTTTTGTTGTTTTTTTTTTACAATAAGAATCATTTATTTATCAAAATTCAAGAAATAAATCATCTCCCTATATCACATACTGTCTTCTAATCATACATATACATATATATGTAGTTCTTTATTATGTCCCTCAGGTACCAGGGTCTATAATATGTGACACTGAATCAGCTCTAAAATAGGGTTATCCCTAGGGAGATATCTGTTCACTCAGAGCCATTGAAAATGAGTAATTACTGAACAAGCTATCACTCAATCAAGAAGAGCACCAGGACCAGGAATCTAGGTTTATTACAACACGTTTGAGTAGAAAGGAACTGTAGAACTACATCTAGTTATTTGCCAAAGCATCAATGGTAAAACCTGGACTAGATCTGAAAGCTCCTCTCAATTAAATATTCCTTCAACTGTGCAAAATGTTATGGACATTGTTTCTAGATGGCACAATGCAGAGACTACTGGACATTGAGGCAGGAAAACCTGGGTTCAAATCCTCCCTCAGATAATAACTTGCTATGTGAACCTGGTTGAGATGCTTAATTTCACTCAGCCTGTTTTCCCATTTATAAAATGGAGATAATGAACAGCACCTTCCTCACAGCCTTGTTATAAGGAACAAATAACATGGAAAGTGCTTTGTAAAATTTAGAGTGTTATATAAATGCTAGTTATTCTTCCTCTTTTCATCTCTGTATTTTCTGTTCATAAACAAAAGGAACACTATAGTCTGCTTGATGGCTATCTTCCATTACAGATACGTCCTATCTTATGTTGTTAATCATTTTGCCCAAACACAGAGGGCAGCATAAAGGCACCATATGTCTGGGGTGGTGGGAGAGGGAGCTGAGGCAGAGGTGCAGGATGGGAGATTGTTACAGGAATGTAAATTTTAAAGATCTTCCTTGCCCCTAGGTTAAGTGCTCCTGGAGCCTGTGGTGGGAGGCTTTTCAGGAATGCCCACACCTTGGTGCTTTGTGATTGGGCAGTGGGTCAAGAGGGTTGTTACATTCTCTGACTCAAGAGAAAGTTATATAATCCCTGATGTGAGACTTTGTTTTGGGGTTCACTTTGAGAGCTGTTGTGTGATTTGACCAGATGAGACTCTGGGCAGCCATTGAGAGCCCCCCAGCTTTGAAAACCCAGATATTGATGCTTACCTCTCTGCTAACTGTGACTAGGTATGGATGTAATGGCCAAGAAAGTTGGAGGCTTGTCTGCTTGATATGTTTTTCAACTGTTTTCTTGTAACTTCTGTCTGCATACTCTGAAGTATGGGGTGCTGACTTTTTCCCCTGAACAAGGTAAATGATATATTTGATTGATTAAAGCAAGATTGTTAACCCATTTTGAGTTGCTTTCCTTTAGAAAAGCAGATCTAAGAACGTGTGTTGGCAGCTACCCTGGGGATGCTGGGGTGGAAATGCACCAAAGATTAGCATTTTCTGCTTTCAAAATATTGCCAAGTATCTTTATAGCTGCCACTCCCTTTGGTATAAAGTGGGGCTCCAGAAGGCAAAGTGAGGAAGGCTTAATGGGAGGGCTGAGGAGGGTTCTTCAGGAAGAGAAGAGGCAGGAAGTCCTATAGAACTGGAGGGGCAGAGCCTTGGGGAGAAGGGTACTCAAGAGCCAAGTGAGTTTGCCTTTAGCTTCTGGGGTGGTACAAGATGGATAGACCTAGGAATATTCAGCAGCCTGAAAAGTGCTTTGCAGTTGTCACCTCCTGTGGTCCTCTTTGAGGCTAAAAGATCTAATGAGTCTCCAGAAGCAGGAAGGGGAGTGGGGGGAGTGGAATTCAGCTCACTGGCTGAAGATAGTTAACACAAAAGGGGCTCTCTCCTTACAGAAGAATTTGAATTTTTAAAAAATTAACGATGTTCTAATAGGTAAAGTGCTGGGCCTGGAGTCACGAAGACCTGAATTCAAATGTGGCTTCAGACACTTCCTAGTTGTGAGACCCTGAGCAAGTCACTTCACCTCTATCTGCCTCAGAATCTGTAACTAAGACTCTTTACACAAATGAAGTTCACAAGCCTATTATATCTTAATAAAATGGATCTTCATGAATTGCTGTGGCTAAAAATTTCACAAGTCATTGACTAATCTTATGGTGATCAGCCCCTCTGCATTTGGCTAGGATGATTGTTAAGCTGACAAGCCACACTGAACAGTAGCCAGGCTCATACAATAAAAAGGGAATTATAGTAACAAATGGCTTCAGGGTTGTTGTGAAAATCAAATGAGATAAAATTTGTAAAGTCCTTAGCACAGTTCCTGGCACACAGTAGGCACTTAATGAGCTTGTTTCCTTCCTGCCTAAAATGGATGGCATCAGTCAGGATAATAATCTAATTTAATTTTTACTTCTGTATTCTGGCAACAGCCAACAAAGGTTAAGTGTAAGAAAAGCCAAATATTGTAGGAAAAGAAGATAATAACTACCGGAAGATTTATTTTCTCAAAAATAAATCTTGTATCATTATAATGATTAAATGTGGCTCCAATGAGTTGAGAAAACACAGCCACCATTCCCTTTCATTATAGGGAACTGAGTGTGAAATGTTGCATGGATATGGTTGGCTGGACATACTCCCCCCCAACTTTTTAAATTTGTTGTTACAGAAAATGGTCCAGTGGATTGGGGTGGGGAAGGATATATCTGAAAATGAATGTGATGTAGGGAAAAAAGGTATCAATAAAAAAGATCAAAAAATATGTTCTCTCTTATTTAAATGCACGAACATATCCAAGTGGACATAACCCTATATAAGTCAGTAAAGGTTTTATTGGAAAATGACTGCATATTATACATTTGATGGCACATAAGACAACCAAAGGATGGATTACACATCTGCACAGTATAGAAAGAGCTACTGGTCAAACATCGTCCTTTCAGTCATACTTGATCACATAATCATCATCAAATGAACTTTGAAAATAGTTATTTTACAGTTTGGTTATCATTCATTCAGGTATCATTCAGTAGTTGCTAACAAAATTAAACATAATATCAATTCAAAACACTATTATTACTGAATAGTGCCTACTTTACAAAATAAGCTGTAACCCACCATCTACAACTAGAACATGTCCTGTAATATAAGGAGATTCTAGAAGAAAAACAACAGCATGTGCCACGTCACTAGGATCTCCAAATCTCCCAAGAGGAATATTTTTCTTTAATTGTTCTTCTCTCATCCCTTTCGTCATATCTGTGTGGATAAATCCTTTAAAAAAATGTTAGTGTTACTTAGTTGAATTGTGTCTACTAAGATATTAATTTAAACAATACTTAATGAAAATTAATTAGTTCCATATTAGAGTAGTTCAAGAAACCAATAGATTTACAAGCTATAAAATAAGCCTATGTCTTTATGACAGCAGCAGAATCAGAACACGACAAAGATTTGTTGGACCAACTTGATGCAATTCTTTCTATGCCATAAAGAAAAAAAATCTGGTCATAATTGGTTGTGATGTTGTTTGTCTCAACATGGAGAGTTAAAAGTTAAGAAAAGTAACTTAATTTTGTTTCCACATAATTAAAAGTACTCCTATCTTTGATAGCAGAACGTGGGGCAGAGGTGACTGGCTTTAATCAGAGCTGTGATCTAGCAGGGACAGGCTTCTGATCAGGTAGGGGATTAGAGGCTTTATGCATGCTCCCCAAGCTATGTGAGGGGAGCATGACGTGGGCAGTTCAGGAGGTTATAGCTAGCCAATGGAGAACAAGGCAGGAAATTCTGATGGAAGCAGTATACATTTGTCTAAGTTAGTGTACTCCATTAAGGGAGCTACCCATTTATTCAGAAAGAATATATGTGAAATAAAGATAATGAAAACCTTAAAAAAAAAAAGAATGGAGTAACAATGAATTATACAAAAGTTTGCAAAAAAAGCATGTTCTCTAGCATCAATTAAGGCAATAATTTTAACTTTTAAGCATTACACAACCTAATCTGAACAAAAATTCATACTATGAAGAAGAATAGAATCCAGGAAAATAAATCTTTATGTAGAACAAAGATAAGTCTTTATTTAAATAGATTCTAAATAATCATTCCACAGATATATGATTATACCTAAAAAAGAAAATCAGAAAGCAATAATGATCTTATAAAATTAGAATGGGATATTAGATATGGGAACAAAATGGTTAGCATCAGAAGATGCTAAACACTAAATAATTCTTAACAAAAGGACTTCATTTCTTTTTTTAAAAGCCACCCTAATCCACCTTTCCCTACAAGAAAGAAAGGGGCAAGGGGGTAAGGGGAAGGATGGGGGGAGCAGACTGGGTGAAGGAGTAATCAGTATGTTTGCCATCTTGGAGTGGAGGGTAGGGAAGAGATGGGGAGAAAATCTGGAACTCAAAATCTTGTGGAAATAAATATTGAAAACGAAAAATAAATAAATTCTGAAAAAAAGCCATCCTAATATTTTAGGTTTAAAGTATTAGTACTTTCTGTTCCTGGTATGAGAAACAAATAGTATCCGGAAAAATACTTTAAGAATCTATAATTGAGATGCTTTACACAAATGAAGTTTACAAACCTACTATACCTTAATAAATGGATCTTCATGAATTGCTGTGGCTAAAACTTTCACAAGTCATTGACTAATCTTCTGGTGATCAGCCCCTCTGCACTTGGCTAGGCTGACTGCAACAAGTCACACTGGTCTGTGGTCAAGCTTGTACTCAGTACTTTCAAGCTGAGCCTGACCTGCCAGAATCTGTCAGAAACAGTCTTTGCATAGTTTTGGTAATGGGCTGGAACAGTAGAAAAATAGATAGAAATGTAGATGTTATAGTAAAGATAGCTAAGAAGATCATGTGAAGATCATGAAAGAGAGACCCTTAAACATTCAAAGGAATGTTTACATTTCATAAACTACCTTGGAGTGACATGCAATCATCAGTCACAAGGGCTGAAAAAGACTGACAAGAGCTATACTTAGCTCCACACCTGCAAAGACTTGTTATATTCCTGAACTACTCCTTAACTTATTTTTCATTTATAAATCTCTGCTTCCTTCTTAAGTACTTTTTTTTTGAGGATTTAATGATGTGTTAGTATTTTTTGGTATGTGTACCAATTATCTGATAAATTATACAACAAGAGTTGTATCCATAGTGGAAGACAGGTATAGCACAAATAAATTAAATCCAATTATCTTTACGTGAGGGACTAACAATCCACTTTACTACTAGATCTTTTATCATAGCTAGTAAAATATATATAATATACATATGTGTGTATATATAATAACTTCATTTCTTCTAATAGCAGTAAAATCCAGTCAATTAGCATTTATGAAAGCACCTACTCTGTGCGAAATACTGTGCCAGATCTACTAGATCTGTATCTCAAAGAGATCAAAGAAAAAGAAACCAAAAGATACGAACAGTTTCCAGATGAAGTAATCAATGTGACCTATAGCCATATGAGAAATGCTTGAACTCAGTAATGACTGGAGAAATGAGAATTAAAACAATTCTGAGGTACTACTTCACACCTATTAGACTGGCTAATAGGATAGAAAAGGAAAATGACAAATGTTGGAGTGGGTATGGGAAAAATGGGACATTAAACACTGTTGGTGGAGCCGTGAACTGATTCAACCATACTGTAGAACAATTTGGAACTATGCCCAAAGGGCTATCAAACCCCAAATACCCTTCAACCTAGCAATACCATTACTAGGTCTGTACCAAAAAAGAGATAAAAAACAAAAAGGAAAAGGCAAAATACAAAAATATTTATAGCAGATCTTTTCTGGTGGCAAAGAATTAGAAATTGGGGGATGCCCATCAACTGGGGAATAGCTGAACAAAATGTGGTGTGTGATTGTGATGGAACAGTATTGTGCTATAGGAAATGATGAGCAGGATGATCTCAGAAAAACCTGGAAAGATTTATATGAGCTGATGCAAAGAGAAATGTACTGTGTACAAAATAATAGCAATATTTTAAGATGATCAGCTCTGAATGACTTAGCTATTCTCAGCAATACATTGTTCCAAGACAACTCTGAAGGACTTATGACAAAAAATGCTTTCCATCTCAACAAAGAACTGATAGTGTCTGAATACAGATTTTTTACTTTCTTTTTCTTGAGTTTTTTTGTCTATGTTTTCTTTTACAACATGAAATGTTTTGTATGACTACACACATGTATAAACTGTATCAAATTGCTTGCCTTCTCAATAAGGGGAGTGGGGGTGGGATTAAGGAGGGAGGAAGGGAAAAAGAATTTGGAACTCAAAAGTTTTAAAAACAAATGTTAAAAATTGTTTTTACATTTAATTGGTAAAAAATAAAATAATATGCTAGCAATTACAATAAGAAGAGAAAAATAAACTGAAAGAATCAAAATGAGCAACAAGCTAATAAAACTATCTCTTTATGCAGATAATATGATGATATCCACAGAAAATCCTAAAGATTCTAATAAAACATTAGCTGAAACAAGTTATAAAAGATGAGTTCAGAATAGCAAATTTTGTCTAAATCCTTCATTTTCTCCAAATGTTAGTCTACCATATCATTCACCCATACTGTTGAAAGTTGTCATATCATAATGGCTTTTAATTACACATGCCATTCCAATTATCGGTGACAGGAGGAAAAGACCAGGTTGGAGAAAAAAATAAGACATAATTGCTTCATAAATACTTGAAAAAATTAATGAATAAATTGGCATTAAATTTTTTTGTTTTGCTTTACTCTATCCAGTTTGACCACTAAACATAACTTCACTAATACCCCCCAACAAAAAGAAAAATTATGGTCAGGATGATTTCAGAAAAGCCTGGGAAGACTAATGAGAACTGATGCAAAGTAAAGTAAGCAGAATGAGAATACTGTATACAGTAACAGCAATATTGTAACAATAAGCAACTGTGAAAGACTTAAGCTATTCTGATCAAGAAAACTCTGGTTTTTTCATCAAGAATGCTTGAAAGTCCTCTATTCCACTGAATGATCATATTTTCCACTGAAACATGATACTCAGTTTTGCTGGGTAGGTGATTCTTGGTTTTAATCCCAGTTTCTTTGCTCTCTGGAATATCATATTCCAATTCCTTCAATCCCTCAGTGTAGAAGCTGCCAGATCCTGTGTTATCCTGATTGTGTTTCCACAATATTCAAATTGTTTCTTCCTGTCTGCTTGTAAGATTCTCTCTTTGATCTGGGAATTCTGGAACCTGGCCATAATATTCCTAGGAGTTTTCTTTTTGGGATCTTTTTCAGGAGGTGATCTGTGGATTCTTTCAACCTCTATTTTGCCCTCTAGTTCTAAAACATCAGGGTAGTTTTCCTTGAGAATTTCTTGAAGGATGATTTCTAGGTTCTTTCTTCCATCATGGCTTTCATGATCAATAATTTTTAAATTATCTCTCCTGGATCTGTTTTTCAGATCAGTGGTTTGTCCAATGAGATACTTCACATTGCCTTCTATTCTTTCATTTGCTTGCATCTGTTTAACAGCATATCGATTTCTCATAAAGTCATTAGCGTCCATTTGCTCCAATCCAATTCTGAAGGAATGATTCTCCTCAGTGAGCTTTTGAGATTCTTTTTTCCATCTGGAAAATTTGGATTTTTAAGGCATTTTTCTCCTCATTGTCTTTTTGAGCCTCTTTTGCCATTTGAGTTAGTCTATTTTTTAAGGTGTTATTTTCCTCAGTCAGGCTGTTGACTCTCATTTCATAATTTTCTTGCATCTTTCTCATTTCTCTTCCCAATTTTTCCTCTACTTCTCTTATCTGCTTCTTAAGGTCCTCTATGGCCAGCTCATATTTTTCTTTGAAGCTTTTGGTGCAGGAGTTCTGACTTCACTGTCTCCCTCCTGTTCCATGCTTTGATCCTTTTTGTCCCCAAAGTAGGAGTGTAAGGTTGGGGTACTCTGTTTATTTTGCTTCCTTTGCCTACTCATGTCACCACTCAGTCACTTGACCCCTGGGCTTTTTGCCACAATAGGACTCTGCCACCAGACAGAGGAGCTTCCGTCCCAAACACTGGGGTTTTCTCAGCTGCCAAAGGTATTAGTTGGATGCCCTCTCTGAGGCCTCCACACGCTCTAGCAAGCTGGTTACATTCCCTAGGACCTCTGTCCTAGACCACAATAGACAATCCAGATCCAAGCAGGTTAAAGCAAGAGCAATTACCCCTCAGACTGGTCACTTGGTCCCCCTACAATCTGAAGGCCAGGAGCTGAAGCAGCCATGTGTAGCTGCAGCTGCAGGGACTCAGCAACTCAGCTACTTCTCACCCCAGGGGAAAAAGCAGACACACTCCCAACTACTGGATCCCAAAGTCCTTACTGCACTGACCTCTCACTTTGTCCTTAGCATCTATGTGTTAATAATTCTGGAAACCACCACAGCTGCTGGTGATCTGAAGTCCCTCCAGCTGGTGGTTGGTCAGGCCCGCCCTGGGGCTAAAACCTTGTGCTCACCCGGGGCTGGGCTCAGCTCCCAGAGCACTGTGCTGGCCGCTTGCTACCAGCCTGCCAGGCTGTCCTTAGTGGGAGATTAGCTTTTTTGTGTCATTTTGAGGCTTCTGTAGCTCCAAAGTTTCTTCAGAGTCACCTTTTACATGAATTGGTGGAGGTGGAAGCCAGAGCCCTGCAGAAGTCCTATTTCCATTCTGCCATCTTGAATCTGCACCCCCCCCCCCAATTAATTCACTCTGGAAACTAACTTGGGCAATCAATAAAATCATAGACTCATATAATGTCAGACTTGAAAAGCATCTAGTCCAATCCTCTGATTTTATTGAATTTTTTTCATAATTGACAGTATGACATGGGACACAGAGAGCTAAGAAGTCCTGTTTTTTAACATATACTAAGCAAGTCACTAAGCCTCAGATAGCTCAGATAGCCCCACACAGCTCTCTAAGACTGTAAATTATAGACCCTCTTTGTTAAGTTGAGTTTCTAGTCAGATCTGTATTAGTACTATGAATTCCCTAACTTTAAGTTCCCTACCGTGATAAAATTACTGGTCTAGTTCTTCAGTATCCCTCCCAAAATTTTCATATTTAATCATACTCACAATAAAAATAAATTACTACACAAACACTATTGACTAAAAACCTATAAGCACTTCAAATTACTGTACAAATCTTTTACATGATTGACATCATATATGCCTTTCAATATTTCTGTATAATCTCACTATTACTTAACAGTAATGGAGTACTTTATGGAAGAGGTGTCAAACCCATACCAGTAAAACTCCCCAGTGCACCAGAACTAGATTAAAATGTAACTGTGAAATGCTTAACAAAATAAATAAAAAGACAATACAATATAATGTTATTTTGTGGTTTTCTAAGTCAATAAGTTGTAGTAGGGATCTCTTTCTACTTGAGTTTGACACTCCTATTCTCTAGGACTAATTTACCACAATCTGCTTAACCATGACCCAGTCATTGGACATATAGTTTGCCAACTTCTAATTTTATACATGAGGAAATACAGATCCAGAAAGTTTAAATGCTTGTCCATGATCACCCAGTTATTGAGAGCCAGGGCTTAAAGACTTCTGACTGTGAGTAGAGGGATCTTTCTTTCAGTGTCACCCTTCTTTCCACCCCAGCTCTTCTAGGAATAGGGCCCTTAGGAAATGTCAGACTGCCCCAAGCCTGAACCCCAGCCCCTGCTGCCAGGCCCTTCCTGTTGATAACTGTATCACCTGACCTTTTGCTGTTTGCCTACCCTATTCTCCTAATACCATCACCTATATACCTGCTCTCCACTGTCGGTCCTCCCTGCTGCTGACCACAGCCAGCAAAGCCCTGGACTTCTTACTCAGCTTAGCAGGGATCTTCTTAATGTCTAGTTCTTATGGGCCTCAATCTGGACTGTCCCTATGCTGCCTTAGTGGAAGTTAGTTAGCAGGCTTTCTATAAGCTCCAGAGCAGAGGATTTTCTCCTATGTTGTCCTTTGATATTACATTTTCAGTCCCAAGAAATTCATACCCATCAGTCTTAGAACCAGGCAACATTTGCAATGGATTATAGAGGTACCACCATAACGTAACAGAACTTCAGCATCTCTTAAATTTAAAGCTTTGGTTAGGTAAGTTAATAGTACCTTATTTTAATCATTCTATGAAATTTTTATCTCAAGTTTTGTCACATTAGGCTACCTATACTGTATTTATAGGATGACACTGCCTCCATGTTTCTGAGTACCTACTTAATCCAGAATATAGAAATGTGCACTCCAGAGAGTATATTCCTCTCTGGGCTCCCATTCATCACTCTCTGAACTCTCTCTACCATGACAAACAGCTTTCTCTTCCTTCATTCCATTCTACTGGATCCTTACTCTGTTCGGTCAGTTCCTCCTAATCCCTCCATTTTAGGGAAAGTGCACAGCCATGTTCACTTCTTCATTCTTCTCTGAGTTCTACTCAACTTTCCAAACTTTTTCCACCATTTCTTCTTGTCCAATCCCCTCTTGCTTCTTAGCTCCATTTTAGATGTTGTCTTCCCCCGTTAAAAGTAAGCTCCTTAAAGATGAGGAACATCTTACTTTCTGCTGATATCTGCACTTAGTACAGTCGCTAGCAAAGAGTAAGCACTTAATAACTGCATGTTGACTTGACAAAAGAAAGATAAGACATAATCACCAACCAATGAGATTTCAGAATTGGTAAAGGCTGATAGGAAATGCCTTTCTCTTCAATATTTGTTGTAATATGGCAGATGAGCAGGGCCAGCCTAGGAGTAGAGAAGATTCATTCAAGTTCTCCTCCATCACATGCTTGCCATAGGCAGGTTGCATTAAGGTTAATACCTCTCAGAATCCCAGGTAACTTGCAGGTGATCTGTAAATCACAGTTGTGATTTTGAACTAAAGCAGTGGAAGGTATTTCATAGTGGGACATCCTCACACAGATGAAATGAAGTACAAATCAATAAGTAAGTAAAAAATAAATGTAGCAGATAGATGTCAGGAGGAAGTCAGTCAGAAGTCAAAAAGACCTGAATTCAGATCTGATCTCAGACAAATTTAGTTTTTAAATAACACGCTAGCATTTGTGTCTATGAGTAGTGATAATAATGCAAAATATTGGTATGCCATACTATTTAATACACCTACCAGGTTTGGAAGTTAAATTGCTATTCCATTAGCCCATTCTCTAGTGCAAATATCTTTCAAGTAGTAAAACATAAACATTTTCCACATTTACAAAGTGGCAGAAAACTAGGTAACTCCATGGGAATAAAGTTATGTTGCTTTGGGAATGTTTCAATTAATAAAGAAATACTTCCCAAAACAAAGTACAGGATGTCTCCCATGTTAAATATTTCCCAGATAACAAGATTTATCTAAGTAAGAAATTTATGACTGTTTTAAAAGTAACCTCAAGTTAAAAAAAAAAAAGACCCAGGCATTCTTAGCAACTAATTACTCTCTGTGCAGTCAACTTTAAGATTTAGAGAATGATAAGGCACTTTATGAATAAGTGATACCACTTGTTTTTCTTCCTCCTCCCTAAGTGCTTTCTGGTCATTTCACTGATAAATGCTACTTACATTAGCAAGTAAGCAGGAAACATAAAGCTGCCGTTTTTTTAGAGATATTCATTTCTGATGCAATACAAGGCTGTCTAACAGCCTGCTACAGGATTCTTAAAATTTCCTATATATATAATTAAACTAACTTCGCAATCACCCAACATACCTGATCAAATCCCATGTTTTATACAGAACTTCTTGGTACTCAGAAATATTAGTATTATAAAGTATGCAACAAATATTAGGGAATTATCTCCAGAGAACCCACTACCCTCCTGAGATCACAGATGTTGTTCATAGAGTAGCTGAGAAGAGAATATATTAGAGTTACAGTCAATTTTTAATTAATAATTCTCATTTATTCAGATTTCCCCAAAATTTCAGAAAACAATAGTACAGTTAATCCATAACAGTCAATAATCCACATGACTTTGGGTAAATTTCCTTCTTTGATTCTATTTTGCCTAACCTAATCCTAAAATCAGCTTTATTTCAAAAGTACAAATAAACCTTCCTGTTTAGGATAATGCAATGAAGGCAAAACCAAGATGCAGTACCAATGCATCTACTGAATGAGATCACTTATAAAGACTAATGGTTCTGACTCATATGCATTACTCACTAAATTTTATAGATTTGGACTAACCCAATAGAGCCCTATATAAAAATTAGGGAATTCCTCTCCACAAACACAACATTTCAAACAATCTTTTGTATTATACCAATTTAATAACTAAAATGCTATCTTAAGTACTAGTTTCACTGTTCAATCTTTAATCATTAAGAAATCCTAAAGGATGCCTAGGAGTCAAGATGGCAGAGTAGAAACAGGACTTCCTTGGGGCTCCTGCTCCTACCTCCTCCAATTCACATAAAAAATGACTCTAAACAAACTTTGGAGCTACCCACAAAATGGCACTGAAAAGCTAACCTCTCACTGAAGACAGTCTGGCAGGCCAGCAGGAAGGGGGCAGGATAGCACTCTGGGAGCCAACCCCAGCCCCATTCAAGCAAGAGGTTTTAAGCCTTAGGGCAGCCACAACCAGCCACTGGCTGGAGGAATTTCAGATCACCAGCAGCTGTGGTGGTTTCCAGAATTATTAACCCATAGATGCAAATAACAAAGTGAGAGGTCAGTGCAATGTAGACTTTGGGACCTGGGACTTCAGGAGTGCAGTCCAGCCTTTGCCCCCTGTAGGGAAAAGCTGCTGAGGCATGGCGGCCGTTCTGCCACTGGCTGGCCATGGCTGCTTCAGAGCTCCAGGCCTACAGATTGTATGGGGACCAAGTGACCAGTCTGAGGGGTAATCACCCTTGCTTTAATGTGCTTGGATCTGGATCACTGTCTGGGGTTTAGGTCCTGGGGTGCATGACCAGTGTGCCAGAGAGTGTGGAGGCTTCAGAGGGGGCAGCCAACTAATAGCTCCAGCAGCTGAGAAAACCCCAGAGATTTGGGACACAGCTTTCCCCTCTGATAGCAGAGTTCTACTGTGACAAAAAGCTCAAAAGTCAGGTAATTGAATGGCAACATGAGCAAACAAGGGAAGCAAAGAAAGCACAGGGGTCCGACTTTGGATCCCTTTTTGGGGACAAAAAGGATCAAAACATGGAACAGGAGGAAGACAGTGAAGTCAGAACTACCAAAAGCTTCAAAGAAAAATATGAGCTGATTACAGGCCATAGAGGAGCTTAAGAAGGATTCTGAAAACCAAATAAGAGAAGTAGAGGAAAAATTGGGAAGAGAAACAAGAATGATGCAAGAAAATTATGAAATAACAGTCAACAGTCTGACTGAAGAAAATAACATCTTAAAAAATAGACTAACTCAAATGGCAAAAGAAGCTCAAAAAGCAATGTGAAATATCTCATTGGGAAAACCACTGAACTGGAAAACAGATCCAGGAGAGAGAATTTAAAAATTATTGGACTATCTGAAAGCCATGATCAAAAAAAGAACCTAAAAATCATCCTTCAAGAAATTCTCAAGGAAAATTGCCCTTAAGTTTTAGAACCAAAGGGCAAAATAGAGGTTGAAAGAATCCATCTCCTGAAAAAGATGCCCAAAAGAAAACTTCTAGGAATATTATGGCCAGGTTCGGTATTCCCAGATCAAGGAGGAAATGTTACCAGCAGCCAGGAAGAAACAATTTGAATACTGTGGAAACACCATCAGAATAAAACAGGATCTGGCAGCTTTTACACTGAGGGATTGAAGGACTTGGAATATGATATTCCAGAGAGCAAAGGAGCTGGGATTAAAACCTACCCAGAAAAACTGAGTATCATGTTTCAGGGGAAAATATGGTCATTCAGTGGAATAGAGGACTTTCAAGCATTCTTTTTTTTTTTTTTTTGAAAGCAATTGGGGTTAAGTAACTTGCTCAAGGTTACATGGCTAGTCATTATTTATGCGTGGGTGCTCATTTTCTGAGGCCGGATCTGATCTCGGGTCATCCAAACTCCGAGGCCGGAGCTCTTACTCACTGCGCCACCTAGCTGCCCCTTTAGGGCAATTGGGGTTAAGTAACTTGCCCAAGGTTACATGGCTAGGTTTTTGTTTGTATGGATTAAGTGTCAGAGGCCGGCTCCGAACTCAGGTCCTTCTGATTCCAGGGCCGGCGCTCTATTCACTGCGCCACCTAGCCGCCCCACTTTCAAGCATTCTTGATGAAAAAACCAGAGTTGAATAGAAAACCTGACATTCTGATACAAGAAGCAAGAGAAGCATGAGAAGGTAAACAGAGAAAAGAAATCATAGGGAACTTATCAAAGTTGAACTACTTACATTCCTACATGGAAAAACGATAATTATAACTTATGAAACTTTTCTCAGTATAAGAATAGTTGAAGGGAATAGAAATGTGTGTGTGTGTATATATATATATATATATATATATATATATATATATATATATATGTATGTATATATATATATACACATATACATACAAATATATGTCTATATATAGGAAGGTATGTGGGCATATGAATACATATGTGTGTATGTTTATATATGTGTACAGGTGTACACAGAGGGCACAAGATGAATTTAATAGGAAGGGATGATACTTAAAAGGTGAAATTAAGAGATGAGAGAGGAACACAATGAGAGGACATGGGAGAGAGGTAGAATGGGGTAAATTATCTCATATAGAAGAGGCAAGGGAAAACTGTTATAATGGAGGGGAAGAACAGGAAGGTAAAGGGGAATGAGTCAACCTTATTCTCACTGAATTGGGCTTAGGGAAGCAATGACATACACACTAAATAGGGAATCTCACCCTACAGGAGAGTAGGGGAAAGGGGACAAGAGGGCAGATAATAGAAGAGGGGGCAGGCTGCGGGGGGAGGGAAGTTGGAAGCACCCACTTTTGAAAAGGGACAGGATCAAAGTAGAAAATAGAACTAGTGGGGGGTAGGATAGGATGGAGGGAAATATAGTCAGTCTTTCACAATATATCAACTATGGAAATGTTATGCATAGCTACACATGTACAACCTATATTGAATTGCTTATCTTCCCAGTAAGGGTGGGTGACAAGGGAGGTAGGGAATTGGGTAGGACCCCAATTGCCCTCCAAAAAGCAAAATACATACATACATACATACACATATATATTATTATTATTATTATTATTTTACATGTAACTGGGAAATAAGATATACAGGCACTGGGGCATAGAGATCCTCCATGCCCTAATGGAAAGTCAGAGGAGATATGGGGGATGATATGGGAGAGAGCATATTGGGGGAGAGGATATACAGTGGGATCACTGTTTTGGGGTGGTGGGTAGGGGAAAAATGGGGAGAAAATTTGTAACTCAAAATCTTGTAGAAATGAATGATGTAAACTAAAAAATAAAAAAAAGAAAGTAGACAAGCAAAAAAAAAAGTAATCCTAAAGGCAGAGTAGTCCAAGTCCGTTCCCTCATACTAATCTAAGCAGCTGTCCTCTACATTTGATACACTCAAGATCAACTATCTTTAGTAGTTGTGAAAAAATAGTTTTGACTAAGTGACACAATTCCACTGAAAATATTCACTTCCATCAAAAATTTAAATGTCGTTCCCTGCCAAACTTTTTATACTTCCTAACAGGCCATAAAAAGGACTTTTTATAAGATATATTATCTTTATAGTCATCAGTATAGTACAGTCAATAGAGAAGAGCAATTAAGCATTTTAAAAAGAAAGCATTGATAAAAAAACAGAAAAGAAATTGAGACGTCTAATAAAAGAAAATCAGATGTTCAGTACCTGGAAAAATGAGAGACAAAAACAAAAGAACCTATATATTTTCATGACATAAAAAGAAACCCAAAGGAGGCTCTATTTGTCAGCATCATTTCCTAGAAAATGTAGAGCATTCTTTCAAAGATTTAAAAAAATAGAATGAAAGAAAAAAGATACAAGGTATTTTTCTTCCCATTACAATTTGTGAGTGCATGCGTGTGTGCATGTGTATGTATGTATGTATGTGTGTGTTTGTGTGTGTGTGTGTGTGTGTGTGTGTGTGTTTTATATCCATAAACTTACACTGACCTGGGGCAATGACATTCACTCGAATTTTCTTTCTTGCTACCTCTTTAGCAAGAGAACGGGAGAAACCAACTAATCCTCCTTTGCTAGCACTGTAAACACATTGGCCAGGATTTCCTTTTAAACCAACAACACTTCCTGCACAAACAGAAATAAATTTTTTTTAATTAGTGATTCATTTGTTATTTCAGGTAATTTACAATTAGAAAACTTCAGAATTTTTAGAGTAAACATTAACATTTAGAAATCCTAATATTTTTCCTATTAGGAATAGTATTAAATTCTGCTCTAAAGTGACAGCTCTATTGAGCCAACACTTTGCTTGGTTAGCTCATGTTTACTCTCATTATTACTTATTACTTATTAGCTAAATGCCATGACAGCAGAGACCATAAAGCTACAGGTCATACTAATGACTTCTATGGAGACAACGTTGACAAAAAGACAGCTCTGCCTTTTAGCAGTATGTAAGGGAATAACTGGTCAATCACTCTAAGACAAGCACTGTAAAGTCTCTTGTTAAATCTCTCAGTATGCTGGAGTGGAAAGAGCACTACCTTGTTCGGGGAAGGATTTCAACAAACTTAAGGAAGCTACTTAACTTCCTAGGTCTCAGTTTCCTCACCTGTAAAATGAAGGATTGAATTAGATGAACTGTAAGGTCTTTCCCAGCTCTACATCTATGATCCTTGAGGCCAAAAAAGGAGAAATGTGGATTATATGAGAATACAATCAGTTGAATTAAAAGACAATAAAAATAGAAGAACCAAAAGAGTAGTGTTTTAATGAATCAATACCAACCTAGAAGGAACTACCTAGTGGCTCTTCCCAGGCTCTTCCTAGGTCCTTGACCTATCTTATTTAAGATTTAATAGGTGGGAGGAATAGATAATAAACTAGGCAACGTAATCATGTTCTAAAATATCTGCAAAGAATCCTAATAAGAAGAACCCTAAGCCCAACCCTAATAAGATAAAATTTAATATAAAGAAATTTAAAGTCTTATACTTAACTATAAAAAAAATAGCCATGTAAGCACATTGCTTAGACAACAGATCATGTGAAAAAAAAAAGACTTGAGAAAAAGTTGTAGTGAATTGTAAGCTCAATGTGGGTCACCAGTGCATGGATAATGGAGTTTTGAGGGAAGGAGAAGAATTAGGTTATGGAGATTTGATCTAAAAGAAGGCTACTCTAAGCTCCTGGGCAAATCACTGACACGATGAAAATTTTAGGAATTTAGGAAATTTAGTAAAATGTAGGATTAATTTAGGATTAATCATTAAATTAATTAATAAATTAATCATTAAATCATTAATCAATCCTAAATTTAGGAAAATTTAGGCCTGGGGTAGACAAAGTGAAAGACAGTATGATCAATTAATTGCATGTTTATACTAGCAACTGACTTGTGACTTCAGTAGTGTAGAAACTTCCTATAAAAGTCCATGTTCACACAGCAGTGTGTCCAAGGCAAAACTCAAACTCAGGTCTTCTTGACAAGAAGGAAGGAAGATAGGGTGGGTTTATTAAGGACCTATTATGTGCCAGGTACTATGCCAAATACTTTACAATACCTCAATTGATACTCACAATAACCCTGGGAATTAAATACTACTATCACCCCCATTTTCCAGCTGAGAAAACTGAGACAGACAAATTAAATGAGTTGGCCAGGATAACATAGCTATTAAGTACTAGGACCAGATTTGAACTTAGGTCTCCCTGACTCTAGGCCCAGTGCTCTCTATCAACTGTGATACCTTACTGCCTGAATTATAATATTTGTTTAATTAAAATGCCTTTAATTATAAAATTAAAGAAGTTTTAATGTATCTAGAATTCTAGATATAGAAATTCACTTATATAAAGATATTAACAGAAAATACAAAAATTCTATTCAATAAAAACAATAAATAATATTATATTTTTTATTTCTGGACTATAACCTCCTTGAGTGAATACATTATATTAATCTTTGTATTCCCCAGTGCGTTGCATAGTGTGCTAATATAAATCAAATGTTTAATAAATATTTGTCCAGTATTTGTTTTTGTGAATACTGTGCCTAATTGAAGAACAGGAACAAAGTAGGGAGGGATCATAGGATCAAAGATTAGAGCTGCACTAAGACTTTTGGGACACCTATGAGAAGGGCATTACTATTTTTTCACAGTTGTCAAAGGAACTGCATTTCAAAGCTCATGTATTGTTGGATTTGGGTGATTAATTTGTGCTAATGAAATTCCTGCTTGATACTTGCCCCACACACTATAAGTTTCTTACTTCCATTGTAGCTGTCAAAAAGGGTGCCCCCTTAACAATATTACCTTTATTTGTATTTTGAAATAGTTCAGAAATAACCTAGAAATCTTAGACTGTTAATTTATCAAGCTCCTATTTGCATATGGAGTACAAAAATAAGCTTTAGGCCTAACTATGTAAAAATTCACTTCAAATCAAAGGGGTGAGAATTCAAACTTTCTTGTAATATGTGGTATTTTAAAGTGAATAAACTCACCTATATTAACAATAGAGCCTCCCTGTTGTTTAATCATATTCTTCAAAGCAGCTTTACATGTCAGCATGGATCCTAAGAGGTTAGTGTGAAGCTGGGATACCATATCTTCAGTTTTTGTTCTTAGTAATAAGGCATCCCTACAAAGAGCAAGAAACAAAATTTTTCTGTGAAATAACACTCCTTCAGGGTTTATAACTTTCAAATAAGAGTTTCTACTGTTGGTCATATGTATAGTATAGCTAGAACTTGACTATACATTACCTGGTATGTAGAGGGAGAAAAGAGGAAACAAGTATTTATTAAATACTACGTGCCAGGCACTGTGCTAAGTGCTGGGGATACAAATAAGAAAAAGATAATCCCTTCTCTCAAGGAGTTTATAATCTAATGAGGGGAGAAAATACACAAAAGGAAACTGAAAGGGGTAAGGGTGGGGGAAACACCAGAAGGTACATGGGAGATAGGATGAAAATGATGGTGGAATCAAAGTCAAGCCAAGCAGCTGAATGAAGAGATGGCTGACACTTTGAGCCTTCTATAAAGGGAGGCTATTGTTCCACCCCATAGTTCTCCAATCAGAGGGGCAGAAGCCACTGAATGTTATCAATAGTGTGTGAGTTGCAAAGCTGAAGCAATCTCTTCCTCCTCTTCATCTTCTTCCCTCTTCTCCTCCTCCTTCTTGTGCTAATACTACTTCTACTATTACTACCACCACCACCACCACCACCACCACCACCACCACCACCACCACCACCACCACCACCACCACCACCACCACCACTACTACTACTACTTCTACCCTGATAATAAGTTTATTCTGGGCAGGGCATGATGAAGTTGAAGGTGGAATTGAAGCCAAGCTGAGCAACTGGAAGCAAACAATAGACACGGATAATAAAAATTTCACTATGTCAAGATTTAAAGGTTTGAATTAGATGTAATATTAATTATAAATCAAACATATTAAATATACAAATAACATATACCAAGTACATATTAGATTCTGAAAGAAATCAAAGACTAACCTGTTTATGCCAGCTGCATTTACCAAAAAATTAACATGACCTAAATTTTTCTCAATTTCTTCAAATGCATTTTGAACATCTTCCTCTTTAGCAACATCACAGCGAAGTGCCAAATGATTTCCTACACAAATATAAAGCAATATTTTGAAGATAATGTTTTGTACTTTTGAAGTATTTCAATTTTTTAAAGGGGAACTCTTAAAGGTACCACTACTTCTACTTTATCATATGGCATTTTTTTTAAAAGATATATAACTTTTCAGTAAACTAAGAGATCATTAGGTTAATTTTATAATCTTAGCTAACTGGATATCTTGATCCCATCTCCCACAATTCAATTTATAAAGATTATTACTACTACTCTTATATTCCTTATATTAGACTTTTCTAAATTTATATCTAGTTCCACTAAATGCTGCTAAAGGTACTCTTTTAGGTCCTGGAGCAACTAATTGAGAAACTGTTCTGCCCTCATTAAACTTATCTTAGTGTTGTTGTTAGTAAGTTTGGGGAGAATTTAGGTAATTAATTCACTCAAAAAATGCCAATCTTAAAATTCTTTTTTAGATACCAAAATGAGGTTTAAATACACGACTCAATGTATCAAAATTTAATAGTTATTTTTAAATTTCCCATACTCAGTTAAAGAACTTAGGACTACCTATTTAGATCTAGATATCTGGTCCAGGCTCTCCTGCACTTATCCTATATCACTGCTGCTACCTACTGGACTTAAGTTTAAGCTGGACATGAGACAAATCTCAAAATTAAAAAAAATCTCCATGGGGCGGCTAGGTGGTGCAGTGAGTAGAGCGTCGGCCCTGGAGTCAGAAGGACCTGAGTTTGGATGCGACCTCGGACATTTAACGAACACACAAACAAAAACCTAGCCGTGTGACCTTGGGCAAGTTACTTAACCCCTACTGCCCTCCAAAAAGCAAAAAAAAAAGTCTCCAAAACAGAACTAAGTCTTTCTCCCCCTAAACCCACCCCTCTTCCAGACTTCCCTATTTCTGTTGAAAGCATCATCCTTCCTTTCTTCTCACAGCTTTGTGGTCAGTATTCTATTCAAATCCTCCTTCTTCATCCCCAATATTCAGTCTGCTATCAAGTTTTACTAATTCTACCTCCACAACATCTTTTATATCCAACCTCTTTCTCCTTAATCACATGACCAACACCTTAGTTCAGGCTATTACACCTGTCCCCTGGATTACAAAGGTCTAATTGGTCTCCCTGCCTTGAGTCTCTCCCTACTACAGTATATCCTCTACACTACAGCCAAGGTAATTTCCCTTAAGACCCAAAGATCAGGCCTCTGGCAATGTGACCCCCAACTCTACCACTCCCATGGCTCCATATCATCTCATGTGATCAAAACTCCTGTTTAGTTTCTTTTTTTGTTTGTTGTTTGGAGGGGTAAGGTAGGGCAATTGTGGTTAAGTGACTTGCCCAAGGTCACACGGATAATTTTTTGTGTTTAGTGTCTAAGGCAGAATTTGAACTTAGGTCCTCCTGACTTCAGGGCCAGTGCTCTATTCATTGTGCCACCTAGCCATCCCGTTTAGTTTCTATAGCCCTTTACAATATGGTCCCATCCTATATTTCCAGATTTATTGTACATTACTTTCCTGCACTTAAATCCAATCAAATTGACCTTCTCCTTCTCCCTTCTTCACACATGAGATTCTACTCTGTCTCTATACTGGTTAGCTCCCATACCTAGAGAATGCCCTCCCTCCTTCTACATGAACCCTTTCCTGATTCCCCCAAACTGCCAGTGCCCACCCTCCCTCCCTAATTACCTTCTATTTATTCTATATATATTTATCTATGTATTTGCTGCCTCCCCATTAAAATGTAGGGTCCTTGAAAAGCAATTGTTTCATTCTTGGCTTTGTATCTCCAGTACTTATAAGATAAAATATAACCGTTGATAAACTGACTGACAAAATAAAAAGAAGTCAGCTGACTAACTGGTTGGACCATTACAGGCCATGGATGCTTCTGGGTACTTGTTTCAAAGCAAGGAGGGAATATTTCAAAGCTCTCTGTTCTCAAAATATCATTTAACTGAATAAATGCTGTTTTATGATTGAGGAAACAAATAACAAAAAACTACAAATTCAGCAATACTTTCAAATAACGTTGTATTTTATTCATTATTCATCATGTTTGATAAATAGCAGTATGTATATGTGCAAGAAAGATTATTTAGTCTTACAGAAGGTCTGCTTACTTATTATGCTGAATCAGTGACTATTTTGTTGAAACCAAAGATCAATATGACAATGTCAATCCTTTCATTTAAAGATGAAACTGTAGCTCCGAGATATTACATTTTTGTCCCAAGTCAGAGGTAAAGTGAGACTAAAGCCCAATCTCTATCTTCCCAGTCCCCTGAACTACTTCTGCAACTTCTTCTGTGCCCTTCCCCTCCCTCTCCCTTCCCTCCACCCATATTCTACATGACCATTCTTCACCAACCTTACCTCTTTTCCTACCAAAATTTATCTATTTGGAGAAGCCATCGTCTCACTTGGCAGTTAAAAAAAACACATAAACTAAACCCTACTAGCCCATAAACTAGACCATTCTTGAGTCAATTCATTTTCACTTGAGGTGTCAGCATTTTAATTGGGGAGAGCTCGGTGGGGATAGAGCATCAGGCCTGGAGTCAGGAAGACCTGAGTTTAAACCTTGCCTAAGATACTTACTAGCTGTGTGAATTTGGGGAAGCCATTTTTACCCTGTTTGCCTCAGTTTCCTCATCTATCAAATGAGCTGTAGAAAAAAAAATGGCAAAACCATTCCAGTATCTTTGCCAAGAAAATCCCAAAAGGGGTCACAAAGACTAAGACATCACTGAAACAACTGAACGACCTGAATATTCAACCCAAGACCTTCCACAGCCTTTTGTCTTTTCTTCGTTTCTCCATTTCTCTCTCTCTTTCTTGGTCACTTACCTGTCTCTACCTATTTGTCTATGCCTTTCACTCTTTTTTCTTCACTGATTTGTCAGTGTCTTAAAGAAAAGTAAACAAGCATTTATTGTCTAATATGTGTCAGGCATCATGTTAAGAGATGTACATATATTATCTCAGTTGCTTCCCACAACCTACGTAGGAGTTGTGTTACTATTACTCCCATTTTACAGTGGGAGAAAGTAAATCAGAGGCTAAGTGACCCAACTAGGGTCATACCGCTAGAAAGCATAAGAGGCCAGACTTAATGGTGATCTTTCTGATCCTCCCTATCTACTTAGCCAACTCAGTGCTTCATCATGTGACCTTCAAAACAACTGGTACTTTCCTGTCATGTTTTCATCATGCTAATTCCAATACCTAGAATAGATGTTTCCCTTCTTCCCCCTTACACCTGGTTAAATTTCTCCCCATTCTTTAAAGCCTGATTTACTTGTCCTCGTGTAGAAACCACCTTCTACATGAAGTTTTCCACGATTTCCCTCTTTTCTCTTTTAAGAAATTACCATTTTCAACCTATATATTTTCAACCCTATACTTTTTTAAATTTTTTTTATTTTTCCCCAGTTACACTTAAAGACAATTTTTCACATTCATTTAAAAAACTTTTTGAGTTCCAACTTTTCTCTCGCCTTCCCTTACTTCCCCCCCTCAAAACAGTGAGCAATTTGATATACATTATACTGGTTCAATCATGCAAAAAATTACAATATTAGTCATGTTATGAAAAAAGAAACATACCCAAAGGAAAAAAAGGCTAGGAAAAAATATAGAAAGTGAAAAATAGTATGCTTTGATCTGCATTCCAACTCCATCAGTTCTTTCTTTGGAGGCAGACATCATTTTTCATTATTAGTCCTTTGGAATCATCTTGGATCATTGTATTGCAGAGAAGAGCTGAGTTATTCACTGTAGATCATCATATACTATTATTGCTGTGGTTGTGTACAATATTCTCCTGGTTCTGCTCACTTTACATTAGTTCATATAAGTCTTCCCAGGCTTTTCTGAAATCTACCTGCTCATCATAGCAATAATATTCCATTACAATCATATACCGCAACTTGTTTAGCCATTGCCCAATTGGCAACCACTCAATTTCTAACTCTTTGACACTACAAAATGAGCCACTTCACAACCCCACTCATCTCTCTGGGATTCAGACCAATTACTGGTACTGCTAGAACAAAGGGTATGAAGTTTGATTACCCTTTGTTTTAATTTGCATTGCCCTAATCAATAATGATTTACACCTTTTTTTCATGGCTATAGATAGCTTTGATTTCTTCATTTGAAAACTGCTTGTTCATATCCTTTGATCATTTATCAACTGGGTAATGCCTTGTATTCTTAAAAATTTGAATGAGTTCTCTATATATTTGAGAAAAGAGGCCTTTATCAGAGACACTTGCTATAAAAATTGTTTCCTAGCTTTTTTCTTTTCTTCTAATCTTGGGTGCATTGGTTTTGTTTGCGTAAAACCTTTTTAATATAATCAAAACTCTCCATTTTACATCCAGTAATGCTCTGTATCTCATCTGGTCATAAATTCTTCCCTTCTCCATAGATCTGATAGGTAAACTATTTCTTGCTCTCCTAATTTGCTTGTGGTATCACCCTTTATGTTTAAATCAAGTACCCATTTTGATCTTATCATAGTATATGGGGCAAGATGTTTATCTATACTCAGTTTCTACTATACTGTTTTCCCAGTTTTCCCAGCAGTTTTTGTCGAATAGTGAATTCTTATCCCAAAAGCTGGGTTCCTTAAGTTTACCAAACACCATAATAATCTTCATTGTTACTTACTGTCAAATCTTGTGTATTCAACTGACCCACCATTCTTATTTCTTAGCTAGTACCAGATAGTTTTGATGATCACTGCTTTATATTACAGCTGGGCCACCTTCCTTTACATTTGTTTTCATTAATTCCCTTGCTATTTTTTACCTTTTGTTCTTCCAGATGAATTCTGTTATTTTTTTTTCTAGCTCTATAATTTTTTGGTAGTTTGGTATGGTACAGATCTTGATTTCCCTCTTAAAACTGACACCCCATACTATTTTTCATCTCTGTAATATAATTGCCATACATTAATGTGTACCATAGTAACCTCTGGGTCATTTTCTTTCTTTTTTTTTTTTTAAAGCAATTGGGGTTAAGTAACTTGCTCAAGGTTACAGGGCTAATCATTATTTATGTGTGGGTGCTCATTTTCTGAGGCTGGATTTGACCCTGGGTCATCCCAACTCTGAGGCCAGTGTTCTTACTCACTGCGCCACCTAGTCGCCCACCTCTGGGTCATTTTCATTCCCCTTCTAAACTGTAAGTTTTGTGAGGGCAGGACCTGGTATCATAATTACAGTAAAATGGAAAGAGCTCTGGACTTGAATAATAAAATTATAGAATGTAGAGGTATAAGATCCTCACAAATTATCTTCAACCAGCTGAAAGAATAGGCCCAAGAATAACTATGGGCAGTTAAGCTATGAACACAGTTCTTACCTCCAAATTTAATTACACTATCTTGATGAACAGTTAACATTTATATAATGCCTATGATTCTCTCAACCTTAGAGGTAGGTGCTGTTATTAGCTGGATTTACAGTTGAGGAAACTGAGGCAGACAGCAGTTAAGTGAATTATCCAGGGTCACCCAGTTACTAAGTGTCTGAAGCAATATCTGAACTCAGGTCTTCCTGTTACCTTGTTACCCTATTAGCTTCACCAACCTGACTCAAATGCTGAACTGATGAACTTCATCCTCTAAATCAGGGGTGGGAAACCTCTGACCTTGAGGCCACATGTGGCCTTCTACATCCTTGGGTCTGGCCTTTTGACTGAGTCCACGTTTTACAGAACAAATCCTTTTATTGAGGAGATTTGTTCTGTATAGTTTGGATTCAGTCAAAGGGTTGCACTTGTGGATATGGAGGGCCACATGTGGCCTCAAGACTGAAGATCCCCCACCCCTGTCACTCTCCCAAATTGCTGCACTGATTTCACAGGAAGGATTACCCAGCAGTGATGAATGTGAGCTCCTTAGCAGCACTAGCTGGATCATTTTTTACCATTTCTGTAACCCCAACTCTGAGCACAATTCCTTCAATTCAGTAAGGACTTATTAAAGTTACTAATGTGCTAGACACTATAGTCAGCTCCTAAAACAAAATAAGAAAAATGAAAATAATCCCTTCATACAAAGGAGCTCAGGATCCTAGATGAGCTGCCCAGGGCTGATCCTTGAGCTGAACCCTGAAGGGAACTAGGGATTCCAAGAATAAATAAGAGAAAATATTTCTTGCAGGGGGTAGGTACAACCTGGGCAAAAGGGTGGAAGAAGGGAAGGGCATGTGGCTGAATGAGGTTCACCACTTCTGGTGGAAGGGAGAGCAATAAAAAACTCCTCTATAAAGAAAGGCTGCGGGGCAGCTGCGTCGTACCCTGGAGTCAGGAGGACCCGAGTTCAAATTAGGCCTCAGACATTTCACATATACACACACAAAAAAACTAGCCAAGTGACCTTGGGCAAGTCACTTAACCCCAATTGCCCTACCTTCCCCTCTCAAAAAAATAAGGAAAGGTCGAAGCTAGATTATGAAAAGCTTTAAATGACAAGCAGAAATATTTTTTTTAAGTTTGCGTTTTATCGTGAAAGCTCTTAGGAGTCACTTCATTTCTTGAGCAGAAGAGTGACTTCAGGTGGGTGTGGAGTGGAGGAGACCCTTTCCTGTCCCTCTTTGTGTGCTGTTTCCCACGTTAGACTGTAAGCTCCTTGGAGGCAGGGAGGGTCTTTCACACCCCAGCGCTTAGCACAGTAGCTGGTACTTAACGTTTATTGGATCGAACCCCAAAAATGCTCCGGACAAGGCTTGGATTGGATATAGGGGAAAAGGGACAAGAACAGGACCCGTGTCTTGATGTAATCCTGGAAAGAGCTCGGGACTTAAAGGATGAGTCCAGGAGTGTGGGCACGGAAGGAGGCTGATGGGGGTAAATGCCCCTCCTGCACAGCAGGCACTTCGTTCCTGGAGGGCGCATTCATGTCCAGGGTGGGAGGGTGGGTCAGGCTCCTCCCCGCCCTCTCTGCCCTCGGGCGCGCGGCCCCCACCATACCTACCCCCGAGGTCCCTAGCAGCGGCTCCCGCGGCCTCCAGGTCTCTGCCTGCGATCGCCAGCCGATAGCCCTTCTGAGCCATCAACTGGGCCACCGCCTTGCCGATGCCCCGAGAGCCGCCGAACACGACTCCGACCTTCTCCATGGAGGGCTGACTGGACTAGAACCGAGGGAAAGCAAAAGAGGAGACGGAGTTTCCCCGCGCTGGGCGGCAGCGCGTGAAAAGTCAGAGCAAAGTCAGGGCCCCGCCCTTACGTCAGCGCGATGACGTCATCCCTGCGGTGCGCCCGCCTCCCCGTGTCCCGGGATGTAGTACTCCTACTCCGAGCTGGCTGGCTGCGTGCGGCCACTACGAGGCCAGGTTTTAATAAGAAAGATCTCTCCAAAGTGTAAAAGGAAACGGCTCTGCTGGAGAAAAGGCACCGCGCTGCATGCCGGAACATGTAGTCAAGCTCGGGAACGAGAGGGTGCATGGGATGTGTAGTCTTTTATGTGTATAAATCCTTGTCCTTCGCCAGATAGAGCAGAAATTGGAAGGAAGGACCGGAAGCTGCTGCAGAACCTGTCTGAGTACCCTCAACTGAGGCTCCGCAAGTGGGTCAGAGGCTGTGAAAGTAAATAAAGGGTTTCCCCATCTTCATCCTTTGCAGGCACTACACTGAGATGCCTGTGACCTCATTCAGAAGGGAAAGACTGGGCACCGTGCCTGGCCGGGAGAAAACGCTATATACATCCCATAATATAATAGTTCTCATAAATCATAGCGATCATTGCCCAAATTCCCCGGAGGATTTGACCTTTTCTCCAGAGAATCTGAAGCATACCTTTCTAAGCCTGTTTCCTCACCTGTTAAACAGAGATCAAAGTTTACCTTTTGAAGAACAGAGTGGCTGTGAGAAAAGCACGTGTAAAACACCAAATATAATATGTCAATTTTAACAAGTCGTCATCTGCTGTGTCAGTAACACTGACCAAAGGGGATAAAAACACGCACCAGGCTTAAATGCCCAGAAGTAGAGAGACCAGGAGAAAGAGTGCTGGACTTGAAGTCAGCAGACAGGGGTTCAAATCCTGTCTCTAACGCTTAACTTTAACTTTAACTAAATCACAAATATATATGAATAGTATATATGTATATATAGTATTGAATTATGTCATGTATATTACACTATGTATTTATGTGTATATATATAAGATGATAACATACTATATAATGCATATATATGTCTAATATTCATATATGCTATAGATGTAAAAGTTAAAGTTATTAAATGTCAGAGACAGGATTTGAACCTCTATTTCTGCTTATCACATACATATACATGTATACATTTGTTGTTGTAGGTTGCTCAGTGGATAGAGCACTGGGCCTGGAGCCAGAAAGATTAGAGTTCAAATTTGACTTCAGACACTTAGTTGTGTGACCCTGGGCAAGTCACTTAATCTCTGACTAGATAAAATTGGAGAAGGAAGTGGCAAACTGCTCCAGTATCTTTGCCAAGAAAACCCCACAGACAGTTGGTCCAAAGAACAATAAAGAGTCAGACAACTGAATATACATATATACAGATATACATGCGTGTACATACTATGACCATATACGTATAATTCATGTGTATATGCCTATCTACCTCTGTAATGTGGGCTAAGAGTACCCCTAGGGAGATTGTGAGGGGAAGCTATGAAGCCTTAAAGCAGGGATTCTTAAACTTCTTTGTGCCCTGCTTTGGGATTCTGGTGAAGCTATGGACTCTGTTGTTAGAATGTTGGACAAAACAAAATACATAAGATTATGGTCATCTTGTAATGCAGTTTTCATTTTTTTTAAAGTTCATAGGCATCCAATCCAGGTCAAAAACTCCTGCCATAAAGAATTATAGAAATATTAGTTTTTGTTTTATTTCTTTTCAGAAGATCCAATTCCTGCTCCCAAGGCATTTAGAGCAAGATTAGGAACGCATTCTGTCAAATGTGTAAGAGAAAATACTAATTAGAAAGTATAAGTGCTGAATATACAATACAGATTAGCATCAAATAGTATTTTCTGCTCAATAATTAAGTCCCCAGATCCATCATCCTCCAGGCAGGCAATGTTTCATAGAAGACTTGAAAGAGAAAGTTGGGGAAAAGGTTTGAGAAGAGGAGAAAGATAAAGAACCAAGGGTGAGGTGACCTGGGCTATGATGCTTTCCACCTGATTTGAAGTCCAAAATGAGACTGAACTTGGAGTCAGGAAGGCCTGCATTCAAATCCTTTAAACACTTCTTAGCTGTGTAACTCTGTGTAAGTCGTTTTCCTTTTGTGTAAAATGACAAAAATAAAGCCCCCACCTCACTGTGTTGTTGTAAGGACCAAATGAGATGAACCCGTGTTCATCTTTGCAAACAATGTAAGTGCTGCCTATTATCATCATTTGGAGAATTCACATTTTGTGAGCACCCGGTGATGTAGACCTAACAAATACCACCTGTATTTCAAACTGTTGAGCTTGGGAAACTCCTGAGCATTGTTTTTGGGGCCTTGAAACCTAAACATCTAAGGATGTTCGAGCAAAGTTTAAATGGTAAATATATTCTTTATACCCTGGAATTCCCAAGGGATAATATTAAAACTCACTCGTGTCCAGAACTCAACTTCTTTCCCTTATTTTTGAGTCATTTGTAACTATAGTGGATATTTGGGATAACCATTATCCTGTTTATTCTGGAAGAGATGACAACAAAAATGGACAGACCTTGTGGAACCAGTTTAGGAGCTCTTTAGCACACTTAAAAGGCTCATACTAGCTGGAATGCTTCTGCCAGTAATTTAGCAAAAACAGTAATTGCTCAGATTTATGTATTACTATAAGTTTTACAAAACACTTTCCTCACCTTTTTCTAGCGTCCATTCTTTAGAGTAGCCCCTTTTTCTACCCCCTACCTGATCCTCTCCCCGCAATTTACATAGTTATGGCTGAAGAACATAGTTTTATGCAATTTTCCCACATGTCTGGGAGGTCATTAACCTAAGATAAGAGGTGACAGTGAAAATCTCTTGGCTTTTGCAATTTTTATCCCTCTGTATATACAGGAAACTGTTGAGTTGGTGCTTTTCTTAGTCCTGTATTCTGGTGAAAACCCTAAGGCCATTATTCAATTCTTTTCCTCTCACCCCATCCTGGCTACCGCCCTAGCTGAAGATACACCCTTCACAACCTATCAGTCATTATCTCTAGATTAGTTGGAAGAAAAACTGACAAGGGAAGCTTCTCCCTACTCAACTTGATAATTAAGTGAAAACTCTGTAAATGAAAAACGGTTCACCATGTATAGCTGAGTAAGCCACCAGGATGATCCTCCCTTAGCCTTCTTTCCTCACCTTAAATGTCACTTTTGTAACACTAAATCGTCTTCTCCTCCCCCTCCTTTCTAAAAATTTAAACCTAAAGCAGGAAATTCTGTTATGTAGGATGACTTTCTTGGAAGTGTTGGGTACAGGGACATAGGGAAGAAATTTCTTGATATAAAAACAAGAGACCAAATAATAATAATATCAAAAACACTAAAAGCAGTAAATTCTCTTACTTTAGAAAAGTTTCTTTTATGAGAAAAAAGTTGTTATATAAATTAATTGATAACTAATTCTGAGTGCTTTGTGCTTTTCATAATTTTTTAAATTGTAATTGAAGCTTTTGATGCTAACCTGAGGAGAGAATATTTTATAATCAGACTCATAATTATCATTAAATATTTTTTGAGAATCCATTTGATACCATGTACTGTGATTGGCACTAAGATTAAAAAGAATATAGCTTTATAACAGAAGTCCTATCCTGTATGTCCTCATGGCTTAAAGGTGGCCCTTGTTATTTCATTTTAACTTGAAAACTTCTAAACTTTAAATGCCAAATAAAATGAGCATTTCTATATACAAAATAGACTAGAAAAAGATTGTACACGAAACCAAATCTCTATTATATACAGCTTGTTTTTCCTTTTAAGTATATAATAAATTCAACATGTTAACTTTCTAAGCTACCCCACTTCGTTGTTTTCTTCTGATCTGATGTCATCAGTCCTCTTCTAGAACAAAGGACAAACAAAAACAACATAGCCTGTTGTCTTCTGTACGTTTTAAAAAATTGCATCAGTGATCTTCCTTTTCTTTGCCTCTCAAAATTGAAAAAAAAAAAAGAAAAACAAAACCCTTGTAACAAATAAGCATAGTTAAGCAAAATAAATCCTTACATATATGTCTCATTTTGTGTCTTGAATCATTACCTCCCTACAAGGAAGTAGGTAACACTTCATCATCAGTCCTCTAGATTGGGGTCCATAAACCAAGGCCAGTGGTCCAAATATGGCTCACCACACATTTTTGTATGGCTCCCATGCTAAGAATGGTTTTTACTTTTTTAAAAAAATGTAACTGACCTCTGCTCTAGAATCGTTTGACCCCAGTTCTTAAAGATTATGGAATTAACATCCGAAGCTTTAAGTTTGATCCTTGTGAAAGACTGTATCTAAAAATTTGCCCACTAGCTAACTTGTATTTTCCTCCCCATAAAGACCCATGGAACATGAAAATGCAAAATGCCCCTAATAGCATTCTCTTGCCTCCTCAGAGTCAGTGCCTTAGAAAAGGGGCAGTGTGTGGCTATGAATTTCCCAACTTTGATACTATTTTTTAACATTACTATAATTGAGTATTCTTTATGTGCAATAGCAGTCTAACAACCCACAAGGCAATGCATCACTGCAGGAACTGAGCCATAGTCATACTACCATTCTTATTATAAAAAGAACAAAAATACTAGAAGACAAAAAAGAATGGAAGGGTGGCTCACAGGTTCCTAGGCAAGTAGTTGGTTTCATTATGTACCCAAATGGAACAAGGAGTGTTTTGTGGGACCTTGTAGGGTATGTTATCAGTGTAAGCAGACTTCAATGAAGGGGATAGTATTAGCAGACATTTGTATAATACTGAGGGTCACAAAATGCTTTACATACATTATTTTACTTGATCCTTACCTAATGAGGAGGTAGATATTACTGCCCCATTTTATAAATGAGGAAGCTGAGGCTCAGGGAAGTTAGGTGACATTTCAGTGGTCACCCAACAGAGGTAAGATTCAAACCCAATTAATTCTCTTCTGACCTCCTCAGCATCCACAAGATGAAATGCTACAAAAAAACTTCACAAGAATCTCCCAATTATAACATTTACCTTAATACTCAATGCTTTCAATGTCAAGTTGCACACAATAGAGGTGAGCAAAAATTATTTTGGAAAATATAGTTAGGGATCAAGATATAAAAAAAAAAACTAATAACTTATAGATTACTCTGAAGCCTCTTACTTGTGCTACATAAATATGTATTAACTTTAAGAATAGTGAATGTGGAAAGCATCAACTAACATCATCAAAAAGAATGATATTGGGGCGGCTAGGTGGCTCAGTGAATAGAGCACCGGCCCTGCAGTCAGGAGGACCTGAGTTCAAATCCAGCCTCAGACACTTAACTAGCCATGTGACTTTGGGCAAGTCACTTAACCCCAATTGCCCCTCCAAAAAAAAAAAAAAAAGAATGATATTGACTGTATTTGAACAGAAGAGAAATACCTGTTTACAAACACAGCATAGTCATTTCAAAATCAATTTGTGTACTTAGTTAAAGTAGAGGCCAAATTACAGGATAAAGGTGGGGAATCATTGCATGTAATCATAGTAGCTCCAACTTGAATTATATAAGTAAGTTGTTAACACTGAAAAATGGAAGCTTAGTAAAAGTCAAAACATTGGCTCTATTTACAGCTCTTATAGAAGTTTTACTGATGCAAAAGACACCACAACATGGAGGCTGAAAAACCCTAGAAATTGTTAGCCAGTGAAGACTTATTCTACTTTCTATAGCAGTTAAGGGCCACATGAATTTAGAATACAGCTTCAAGTGTAAAACATTATTATAGAGGAGGATGACAAAAGATTGTGAGCAATATTGCTTCACAAAACACTGAAAAGTAGTAGGGGGTAACTGAGTCTTTAGGAGATGTGACCTAAGAACCAGCTGAGCCTGATCATCCCAAGAATTTTTTTCATAGTTTTCCATATTTATATGTCTATATGAATTATTATAATTTTATCCAAATCTATGAAATGGTCTGTTGGTATTGAGTAAAATCTGTTCAGTGAAAGAAGTATTAATATGTTCAGGGTTAATGCCATTTTTATTATTAATATTATTACGTTAACACCATTTATTTTTTGCTTTGTTATATGTTAAAAATCATGCTTAAGTTGTATTTGTGTAGATCTTGTGTATCTTGATAACTCAATGCCTAGATATTTGATACATATTGTTGTTGCGTTGATGCTTCCATTTTTCTTGCTGGTGGTGTATGTGTGTATGCATAAACACATGCATAACATATATATATATATACAAATACATATATCCATACTTGTTTATGCATGCATACATTTTATATATGTTTATAAAGAAAGAAAGAAAAGTTTTTATGACAAGTATGCATAGTCAAGCAAACAAATTCTCTAATTTGCCATGTCCAAAAAACTATGCCTCCTTCTGTATCTTGAACCCTTCACCTTATTGTCAGGTAGTTGGTAGTGTGCTTCATTATTAGTACTCTAAAGCCAAGGTGTCAATGGCGCCCCAAGGGCAAGTCAAACCAAATTCAAGTATAATTGGGAAATATTTAACAAAATAAATAAAAATACAACAAATCATAGATAACATTACATTTAAGAACTAAGTCAACATGTTGTCTACTGGGATCCTTATGTATGGATTAGTGACCCCCATTTATGAGTTTGACACCACTGTTCTTGAGAGTTTTTAAGTCTTTCAAAGTCAATTTCTTTATAATGTTATTGTACACATTTTTTTCTCCTGGTTCTGCTCACTGTACTCAGCATCAGTCATAGAAGTTTTCCCAGTTGTTTTTTATTTATGATGCAATAATATTTCATTACATTCATATGCCACAATTTGCTCAGCTGTTCCCCCAGTTGACAGACACCTTAGTTTCCAGTCCTTTATGATAATAAAAAGAGCTTTTATAAGTATTTTTGTATACATGGGTTCTTTCCTTCTTACTTTGATATCTTTGGGGTACAAACCTAGTATGAGTTGTAGTACTTGGTCAAGAAGGAGGCACAATTTAATGACTCTGGGGGCATAGTTCCAAATTGCTTTACAGAATGGCTGGACCAGTTCAGAACTCCACCAACAGTACATCAATGTGCCTATTTTCCTGCAGGTTTCTAACTGCCATTTCTCTTTCTTGTCATCATTGCCAATTTGCCAAATCAATCTCAGAGTTGGTTTGCATTTTCTAATTATTAGTGATTTAGAGCTTTTTTTTATTGTGGTTCTTGATAACTTGGGTTTCCTTCTTTTAAAACTGCCTATTTGTGTATTTTGACCATTTATCAATTGAGGAATGACTGTTAATCTTATAAACTTGAATCGGTTCCCTATATATCTTCAATATGGCACTTTTATAAAAGAAATAATCAAAGTTATACATTTTATCTTCTCTAATCCTTGTTTTATAAAAATTCTTCCCCATCCATAGGTCTTAAAAGTATTTTCTTCCTTGCTCCTATAATTTGTTTATTATAAGCATCTGTTATATCCATTTGGAGTTTATCTAGGTAGACATAAGATGGTCAGCCCTCTCATTTTATAGCTGAGGAAAATGAGGCTCAGGAAGATTATGTGACTTGCCCTAAGTAACTCAAAGAGGGGGAATTTTAACCCAGATCCTCTGGACTATAAAATGCTGCATGGGGGGTGTCTTAAAAGAGTCTAAACTGGAGGAATTTTCTATCAATGATGATAGTTTAACACTTCAGACTTAAATATTTTTATTTATCATATCAAAGTTTAGAAAATACTTTACACTAAACAAGGGATATTAAAAACATTATTATCTCCATTTTAGAGATGATAAAACTGAGGTTTAGTGTTCAAGTGACTTGCCCCAGGTCACACAGATAGTAGGTATCAAAACCTGGGTTCTATTCAAGGTAGCACCAGACTCAAATTCTCTTTCCAGGATACAACTCTGCCTCACTAGTAAATTAAGAAACATTATCTATCTCCCTCAAGAAAAAACTATTTAATTCTGAAATTAGAAAATGTCCCAGACAGATTCTAAATAGAAGAATGTGCAAACCCTAAAGTACTGTATGAATGTTAGCTGTAATTATTACTATTTTAAGCTAAAATATTTCAAACAGAATATGTGTTCTTGCTAAACTGACATTTTCCTCTTTTAGAAAAACTGAACATGATGATCCATATCAAATCTGTAAATGTCTGATTCTGTGAAACCATTGGTTGGCCTCTGAATAGCTCAGGTCCTAATACTATTGAGAAGCAGAAAAGGAAGTGATGACATATAGAAAGGGCAATATGAGCCTTTTCTTGAAATGAAACAGAAACAGAAAACAAAGAAGGGATAAGAATGAGTTACCATTGCTAAGTGAGAGAAATATTTATGGGCCCTAAGATAGCCCATGAGTAAACCAACAGGCCAGAATTTATATCTCATGCCAAAATGACAGCCTTTGGATATAATATTAATCATTGCACCATAATAATTTAAAGTAAAAAATAGAAGACTTATGACTGTCTGCCAAAGTCATAGAAAAAGCAGTCCTTTGTCATATAAGCAATTTATCAACTTGACAAGTCTTCAACAAACACAAACCTTCAACTATTAATAACGACTAGCATTTATCTACCATTTTAACATTTGCAAAGCTCTTTACAAGTATTACCTAATTTGATCCTCAAAACAATCCTGGGAGGTAGGCGCTATTGTTATTCCCATTTTATAGCTGAGGAAATTGAGGTTAAGTGACTTGCCCAGGGTCACACAAGACAGTAAGTGTCTCTGGCTGGATTTGAACTCAGGTCTTCTTAACTCCAGACCCAGTACTCTATCCACTGCACCACCTCACTGCCTTTACTGCTTCAATTATATAGACAAAAGCAAGACAAAAAAAAATTATATACAAAATCCTAAACTTACATAGTTTATGGTTTTTATCCAAGAAAATATAAATTAATTTTAACAAAGTAATGTTAAATCCATTCTCTTTTTTCACATGTTCTTCTTGTTTTCTAGGTGTTTTCTAGATTTTGTTAGTTGTTATGAATATTGATATAATAGTAATACATGAATATATTGTTCTTTTAATTCTACTTTTTTCTCTCTGAATAACGTTTTTGCAGAATTTCTTTACATTCTTTATATTTGACATATATTAAAGCAAAAGAATGTTTCATTTTGTTAATATATCATGATTTGTGCAAGCATTTCCTGGTCATTGCACAAAAAAAGTTTCTAAATTTTATTATTACAAATAACGCGACTAAAAATATCTACAAATAGCACTTTGAGGTCTATCAATAATAGTTCACATCTGTAGAATCCTTTGAGATTTATAAAACGCTCTCCAATAATTTTTGAAGCAGATAATGCAACTTTATTATGCCCATTTTACAGATATGGAAACTGAGATAGGACTAAAATCCAAGTCCAGCACTCTTTTCAGTACAATCCTACACTGACACCCCCCCCCCCAACCTCCCTTAGGATGTAGTCCCAATAATGGAAAGAGGAAATAATTGAACAGTGGCTAGAGATCAGGTCTCAGAGTGGAAAAGACCTGGGCTCAATTCCTGCCACAGTGTGAATCTGTGCAAGAAACTTAACAGTGTCCCAACCTACCTGCTAAGATCATGAGTTCCTAATGTGCATTGATAGAGAGACTTTGTTCAGAGGGAGTTTCCCATACCAGTGAAATCACAGGTCTGGATCTCCCTAAAATGATGACTAAAAGATGAAGAGCTTTGTGATTTATTATGTAATAACCTACTGTTGAGGGTCAGAGTTGGGAGAACTGGTTCAGATTTTTTTTAAAGAATTCAATCAGACCTTCTCTTTAGCCAAAGGGAGTTTTATTGACACAAAAGCATGTGGGCCTGAAATTCAGCAAGGAGCTAAACAAAGACATTGATATAGGAAAAGGACCAGACTTATATAGCTAAAATGTTATACAGCCTGTAGGATGGTGATATAATTTTAGGGTTTCTATGGGGTTGGAGATTTAGGGACAGAATGAAGAAGATGGATGACATAAGAAAAGGAAAAATTATCATGACACATAATGGGGAAGATGAATGACACAGGACGGGGAACACAGGATAAGGGGGACAAAGGCAATTCTTTTGGTACAAGTTGCGCGCTATTTTGAGATAAGGGAAAGAGGTGTTAAGGCACCCTCAAGTTATAAGATGGGCTAAGAATAAGCCTCAAACCCCCTAAGGGGCCTGGGAAAGTTACCCTTACTATTAACCCTTAGGGCACTGTTTGTATCCATATCAGTATTACTTTACAAAAATGTGATGATGATGATGATGGTGATGATGGTGATGATGATGATGATGATGATGATAGCAGCTAACATTTGTATGTCACCTACTCTGCCAGTGACTGTGCTAATCACTTTACAGATATTACCTCATTTGTGTCTCACAAAAACATGGAAGGTAGTTCCAATGGTAGTATCCATGGTAGTATCCAAAAAATAATTCATGCCAATTATTATCCTCATTTTACAGTTGAGGAAACTGAGGCAGACAAATGTTAAGTGTCTTACCTGATTTGTAACTCTACCAGCTGTAGAGCAATGTGATGTAATGTGCCATTTTATCCATACTTACCCCAGTATTGAATTTTTTTTTGCTATTTTTTTTGGAGGGGAGAACGTAGGGCAATTGGGGTTAAATGACTTGCCCAAGGTCGCACGGCTAGAAAGTGTTAAGTGTCTGAGGTTGGCTTTGAACTCAGGTCGTCCTGACTCCAGGGCTGGTGCTTTATTCGCTGCACCACCTAGCTGCCCCCTCAGCATGGAATTTTAACATTTGTAACTGTTATTGCTAATTTAACAGGTGTCAGATGCTATCTCAGAGTTACTATTGCATTCCTGTGATTGGTTATTGAAGGGTTTGAATACTTTCTCATTACTTTATTATATATGTTTCTTCTTTTGAAAGCTGACCATTCCTGTACTTTGACCACTTATCTTTTAGAAAATAGCTCTTTTTCATAAATCTGGGGGGAAAAGTATTTACTTAGAATGTAAAAAGCTAAAACACTTGAGTTTTGAATTGAGAAGAAAAATCAGTGAATGTTACTACCCTTGCAATCAAGTGCTTATAATAATCTCAGTCAGGAAGAACTCATTTTCTGGATGGATGGAAAAATCAGAGAACAACTTTAAGAAAAGATTTCCCTCTTGTCCCATTATCCCGGCTTTTCATATCAGAATGGCTCTTTCTCAGCTTCTCTTATGACATTTATGATTCACTATGCCTTAAATAGAATATCTCCAATGTAATCTTGATCCCCTTCTGCCTAATCTTCTTTTGAAATCATTCACTGAGACTGAAAGCACAGAAGAGCAAAGACAGCACTACTCCAGAAGTAGCAAACTCCCCATCCAACCTCAACTCTTCTATAAAGATGTCAAAAATTGCACCAGCCCAAGTTCTGACTGGGAAACCCAAGGAAAAAAATCACAAGTCATTTTTCCAGCTTTGATAGTGACAGAACTGCTCTATTTGTGTCCCCTTCTACACATTTTTTCAATATAGTTAAATATTTTGCATTAATATTCTTCATGTTCAGCATTAGCCACTAATCCATTTCCTCCCTACCCACAACTCACTGAGTTGAAGCCCTCTTTTTTAACAAAGAGGGAGTTCATTTATTGAGATATGCCTGAACAAACTGTGGTATTTACAAGTATTGTAATATTATTGGTTCTTATTGAACCACAAGGGAAAAAAAAGAATTCAAAGAAGCATGTGATGGACTGGTACAAAGTGAAATCTACATAATTAAGGCCAGAGTTTGGAACAAAGGATTTGAGATGAACAGAGATGCCTTCCCTTAGTTCCACCTGGGTCTTTATGCCTTTCCTTTGCATGGGAGAACCAAAGATGGTGGGTTGGTGAAAATAGGGAAGGGGGGCACCTCAGACCTAGTCAGTCCCTTGTGATGTGTTGATGTTTAGGGGGACTTTATAGTCCAAATCCAGATAGTCTTGGAACAAGTATTGCTCCTGATTAGCTGGAGGATATAACCACAAAGGTAGATTAAATGCTCTGGTAACTCTACCTGGTGGTTTGGTTTGGTTTTGTTTCTAAAGAGAGTTTGACACCTGAAGCAAGACTCCTTCTGGAGAGAAAAACTGCAACATAGAAAAGCCTGTGGAAATTGTCAGATTTCTCCTTATGGGGAGAAAGCAACTGGGAAAATTTCCCTTACTCTGATGACTGAGTATTCAAGGGCTTGCCTACCTAAAAGTAGCTAAAATTCAAGCCTCTGGTTTTTAAGTTGAAAGACAAGATTGTTGAGCCCCTTCCTGCTGTTGTTGGGAAGAAGGCTTCTCTACTAAGGACTCCAGGTGAAGCCAGAAGCTGGTAGCAAAGGAGCTCCATAGCTTCTAGCAGAATCCACACACTTCACAAGTTCAGCAAGGGAGCAGCAGGATGACATCCCCTAAAAGTGTTAACTGCTCTGCCACATTTGAGGGATGAGCTCTGGACACCCTCCTCCTCCCCTTGCTGCCTTAACTGCATGGCCACGTTGGTTCTCCACCCATGTACCTCTTCATGCTTATTCCTGGAGAGTCTGTTCTTCCCTGTGACTGTGGGTATATTTGTGGGAGAGAGTGTCCAAGGTTGGGAGTGAGGGTGAGGGGTGTGTGCATGTGTGTGTGTGTGTGTGTGTGTGTGTGTGTGTGTGTGTGTGTGTGTGAGATATGTCTTATTGCTCTTATTCTATTTCATTAAATGTCTGTGCTCTGAATTGTACCCCTTGTTTTCTAGTAAAGGTTATCAAGTCAGTGCGGGCTTATAAGTTATGGTTTTTGGATGCAGAACCCAGAGAGTATCTCCAACCTGAGATAACTTTTCAGGGATCCAACATACAAGAGAAGTGTGCCCCATGAGGTGAAATGATCCTAGTAATGTAAATGTTTTTTCTTGTTTTTTATTCGTTTCAGTCATGTTCCCCTTTAGGTTTTTTGTTGTTGTTGTTGTTTTGTTTTTGGCAAAGATTCTGGAGTGATTTGGCATTTCCTTCTCCAGCTTATTTTACAGATGAGGACCTAAGGCAAACAGGGTTAAGTGACTTGCCCAGCATCATGCAGCTGGTAAGTGTCTGCAGCCACATTTGAGCTCAGGAAGTTGAGTTTTCCTGACTCCAGGAAGTACTACACACTCTGGAAGATTAAAAAAAGAATGACATGTGGTGTCCACTTATATAGAGACTGTACTTCAAGACATGAAAAAAGTGCTGTAGAACGCTTCTGACTCAGTCATTTCTTTATTCCTCCTTTTTAAAAAAATCTTATTTTATGGATATTTTGTTTTTACATAACCTTCATTTTTTAATATCTCTCTCTCTCCATTCCTATCCAGTGAGCCATCCTTTGTAACAAAGAATGAAAAAGAAAAAAGCAATATAACAAAACTCAGTATATGCAATATTTCATATTCAAATGCATATATGAAATTACCCGTGTTGTATCGCACATATACAATTCACACCCCAACTCTGCAAAGAATGAAGAGAGGTTGTAACAGCAGTGCTACTTGCAGCTGTTGTGGGGGTGTAAGACCAATAAAACCAGCACACAGGAGGGCTGCTAGTACAGGTACTTTGATTTGCTTTTCTAAAGGAAAGCAACTCAAAAGGAGTCAACAACATTACTTTAATCAAGTACACACAAACATATACACACACACACACACACACACACACATTTACTTAATTTGGGGGAAAAGTCAGCACCCTAAACTTCAGAGAAAATACAAACAGAAATTATAAGTAGAAATAATAGCATAAAGACCAACAGACAGGGCTTCTAACCATCTGACCAAATAATACATATATCACAGATAAAGCTATTTTGTTTCTAGTTCTTTCTTACCACAGCTATTTGTTTCTAGTTCTTTCTTACCACAAAGAATATTACTATGAATATTTTTATGTATATGAGGCATCTCTATCTGTTTTACTGCTTCCTTAGGGCACATGCCTAGTAAGGAAATCTCTGGTCAAAAGATGTGGGTGTATTAGTCATTTTTTTCTTTTGCATAATTCAAAAATTGCTTTCCATAATGATAGGGCCAATTCATGGCTCCACCAGCAGTGTATTGGTGTGTCTATCTTTCTTTCTTCATTAACTTTTTCCATTTTTGTCACTGTTGGATATGAAGCAAAAACTGAGTTGCTTTGATTTGAATTTTAGTAGTAGCAGTCTGGAGCCAAATTTCATATCCTTGCTAATCATTTGCAGTTTTTTTGAGCACTATTTGTTCATATCTTTTAACCACTTAGCTATGAAGTAGTGGCTCCTACATACTGTTTTGATCCCTTATATCTCTCAGACATCAAACCCTCATGAGCAGGTCTGATCCAGGAACTTCCTAGACCCCCAAAGTGACCATAACCCCTGAACTGAGCTAACCACCTTGAGCTCAGAATTCGCTGAGCTGCCTGAAGCAAGGGCCCAGGAGTTCTAAATTATCATGGACTCCTTCTTCCAGACATGGCCTAAAATATAATATCTGAGGTTCCTGATGTGCCCCTTTCCTAAGTCTACTTTGGAGGTGTTGGTCTTAATCCCTGTGTGAGAGTTAAATGAGCTATCCTAGTTTGAAAATGTCAATCTTAGACTCCTTTTAAAGAGATTGATGGGTTGCCCTACTTTGGAGGTATTATTTCAGTACTCAGCATGATGGTCTTAGGAGATTGTCCTAGTGTCTTTCCCTTGTCATTACTGCCTCCTTCCATTTCCCTTGTCTTTCTCCACTTAATCCACATGGCCTTCCTTTTTTAGGCTTATTCACAAATGCCCCAAATAAATAGTCCGTTCCTTTCAATGTCATGTGGGTCATCTTCTGTGAACTCCCTTTTAGTCCAAGCAAAGGATGCCAACAAAAACTTATATAGCAATACAAGAGATGTGATTTGTCCTTTGCTCTTGAAGAGGACCATGGCTTCAGGAAGATGATGCCTTGACTTGCAAGTGAACTGGTTTTAAGTGAAGGAGAGCTATGCAAAGTCACCAGTCTCACTTTCTTCTCCTACCAATACAAGAGTTAAATAATATAAGACAATACCATATAATAATATGTAATATATAATATATGATATAATATAATAATATATGATATAATATAATAATATATGATATAATATAATAATATATTATATGTGGTGTATTATATAATATATAATATAATAATAAATAAGACAATGAGAAACAGCACAAGGCAGAACGTGATTAATTGCCACATGTGTGGTATATGACAGGTGATTTCTAAGGGACCTAGAAGGTAAATACTCTGTGGCCAGCTATAGGAGAGGAGAAACAATATGCTCATCTCTACCCATGCCAAAAAAAGGTTTTTTAAATGAACTGGTACCAGTTACCTCAAGATATATATTCTGACTTTAATTTCACTGACATACAGTATATCTTTATGCCATGGAGGAAGTTGGTAGCATCTCATTTTTCACAGGCACAGCATACAGATAATAATAATAGCATTTGTTTAGCACTTTAAGGTTTGCAAAAGACTTTGTAGATAATTATCCCATTTGACCTTCACAACTACTCTGGAAGGTAGGTTTTATCATTATCCTATTTTGACCATAAGGAAACAGGCAGACTGAGGTTAAGTGATTTGCCCAGGGTCACATAGTTGGTAAGCATCTGTGGATGGATTTGAGCTATGATATTCCTGATTCCAGGCCTGTGCCACCTAGCTAGTCACTATGGATTCTTTTTTATTTTCCTGCTTGTTTCAGAAAAACTATTGACCTGTTATATCACCAATAACAAGCTTATTAAATAGTGTAAACCTCTCATATGCTAGAAACCTCTCTGAACCATTCTTCCAGGAAGCTGTCCATTGGAGATGTATACCTTGCAAAGCCAAACGGTATTTTTAATCTCTCATCAAAGTGGATTATCAGAAACAGAGGTGGAATGATTCATCACACCAGTTGTCCCTTCCAGAGACTAGCAGCAAAAACTACAGTGTATTTTGCCCTCATCTGAACTAATGTGATAGGTAATGGGCTGAGGGTTGGGGGTTTCTCTCTCTCTCCCTCTCTTTCTCTCTCTCTCTCTCTCTCTCTCTCTCTCTCTCTCTCTCTCTCTCTCTCTCTCAGAATGTTTATAAGCTCCTTCACACTGGAACCAAATTATTTTTTCTTAATTTCCCTTAAGATGAGTATGATTAATTAATTAAAATTATACTAATTTTATGCTAATGTTTAATTGAATAGTATCCTTCCTTTTATTCTTGGTGTGTGGGCTATTTTATTATTGGTGAAAATCTAAAGGGAAAAATTTTGCTCTCTAGTACCAAGGCTGGCTCTATGATAACTATAGGGAGAGCCAAATGGGAACAATGCAGTGTACAATTTCATGGCTTGACTGGGACTTGTGACTGGGAACTAGCAGATTATGTCTCGTACCTTCATTACAATGAAGTGCATCAAACTGAGTTAACTATATTTTATCGTCCTATTTTCACCTTACCCACACTATATTAATATAGTCTAAATCTTACCACATATTATTCTTTGGAAAAAAAAGATATAATTCTTAGAGATCTTCTGGATAAAAACAAAATTAATTCCAAAGGAAGCTATGAATACATGTGGTCTAAGATTTTGTCTTACACTACCCTTTAAGTGAAACATACATATTGGGATAATCACATGAGATCTTATGTATCAGGCATCCGTATAACAGAGAATTAGGAAGGCAGCTGGAAGGGGAAGGAAAGGAGGGGGAGACATGAACTTTCAGGAGTACTTAACCTTTTTGTGTGTGTCATGGATTCCTTTAGCAGTCTGGTAAAGCCCATAAACCCCTTATCAGACTGTATCTAATGTATTTAAATATGTAAAATATGCAGGATTATCAAGGAAATATATTGAAATATAGTTATTAAAATATCAACAAACTCACAGACCCCAGGTTAATAAGTCTTGCCCTAAATAGGAGGGAAAAAAGTAAAGACTTACATACATAAAATAGCCCAGAACAGCATACCACCTCCATGTTGGCCAAGGAAAGGTGAGTGGGAGATCCCCTTCTCCCCTTTCACCTCACCCTAAACTGAGGATTATAGGGTATCATTTTGTGATTTCTTTGTCCCTTCAAGGCAAGCTGTGATATTCATTTTACTAGACTTCACCTGTAAAAGTGTCAAAGGGAGGTAGTAAACAAGTACTATAAATGTTTAATGAAGTTGATAAACCTTTTTATAGATAAAAAAATTCAAGTAAAAAACTATCAACTTTCCTAAATCATATAATGAATTGTGCTTATAAATGTAATCCATTTTGACTTACTCTGAATCATAGAATGTAATAGCAGAAGAACTTTTATAGGTCATTTTGGCCAGTACATTGCTGGAGAAACTGAGACCCAGAGAGACTGGGTCTTCACAAGCAGACTTTCTGCTCCATCAGTATCACTCTAGAAAAGAAAGGCCTGCTGAACCCTTGCCCATTCTTTAAAGTCTACCTCAAAACAACAACTCTTCTATGAGACCATTCCTAACCCTCTGTCAATAACCCTCTGTCATCTTCCTCGGACATCACAATGTCAAGTGAATTAATTCCAAAGGCTGGGAACTTCCTTTGCCAAAGTCTGTCACAATAGTCCAGTAACTTAGTAGATAAACTTTAAAGTTGCCTAGGGAACAGAAACATTAAATGGCTTACCTATAGTCATATACTTGGTGTGTGTCATCAGTAGGACTTGAACTAGTTAGGTCTTCCTAACTCTGAGTCCAGCACTTTACCTGCTATTTTCTATCCATAAGGAGCTCTGCTGCCTTTATGGACTTATAAAACTACATATTAACTTCTATAATTTATTGTATTTTGTTAAATATTTACCAGTTACATTTTTTTTTTTTGCTTTTTGGAGGGCAATTGGTGTTAAGTAACTTGCCCAAGGTCACACAGCTACGTTTTTTTTGTTTGTGTGAGCATTAAGTGTCTGAGGCCGGATCTGAACTCAGGTTCTTCTGACTCCAAGGCCAACGTTCTACTCACTGTGCCACCTAGCCACCCAAAAAATGCTCCTTTTTTTTTTTTCAGACAGCAGTTGGAATCAAGTGACTTGCCCAAGGTCACACGGCTAGTTTTTGTATTAAGTTTCTGAGGTCGGATTTGAACTCAAGTCCTCCTGACTCCAGGGCCGGTGCTCTGTTCACTCTGTTCACCTCTACCAGTTACATTTTGGGAGACATGTTTAGGAAGCCTGTTTGACACCTCTTATCTATTGGCTTGCCATACCTCACATAGCACTTCATTTTGTAACTAATGCATTTATCATGTAATATTATGTAAAATAATTATCTGTATTTCATTATTCTTCTGACTCTAGAGTCTAATTTAAATTTTCTTTCTTTCCCAGTATGGGAATTGTGGGACTTAAGTGAAGCACACTGACTCCATTTTGTGACTCAATTCTGGAGCTAACTCAGTTCCTTTACTATTCTATTCTAAGTCTAGTCCAACTCTTTTCTTGTAAGAAAACTTTATTCAGTTATGGGAATTGGGAGAAAACTTTATTGCATTTCTTGAACCTGGCCCTGCATGGCTAGGAGGCTGGACTACCTCTACCTATTGCTTAGAGACCCTTAACTAAGGACCTAAGTTATGCTGACCAGAAACTGTAGCAGCAAGCACCCCAACATCCCCAGGGTGTCTGCCAACACAGGTTCTTAGATCTGCTTTTCAGAAGGAAAGCAACTCAAAATGAGTTAACAAGCTTACTTTAATCAAACAAACATATATTACCTAGTTCAGGGGAAAAAGGTCAGCACCCCGAACTTCAGAGTTACAGAACTTACAGATCAAACAGACAGGCTTCCAAACTGTCCAACCATTACATCAATACCAAATCACAGTTACCAGAGAGGGAAGCATCAACATCTGGGTTTTCAAAGCCGGGGGGCTCTCAACAACGGCTTCCCAGAGTCTTATCTGGTCAAATCACACAACACTTCTCAAAGTGAGCCCCAAAGCAAAGCCTCTCCTCAGGGTTTATCTAGCCTTCTCCTGGCTCAAAGACCACAACAACCTCCCTGACCCACTGCCCAATCACAAAGCACCAAGGTTAGGGCTCTCCTGAAAAACAAGCCTCCCACCACGAGCTCCAGGTGCACCCAAGCTAGGGGCAGGGAAGATCTTCAAATTTGCATTTCCATTACAGAAACCCAGTCAGATCCAAGATTGAAACAAGGAGTTTTCTCCCAATTATGCATCTCGAACAACTTGAATGTTTCATCTGAAAACTGGCCCAGTACTGAGCAGTAAGTTTTTGTTTCCATGTTCCTTAGATTGTTCACAGACACTGGAGGGGGCTGAGATACCTCTTTCTCTGATTTCAGGGAATTGCATCTGTTCTCTCTCCCCTTCCCAACTTGGAAAGACCTTATTATCTTTCCTCCAACTAGAAATCAGATTACCTAATCTCATATCCTGATTTATATCCTGTTAATTGTTTTCTTTTAATGCATAAAAATCTGTCTCCCCCTGTATTCAGGGCCAAGTACAAACCCGAGGGGGCCTGCTCCTGATTTGTTATGCAATTCATATGCATTGCTTAATAATTTGATATGCTCAGTAGCTCAAACCCTTGTTTTCTTAGTTATTTCTAATTCCACCCTTCACACCAGCACAGCTCAGTGCTCTGCACACAGTAGGTATTTGCAAAGATCAAGTTGAATCATTAGGTTAAGAGAAAATAGCCTGTTGGTGTGTCTGACAGTAGACCTTCAAGTCTGCCTGGAAGCAAAAGGAGGAATGAGATAATTTTGTAAAATCCTGGTGGTGGTATCAAATATTCTGTATTAGTCTCACAGAATCTGAAAGACATTTCCACATTTCCAGTTGTTGATCAGAAATCAGGAACTGAAGGGGAGGCTAGGTGGCACAGTGAGTAGAGCGCCAGCCCTGGAGTCAGAAGGATCTGAGTTAGGATACAGCCTCAGACACTTAACGCACACACAAACAAAAACCTAGCCATGTGACCTTGGGCAAGTCACTTAACCCCAATTGCCCTCCAAAAAAAAAAAAGAAAGAAAGAAAGAAAAGAAATCAGGAACTGAGAATTCCAGATGATGATGAAGCCCATATTTCTTGCTTTTTATATGTGACTTGAACCAAGGAACCCTTACAACAAGACAGGGAATGTTCAGTAATTTCTTTTCTGTTCCCTGTACTGTCCAGTATGCCTGAGATGGTGTTATGCACATTAGGTGCTGTTGAACATAGGAATGCAAATATATATTGGAGCCAGGTGGTCCTGTAGCTATATGGACCACATCTCAGGGCTATAACTAGCACTGAGTAAATGAGGTTTTGACCCAGGCTGGCAACTTTCAGGGAGGATGTGTTTCCTTTCCAGAAGGGAATGCTTCTTCTGTGGGAGGGCACTTCTTTTCTTCATCCTCACAGTGACCACCATCCTTGAGTCTTGTCTTGTTGTCCTGTGGAGGGAGGTGGTAGGGTACAACCATCTCCACAGGACTCTCAAGGACAGAGACTATCCTCTGCATTCCTATGTCCCTCCATCCCCATTTTACTATCTTCTGTATGGTCAATACCATTCCACTTGCCAAAAAACAAACACCCACTCATCTACCATCACCACTACCACCACCACCAAACTGAATTTGCTTCATGATCAATTTTGGAGTCCAATTTGTCACATCCTCCCAGTTTCTACCACTAGCTGGAAACATAATCTTGGGATTTCTTCATTATCAAATACAATGCCAATTTTTCAGTCAGTTTTTATTATACAATAATCTAAGTCATTACTTTTCTTTGAAATGAACGAACAAGTATTAAAACTAGAGGAAAAAGTTTTATCATAGTTTTGATATCATACATGTAAAGTAAGGGCTCCCTGGGGAAAAAATGGCAATGGGCTGAATGATGGAACCAATTTTAGGGCATGGAGAATATGACTGTTAATGGTGACCAGGTCAGGAGTAGACCATAGTAGTGATTATGACTTATATCATGCAAACTATTTGAATTCTTTAGCCAAACAACACATCAAAGCCCAGCTGGCTTTTCTTTGCCTTAACAACTGTCTTGTAGTTTGTGGTGTGAGTCACATACTCCACAATACCTCCTGGAAGACGCAAAAGCTTTCTGAGACATCAATTCCCAGAACTCAATTTTCTCTATTAGGTTGTCACAAATAAATCTCATTTTATATCTCATCTCATAACAGCAGTGAAAATGCTTTACAGCCATTGCCTCACTCCACTTCTGTGTTTAACACTGCTGGGCTGAGGACTTCATCTTCCCTCCCTAGGCAACAGAAGATTTCATTGTTGTGTCCCTTCCCCCACCCTTCAATTTCTCTCAAGCATTGAACATTAGTGCAGTAAATCAGAATCAGAATTGTCTAGATATACTTAGTCAACTGGCTTAATGAGACAGGAAGTATGCTGCCAGAGAAGACAAGTAACATTTAAATGTGATGGCTTGCATCAAATTTTAATGCCTTTAGCATTAACAAATATACACCGTTGGGAAAGTTATCAAAAGCTGTCTAGTTCTTTCTGAGGATGTCCAAAACCCCACTTAGTGCATTCAGATCACATCATAAATAGTTCAGAGAATCTAACTAAATATTAAGTTAGGAGAAATTTTAGCTGGTGGAACATAATAAAAATACATAGCCTCTAATGATTTACTGGGATTTGGGTTTTCTTAAGCCCTCCCTTTGAATTGAAGTAGAAGGCTGGCAGGGGGTGAGAGGGGGGAAAACTCTCTCATCCCATGAAAGCTCTGACAAGTCACCCCATAATTTCATCACCATCTTCTCTGGCTGGATCAGGTGATATAGATAAGCTCAGTGTTCTTCATGAACTCTGTTCACCATCTCCTTTGCAGTGTTTAAAACTGATCTCAAACCTAATGACAGCCTTAGTTCAATATAATACAGTTACACAGCCTGCTACTAACTATGTTCTAAACTGGTATCCCCCTGGGATAAGTCATGGTTTCATCAAGCACAACTGTAAGAAGAAGAAAGAAGGGAAAAAACACCCTAGCTCATCCTGGACAAGGAAACTATGGTAACAAAATCATGTAAAGCAATGGTTTTCAAGTTTATTCCTGGTTGCAAAGCTTTCTGTTGCCAGAGTGACTCAAACTCCAATGTGGATTTGACCTAAATGGAAAATTTTGGAATTTTACATGGTTCTTTTTTTCCCCCTCTTTGCATGGTTTTAATGAGATGCAGATAATATGCACTAGTTCTACTTGAATAGTTTAAAACGGGTAAGCAACTGGTACCCCCAGAAGAGCAAAACTAGGGTAGCATCATCAGAACTTTGTCCCAAGGCACTGAGTTTAAAGTGTTAGCAGTGGAGGGGGGCAGAGCCAAGATGGCAGAGTAGAAACAGCACTACCAAGGTGCTCTGCCCCACACCACCTCCAAACAATGTGAAAGGGAAATCTGAACAACGTCTAGAGCCCTAGCACCCACAGAACAACACAGAGAAGCTAACCTCCAGCTGAAGACAGCCCAGCAGCCCTGCAGGGAGCGGCCAGTGCTGCACTCTGGGAGCCAAGCCCAGGCCCACATGAGCTGTGGTTTTAGCCCCAAGGCAGCCAGGCCAGCAGCCAGCTGGAGGGACCCCAGAACACCAGCAGCTGTGGCGATTCCAGAACTATCAGCACAAATATACCTACGACAAAGTGAGAGGTTAGTGCCCTATGGACTTTGGGACCAGTATTTGGGGAACGTGTCGGCTCCCTCCCCATGGGGGCAAAAAGTTGCTGAGGAAACAGGCACAGAGGCCATTTTGCAGCGTCAGTGGCAGCTCCAGCTCCTGGTCTGTGAATTGTAAAGAGATTCAGCCATCAGTCTGGGGGTTGATCGCTCTTGCTTTAACCTGCTTGGATCTGGATTGTGGTTGGGGGTGGAGGTTTAGGGTGGGTATCCAGCTTGCCAGAGCGTGTGGAGGCTTTACAGAGGCCACCTAACCTCTGGAAGTTGTGAAGACCCCACGTTTGAGACGGAAGCTCTCCTGTCTGGTGGCAGAGTCCTACTGTGGCAACAAACCCAAAAATCAAGTAATTAAGTGGCAACATGCCCAGGCAAAGGAAACAAAATAAACAGAAAAATGCAACTTTAAACTCCTATTTTGGGGGCAAAGAGGATCAAAGCATGGAACAGGAGGAGGACTGTGAGGTCAGAACTCCTGCTTCAAAAGCCCCAAATGAAAATACAAGCTGGCTACAGGCCATAGAGGACCTTAAGAAGCAGATAAGAGATGTGGGGGTAAAATTGGAAAGAGAAATGAGAAAGATGTAAGAAAAGTATGAAATGACAGTCAACAGCCTGACTGAGGAAAACACCTTAAAAAATAGACTAACGGAGCCAAGATGGCGGAGTAGAAACAGCTCATCCAAGCCTCTCTGCCCCCAGATTCTCCACAAACTATGTAAAAAAGGACTCTGAAAAACTTCTGGAGCCCCAGAACCCACAGAACGACACAGAGAAGCTAACCTCCCGCTGAGGACAGCCCAGCACCCTGCAGGAAGGACCAGCGCAGTGGTCTGGGAGCCGGCAGCGCGCAGAGAGCAGGAGCCGAGCCGAGCCCAGGTCCACGTGAGCCGAGGTTTTAGCCCCAGGGCGGCAGGGCCAGCAGCCGGCTGGAGGAACCCCAGAACACCAGGAACTGTGGAGACTCCAGAATTATCAACATAGACTTGCCTAGGACAAAGTAAGAGGTTAGTGTCCTATGGACTTTGGGACCTGTATTTGGGGAATGCGTCAGCTCCCTCCCCTGGGGGCTAGAAGCTGCTGAGGAGACACGCCATTTTGTAGTTTTCAGAGGCATTTCCGGCTCCCAGCCTACAAATCGTGGGGAGATCCAGCGATCAGTCTTGGGGGGTAATCGCTCTTGCTTTAACCTCCCTGGATCTGGATTGTGATCTAGGGTGGAAGTTGTGGGTGGGTTTACAGCTTGCCAGAAACGGAAGTTGCCCCCCACACGTTCGGGACGAAAATTCCTCTATCTGGCCTTAAAGCCATAGTGTGGCAACAAGCCCAAAAGTCAAGCAATTAAGTGGCAACATGCCAAGGCAAAGGAAACAGAAAAATGCAACCCTAGACTCCTATTTTGGGGGCATAGAGCGGGAAAAGGACTGTGAGGTCAGAAGTCCTGCTCCAAAAGCCCCAGGGGAAAACATGAGCGGGTTGCAGGCCATAGAGGACCTTAAGAAGGACTTTAAAAATCAAATAAGAGAAGTGGAGGAAAAATTAGAAAGAGAAATGAGAAGGATGCAGGAAAAGTATGAAATGAGGGTCAACAGCCTGACTGAGGAAAACAACACCTTAAAAAATAGACTAGCTCAAATGGCAAAGGAGGCCCAAAAGGGCAATGAGGAGAAGAATGCCTTAAAAAGTCGAATTTGCCAGATGGAAAAAGAATCTCAAAAGTTCACTGAGGAGATTCATTCCTTCAGAGTTAGACTGGAGCAAATGGAAGCTAATGACTTTATGAGAAATCAAGATGCTGTTAAGCAGATCCAAACAAATGAAAGAATAGAAGGCAATGTGAAATATCTCATGGGAAAAACCACTGACCTGGAAAATAGATCCAGGAGAGACAATTTAAAAATTATTGGACTACCTGAAAGCCATGATCAAAGAAAGAACCTAGAAATCACCCTTCAAGAAATTCTCAAGGAAAACTGCCCTGATGTTTTAGATCCAGAGGGCAAAATAGAGGTTGAAAGAATCCACCGATCACCTCCTGAAAAAGATCCCAAAAAGAAAACTCCCAGGAATATTATAGCCAGGTTCCAGAATCCCCAGATCAAGGAGAAAATACTACAAGCAGCCAGGAAGAAACAATTTCAATATTGTGGAAACACAATCAGAATAGCCCAGGACCTGGCAGCTTCTACACTGAGGGATCGAAGGGCATGGAATATGATATTCCAGAGGGCAAAAGAACTGGGAATGAACCCAAGGGTCACCTACCCAGCAAAACTGAGTATTTTGTTTCAGGGGAAAATATGGTCATTCAGTGGAATAGAGGACTTTCAAGCATTCTTGAGGAAAAAACCAGAGTTGAATAGAAAATTTGACATCCAGACACAAGAAGCAAGAGATGCCTGAGAAGGTAATCAGGGAAAAGAAATCAAAAGGAACTTATCAAAGTTGAACTATTTACATTCCTATATGGAAAAGCAATAACTGTGACTGATGATATCTTTCTCACTATGAAAATAATGGAAGAAGGGGGTGTGGTCATATGAATACATATGTGAATGTGTGTGTATATGGCTACAGTTATATATGGATAGAGGGCATAGGTTGATTTTGTTGGGAAGGGAGAGTACTCAAGGGATGAAATTATGAGGTGAGAGAGGAAAGTGGCAAGAGGAGATGGGGAGAGACATGGTAGGGTAAACTATCTCATGTAGAGGGAAGTGGTTGCAAAGGAGGGGGAGAATAAGGAAGGCTAAAAAGGCAAAACCACATTCACATTGAATTTGGTTCAGGGAGAAAATGACATACATACTAAATGGGATATCTCAACCTGCAGCAGGATAGGGGGAAGGGGGATGAGAGGAGGGATGATGGATGGGAGGGCATCCTTGGGGTGAGGGGAGGTTGGAAGTACCCACTATAGAAGAGGGACAGGATCATGTAGGGAATGGACCAGGTGGGGGGTGGGATGAGTGGGAGGGAATTATAAGCAGCCTTGTACAATATATCTACTATGATAATGTTTTGCATAGCTAGACATGTACAACATATACTGAATTACTTATATCCCAAGAAGGAATGGGTGACAAGGGAGGAAGGAAATGGATCTGAAATTCGAGGTCGTAACATTAAATGTTTCAAATATATATATAATACTATTATTAATACTCTTTTGCTTGTAATTGGGAGATAAGATGTGCAGGCATTGGGACACAAAGATTCACCTTCCTCTAATGGAAAAGTCGATGGGGGTATGGGAGAAGGTATGGGAGAGAGCAGATTGGAGGAAGCGATATCTTGTGGGACTGCTATTCTAGGAGGGTGGGTAGGGGAATAATGGGGGGAAAATGATTGTAACTCAAAATCTGGCGGAAATGAATGATGTAAAACAGAAGTTAATAAAGTATTTGTTTAAAAAAAAAAATAGACTAACTCGGGGGGGCGGAGCCAAGATGGCGGAGTAGAAACAGCTCATCCAAGCCTCTCTGCCCCCAGATTCTCCACAAACTATGTAAAAAAGGACTCTGAAAATTTTCTGGAGCCCCAGCACCCACAGAACGACACAGAGAAGCTAACCTCCCGCTGAGGACAGCCCAGCACCCTGCAGGAAGGACCAGCGCAGTGGTCTGGGAGCCGGCAGAGCGCAGGAGCCGAGCCGAGCCCAGGTCCACGTGAGCCGAGGTTTTAGCCCCAGGGCGGCAGGGCCAGCAGCCGGCTGGAGGAACCCCAGAACACCAGGAACTGTGGAGACTCCAGAATTATCAACATAGACTTGCCTAGGACAAAGTAAGAGGTTAGTGTCCTATGGACTTTGGGACCTGTATTTGGGGAATGCGTCAGCTCCCTCCCCTGGGGGCTAGAAGCCGCTGAGGAGACACGCCATTTTGTAGTTTTCAGAGGCAGCTCCGGCTCCCAGCCTACAAATCGTGGGGAGATCCAGCGATCAGTCTTGGGGGGTAATCGCTCTTGCTTTAACCTCCCTGGATCTGGATTGTGATCTAGGGTGGAAGTTGTGGGTGGGCTTACAGCTTGCCAGAAACGGAAGTTGCCCCCCACACGTTCGGGACGAAAATTCCTCTATCTGGCCTTAAAGCCATAGTGTGGCAACAAGCCCAAAAGTCAAGCAATTAAGTGGCAACATGCCAAGGCAAAGGAAACAGAAAAATGCAACCCTAGACTCCTATTTTGGGGGCATAGAGCGGGAAAAGGACTGTGAGGTCAGAAGTCCTGCTCCAAAAGCCCCAGGGGAAAACATGAGCGGGTTGCAGGCCATAGAGGACCTTAAGAAGGACTTTAAAAATCAAATAAGAGAAGTGGAGGAAAAATTGGAAAGAGAAATGAGAAGGATGCAGGAAAAGTATGAAATGAGGGTCAACAGCCTGACTGAGGAAAACAACACCTTAAAAAATAGACTAACTCAAATGGCAAAGGAGGCCCAAAAGGGCAATGAGGAGAAGAATGCCTTAAAAAGTCGAATTTGCCAGATGGAAAAAGAATCTCAAAAGTTCACTGAGGAGATTCATTCCTTCAGAGTTAGACTGGAGCAAATGGAAGCTAATGACTTTATGAGAAATCAAGATGCTGTTAAGCAGATCCAAACAAATGAAAGATTAGAAGGCAATGTGAAATATCTCATGGGAAAAACCACTGACCTGGAGAATAGATCCAGGAGAGACAATTTAAAAATTATTGGACTACCTGAAAGCCATGATCAAGGAAAGAACCTAGAAATCACCCTTCAAGAAATTCTCAAGGAAAACTGCCCTGATGTTTTAGATCCAGAGGGCAAAATAGAGGTTGAAAGAATCCACCAATCACCTCCTGAAAAAGATCCCAAAAGAAAACTCCCAGGAATATTATAGCCAGGTTCCAGAATCCCCAGATCAAGGAGAAAATACTACAAGCAGCCAGGAAGAAACAATTTCAATATTGTGGAAACACAATCAGAATAGCCCAGGACCTGGCAGCTTCTACACTGAGGGATCGAAGGGCATGGAATATGATATTCCAGAGGGCAAAAGAACTGGGAATGAACCCAAGGGTCACCTACCCAGCAAAACTGAGTATTTTGTTTCAGGGGAAAATATGGTCATTCAGTGGAATAGAGGACTTTCAAGCATTCTTGAGGAAAAACCAGAGTTGAATAGAAAATTTGACATCCAGACACAAGAAGGAAGAGATGCCTGAGAAGGTAATCAGGGAAAAGAAATCAAAAGGAACTTATCAAAGTTGAACTATTTACATTCCTATATGGAAAAGCAATAACTGTGACTGATGATATCTTTCTCACTATGAAAATAATGGAAGAAGGGGGTGTGGTCATATGAATACATATGTGAATGTGTGTGTATATGGTTACAGTTATATATGGATAGAGGGCATAGGTTGATTTTGTTGGGAAGGGAGAGTACTCAAGGGATGAAATTATGAGGTGAGAGAGGAAAGTGGCAAGAGGAGATGGGGAGAGACATGGTAGGGTAAACTATCTCATGTAGGGGAAGTGGGTGCAAAGGAGGGGGAGAATAAGGGAAGGCTAAAAAGGCAAAACCACATTCACATTGAATTTGGTTCAGGGAGAAAATGACATACATGCTAAATGGGATATCTGCAGCAGGATAGGGGAAGGGGGATGAGAGGAGGGATGATGGATGGGAGGGCATCCTTGGGGTGAGGGGAGGTTGGAAGTACCCACTATAGAAGAGGGACAGGATCATGTAGGGAATGGACCAGGTGGGGGGTGGGATGAGTGGGAGGGAATTATAAGCAGCCTTGTACAATATATCTACTATGATAATGTTTTGCATAGCTAGACATGTACAACATATACTGAATTACTTATCTCCCAAGAAGGAATGGGTGACAAGGGAGGAAGGAAATGGATCTGAAATTCGAGGTCGTAACATTAAATGTTTCAAATATATATATAAATACTATTATTAATACTCTTTTGCCTATAATTGGGAGATAAGATGTGCAGGCATTGGGACACAAAGATTCATCTTCCTCTAATGGAAAAGTCGATGGGGGTATGGGAGAAGGTATGGGAGAGAGCAGATTGGAGGAAGCGATATCTTGTGGGACTGCTATTCTGGGAGGTTGGGTAGGGGAATAATGGGGGGAAAATGATTGTAACTCAAAATCTGGCGGAAATGAATGATATAAAACAGAAGTTAATAAAGTATTTGTTTAAAAAAAAAGAAAATGATGTCATATTCAGGTAGTCCTCTGTGTGGGAGATATTTTTTCCTCTAAGAAAATGACATAGAGCATAATTCTCTATATTTAATCTATTGATTTTTTTCCTTCCTTTGTAGGGACATCAAGCTATCAATCAGTGAGATAATATAAGTAAAGCTCTTTGAAAACCTTCAAATGATATGCATGTGTGTAAGGATATAACTGTTAGTTAATATTATTATTCTAGTAGAAGTAGCAGTGGATGTCCTCAAGGGTGACCTTTTCCTGAATCATGCTTTGCTGTTGATGTATGGGGAAGTTCCTCAATTTCTATTATCTTCAGTCTTCTCATTCTCCTATTTCATAAGGCTTTTATAAGGAAAGGAACCGGCAAACTTTAAAATCCTTTATATGTAAATTACTTTTATTAATAAAACTTTGTTCAACCTTCTATTAGAAATTCAGGGGATACATTATGGTAAAAAAAATATCTAGCCATGAAGAACAAAACAGAACAAGACTTAAATAAACAACTCCTAGTTGGAATGCAAAAAAAAAAAAAAATAGACTAACTCAAATGGCAAAAGAGGTCCAGAAGGGCAATGAAGAGAGGAATGCGTTAAAAAGCCAAATTTGCCAGATGGAAAAAGAATCTCAAAAGCTCGCTGATTAGAATCACTCCTTCAGAATTAGACTGGAGCAAATGGAAGCTAGTGACTTTATGAGAAATCAAGATGCTGTTAAACAGATCCAAATAAATGAAAAAATAGAAGGCAATGTGAAATATCTCATGGGAAAAACCACTGACCTGGAAAATAGATCCAGAAGAGACAATTTAAAAATTATTGGACTACCTGAAAGTCATGATCAAAGAAAGAACCTAGAAATCATCCTTCAAGAAATTCTCAAGGAAAATTTCCCTGATGTTTTAGACCCAGAGGGCAAAATAGAGGTTGAAAGAATCTACCAATCGCCTCCTAAAAAGGATCCCAAAAAGAAAACTCCCAGGAATATTATAGCCAGGTTCCAGAACTCCCAGATCAAGGAGAAAATACTCCAAGCAGCCAGGAAGAAACAATTCCAATATTGTGGAAACACAATCAGAATAGCCCAGGACCTGGCAGCTTCTACACTGAGGGATGGAAGAGCATGGAATATGATATTCCAGAGGGCAAAAGACCTGAGATTGAACCCAAGGGTCACCTACCCAACAAAACTGAGTATCTTGGTTCAGGGGAAAATATTGTCATTCAGTG